>CM053510.1:61571881-61613249 GCA_028627145.1 Eidolon dupreanum | reverse complement strand
AAAAGAGAGAGAGAAGACTCCTTCTCTCCCAAAACTTATAGTCCAGATGGTAGCAAATGGTTAATTAAATATCTACAAGTTTGTTATAAAAGGGAAGTAGAGGGTAACACGGTCGGATATAATGGGGCCCTAATCTAATTTTGGTACCTAGGGAAGGCATCCATGAGGAAAGATCTTTTAAGCTGATAAAAACAGATGAATAGGAATTAGCCAGGTGAATGGAAGAAATGAATTTCCTAGTGGGGAGAAAGTATGCTCAAAGTCTGGAAGTGGGAGATAAAGAGGGGATATGAAGAACTGAAAGAATGGTGACAGGAGAGGAGAGAATAATGAGCAACACATGTAAAATGAGGCTAGGGAGGGCCAGAGTCCCGATTATATAAACCCTCATATGCTTTGTTAAAGAATTTAGACTTTGTTCTTAGAGTAATCAAAAACAATTGGGCAGTTTCAATAAAAGAGTGACATGATCAGATTAATGTTAAAAAAACTATTCCAAGACTTTAAATTCAAAATGGCATATTGAACACTTACTGAAATCTCCTCTTTCCATGCCAAACACCAAGGCAGGACCAGTTACATAGTTTGCAAGGTCTAATGAAAAAATGAAAATGTAGAAAAATGCAGAACCTATGTCAAAAGCAATTAAAGTACTGTTACAGATGTAATAGATAACGTTTTTCTATAAAAATACTTTATCATGTATAACAAGTAATAGTGGAGTTCTGCTTCCAGGAAAACAAAGTAGATATACTTTTCACTATGTTTCTTGCTATGCACAACTGAAAACTCTGGACAGTATACATAAAACAAATACAAACAGACTGTGAATGGTAGAGAAGAAAACACGTTGGCTAGTTACTCAGAAGCCTGAGGAAAGACACACTGCTTTCTTTGGGTTTTATACCAATGGGCGTAGACTAAAAAAATAAAATAAATAAATAAAATAAAAAGCCTGTCCTCTCTAGCCATAAGATAAGGAAAGGAGCAGCCCAGCAAGACAGAAAACTTTTAGACAATAACGACTTGGTATCGGCCAAACACCACAGAACTAACTTTGACCTCAATACTACCCATGCCAGTAAAGACTTAGTAGGCAGCCTAGACTTTAATGTCATAACAAAGAGTCTCCCCACATAAGTTTACACAAAGTGGTGTTAGAGAAGGCCAAGTGGGGAGCTAGGGTTTTCAGCCCTTTCAGTTTATAAATAATACCTCCCATGATGTTAGTGGATACTATGTAGAGAACCAGTACTCCCTCATGCCCCCAAGTGCACCCAGCAGTAATGAGGAACAACCCCCTACACTGGGATGTCAACAGAGGCCAGATTTCACTCAGTTAAAACAGAATTTAATAAGATCTAGAGTCTTGTAACGTAATCCAAATTATCGAAATCAGGAATAAAACAAGGACTATAACTACAAACCCTGCAAGCATCTAAAATGCTAATAAGGGAATATCACAAACCACCTTATACATATAAATACGACAACTTAGATGAATTGGAACACTCTTCTGAAAACACAAACTACCAGAACTCATTCAGTACAAAATGGAGTATTTAAATAGCCTTATAACTGCAAAAGAAATTGAATTTATAATTTAAGAACTCCCCCAAATTTTCTGTATTTTGACTGTACCAATGTCAATATTCAGCTTATAATATTGCATTATAATTTTGTAGAATATTACCTTTGGGGAAACTGAATAAAGTGTACATAAGATTTCTGTTTGATTTCTTACAAATGCATGTGAATAAAAAAATTATCTCAAAATAAAAAGTTCAATTAAAAATTTTATCACAAATTGTCTTTCTAAGAAAAATTAAAATAACATAAATTTTACTGTTTATCATCACATTGTGCAATGCCAGTTTTAGATACAAATATGAAATCATTTTACTTGCATGCAGAATTGCCAGTCTTTTTTAGCTTGAATATACACACACACACACACACACACACACACACACACATATATGTACATATACATATATATATATATATATATATATATATATATATATATATATATATATATATATATTCAATTCTATCAGACATTAGAAACACTGTATAAAATTGCTTTTATTGATCTCCTGATACCCACATGTTCTAAACATTCTATATTCAGCTGAGAATTAAAAAAAAATGTTTGAATGGAAATGAAACTATGGATTTCCATATTCCCCCTTTTCTTTGTGTGCTATCATTGTGATAAGAACACCTAACATCAGATCTATCCTCTTAACAAATTTTCAAGTGTATAATACATTAATATTGACTATACGTACAATGCCACAGTAGATCTCTAGAGCCGATTCACCTTGCTCAATTGAAACTTTGTGCCTTTTGATTTGTAGCTCCCAATTTCCCCTCCCCTAGCCCTAGCAATCAACATTCTGCTCTTTGATTCTATAAATTTGACTATTTCAGATCTCTCATATAAGTGAGATCATGCAGTATTTGACTTTCTGTGACTGCTTGTTTCCACATCTTGGTTATAGTGAATAGTACTTCAATGAAAATGTGAGTGCAGATATATCTTTGAGATCCTGATTTCAATTCTTTTGGAAAAATAGCCAAAAGTGGGACTGCTGGAAATTTTTAATTTTTAAGGAACCTCCACATGGTGCTTGGAAAAAAGCTCAAATTAATCAACTAATCATCAGGGAAATGTAAATCAAAACCATAGTGAGTTATCCCCTCATTACTGTTATTAAAAAACAAAGGACCATAACAATAAAAAGTAACAATATAAGGCAAGTGTCAGCGAAGATGAGTAGAAATTGGGATGCCGTTGATGGGAATGCAAAATGGTGCAGCCGTTATGGAAAAGTATATGCTATCATTTTCAGCCTAAGTGTGTGGTTAATATAAGAAAGTAGTGTAAGTTAGAAAGGATATATACAAAAGGATTCCTTAGTCTTCTGAGTTTGTTAGAACATTATTATCTTTTTGTATGTCCAAAGCAAGATCTGATCTGAATAGAAAGCACGGTGTCTTCCAACTCTCAGCTCCTTACTAAACAGTCATAGACATATAGTTTTGAAACATGAGCACGCAACACCACACCAATGGACCCATTGTCCAAGACAATTCAGAGGCACTCAGAAAAACATGGAATACAATTGTTAGATACTGAGAACAAGCACCAGGAGGTCAAGCCTAACTCCTATGTTTTCTCTGGTGCAGATATTCTGATTCACTAATATTACTTTACATTAAAATTCTATGAACAAATCTTTGAAATATTATGAGAAAGTGTTACTATTCATAGAAGATGGTTGAATGAAACTATGAGGAGTATATGTTAGGAGTAAAAGATTGTATTATGTGAACACAATAGGAATAATGTGAGAATAAATAAAATCTGAAAATATAAACATGTAGTGCCTGCTGGGGAACAGTGACACTTTTAGTATTATATTGATTGCCTATAGATGACAATAGCTGCTGGATTACTAGGTTGAGTAAGTATGTACTTCATCTACTAGCAAGAGAAGGTCATAAATAAATGAGAAAAATTCATCATGAATGAAAGCATTTTTTAAATAGTAATCATAAAATCTAATGAAAAGGCACTAACTTTCTACATGACACACGCTGTGTCATGTTTTAAATGTAACATTGTATTTTAACTATGAAGAACTAATGGAAAGACACAAGAATCATTTCTTTGGTGTTCTCAAAAGTTTTAATACAGTTTAGAATCAAGAGAAAGAAAAAGGATCATCTGGTGAAGTTATAAGGAAGCCAGTTTTATTTATCGCAAGAAGAATTTATAATGATCAGAGTTGTACAGACAGTGTACGTGCTGCCTCAGGAATTTTGACATTTTGACTTTGTAAATCCAAAGGTAGTAAATATGTGTGTATTTTATAACACCTAATAAAATATATTATATTATACAATCTATATAATATATATTATATATACAAGTATATTATAAAACAAAAAATTCAAGAAATGGATCTAAGTTTGTTTCCAAATTGTTCTTCATGGTCAGTCTGACATTCCAAAGTCACCTAGGATACATAATAAACACATATTTTCTAACTCTTTGAATACTTACTGAGTGTCTTGAGATGTGGAAACTATGATTCTACATTATTTAGAACCCTAGAGATGATTCTGATGTATCCTGTCCATGGAGCTTCTGATCTAGATAACCTATAGGATCCTTCTAAATCTGACATTTAATTTATTCAGTTTCTATTCATTCTTGGAGTGCAAAAAATAAAACTCATAACTTTCTTTATATGCAGGATCTCAGTCTTAATTGCCATTAAGTAAATGTTTCATGAATAAAAGAACAAATAAATGATTCAATAAAAGTTAGAACATCTCATTTTCCCTCCTCAGTTCTCTGTTTAATACTAAAATCCTTTAAAAATGGACATAGAAGTTAATGAAATAAATAGTAAAGATAAAATAGAATGTAGTAGCAAAAGAAGAGAAAAAATATGGATAAAACAAATTCAATTATTTAGTACTGTTGAGCATAGATTACAGAGAAACTATTTAAATTATGATAAGATAGTAAGTTTAAGAAATTAGAACACACTGAAAAAGTATGCATTATATAGAACTTGAAACCACAGAAAAAGAAAGTAATACACTAATTTTGAGAGGTTGTAGAATAAAAAAGAAGAAGAAAGCTCCGTCACTGAGGCTGATATGATCACCATCTAGAAACTACAAGCTATGAAAAATATACATATTTCCTTTTGTTCTAGGAAGTAGTTTAGTTTCAGGCACTGTGAATGTATTAAGCATTTCACCGTTCACCCTCAGTGCATGAAACATAACCATTTTTTTTCTTTTCTAGTCTGGTATGTTTTGGGGCATAAAATTATTTTGTTGCTGTAGTTCTGATATCTAAAAATATTTCAATGATTAAATGTTTAATTAAATCAGTGGACCCTAAGGTCTCTTGGCAAAAGGTAGATTGTCTTTTTTTTTTTTATTTTGCTATTACAGTATTTTGGATCAAATTCATTAATTTGTACACACACACATGCACACACACTTGATTTAGGAGAAGCATTGGTAGAATCAAACAAAAGCTTTCTTAAAAATATTCATAAACGATTGCTACTCCAGTTAATCATTAGTAAGCAGTAATTTTGCATGGAATATTCCTGGAAAATGGTCTATTATTCCAATAAATGATAAAGAAAATAGCAAATAACAGTTTAAAACAATATGTATATAGATACAAAGATTAAAACTGTAATATCAAGGAGTTGTACAGCTTCTCCACACATCCAGTCCCTTCCATCATTATCCTCACTCAAGATGTGGCCTAATCATGGACTGACAAAAAAGGTCAGATTAATAGTGGAAATTTGTGCAGATTCCACTGCAGTTTAATAATTCAAGTTTCCATTAAATTATTTTGGGATGAAGGCATTACATAATTAATTTGTTTATCACAAACTAATACCTGATTCATTGAATCAGGGACATTTGTTAGTGAACTCTGCCATGTGCAGACATTGGTTGTTTTTTTCTTTCTTCTTTAACAAAACAGGATGAAGTTTCCTGCATATAATAATACAATGGGAAAAAAAAGCATAGTGTCTGTAGCTATTGAATGAATTTCTGTGCATATTTGTCAAAATAATTTTCTGAGAGAGATTTCTATTTTTTCCTCACATCTTCTGTTTTCTTCCTCCATCAATCTGCCTTTCCTTCCCCTCCCTAAGTAGGTAGCCACACTGTACTTTTTTTCCTTAAATGAGGCTTGTGTATCAGCTTCACGGCTTTTGTTTTCAAGTGTCTAAACCCATTGAAATGAATAGGATGTGAAGAGACGTGTTTTATCTTTAGAGTAAAAAGAGATGCTTCCAGTTGGGAGAAGTGTGCATGCACGTGCATGCACAAACATGCGGTGCATGTGTGAGGTGTGTCCTTTGAGAGGAGGATTTGGCAGTATCCCTAAGTATGTAGCAGAACTTCAGAATGAATGGCCACATGTTACACTGAGAAGACTGAAAGAGCTCAGAACTTCCAGCCACTACAATGAGTGACCCACACATCCAAGGAGGGCACAGAAGCACAAGTTAATTGGATTTGTCGACTTAATGGGATCTCAAAGGAAACAGATGATCAGTGACAAATTAGTTCTCCTCGATGGTTATTATGGTTTAAGATTCCAGAAGTTTGAGTGAGGAGAATCACAAGCATGATCGAAGTTAAAATTCTACCAAGCAGCCTCTGAAAATTAGGACTGAGATTTAAATATAATACATAGAAGTCACTGGTAAAAAAAAAAGTTTCTGTACATAGGCCAGAACAAGAACAATGACCGTAGCCCTGAATGTGTGTGTATACTGTGTGTGTGTTCCTATAAGTGAGTGACTTATTGAAATTAGTAGTCAGATACGAGTGATATATAGACGTGGAATTCTCTTAGATACAGAAATATCTGAACTTTGAAGACAACTTCTAGAGAAATATTCACCAATTGCTTCAGTGGAGATAATGGAATTTTAAAAGAAAAGAGAAATGTAAAGATACTTGGAATTCACTAGATCTGTTTCCAATCTCCAATGCAAGTACATGAAGATTATCTGTTAATTCTTATTCTGTGGTGACAGAGACACACTGGCTCCATCTTGTGATGAAACCAGAGAATAAAACTAAAGGTCAAAATAACAGCATATCTCAGAACATGAAGGAAAATAAAATAGGAGCTCCATGAAATTGACTGTCTATTTCTAGGTATATAAAATGCTAACATCTGATTAAGTGTGAGTAGCTCTGGAATGCATTTCAATAAAACAGTAATGGCCATGCATGCTTTATTGAAATCAACAGATTATTAAATAGATATATGAAGATAAAACTTTTATTTTTACTTTCTACATTTCATCCCAAATAATATTCTCAAACTTAGCATAATAAATACATTATTTAACTGAGAGTAATTTAATTAAATTATCTTTTCTGGCCTCTATTTCCCTGTAAAATGAGGGGTGTATTATATCAATTACTCTATTTGGTATCTTCTAGATTTATAAAATGCCATAGATTAGATGGTGATACTAGAGTCATGATTCAGCTTATAGATGCAAGAAACTGCAGTTCATTATTTCATTTATTCATCAAATACTTATTTGTTGTCTCTGCTTTACTAGCCATTAAATCCTGAAATCACAAATATGAGTAAGATAAAGATCTTGCCCTCAAAGAGGCCAGAAACTATAAGGAAAAAATGCTCAGGTAAATAATCACTCAAGATACAACCAAGAGTGAAATTCTTTTGAACCAACCTTCCTTTTCCTATAAAAAAGAGACATTTCCTATTCTAGATCAAGAGTCAAAATTTTAACGTTATCCACCAGAATACTTTGGTTCACAAATATTTCTAAGGACTAGGAAGTGGATGATAATTAGAAGCAAGGCATTGGAAAAATAACAAAATATTGTCTTCCCAACTCTTAAAGATCAGGAATTTTCTACATCAGTAATTTCTTTTCCATCTTTTATCATTAGACTCTATTGCTAACTGAAGCTAAGAGGTTAGCTAACTTAAAAAGCTTTCAGTGGAACCAAAAAGAGGTTATATCTTAAAATGTCACTTTTCCTATTATATACTCTTTTAACAAATTTATATATGTATACACACACACACACACACACACACACACACACATATAAAATCAGTTTATTGTGAACTGATTAAGTGCTTCTAAAATTAGATTTCTAGTTTTGTTGTTGTATTACTGATATAATTTTCAAGTTAGGCTTGCATGTTTAGGACACATGGGGTAAAGCTAAAAACACCTATTATAGATTTTAGCATCATGCTTCCTAGATTGAAGAGTGGAAAATTCTAAAGAAATACTTTACCACATCTCTCCTTTAATCCAAGTATGCATGATATCTTTTCCAAAATATTAACTGGTTTCCTTACAGCCATTTTTGTTCCTGTCCAACATGTTTCCATTTCTTGCTCTTGTATCTTCTCAGCTTCATCTGGTCCATAATCCTCTTACTTTCTACTCACCAGCCAAGTTACCTTTCACTCAATTACTGCTGTTACCATGCTTCCTCTCACAACAGAAAATCTGCTCAATATTTTCCCTCTGTATAGAACACTCAGGCCTCTCTGCATCTTGCAAACTTAGATTCACCTTTCAGGATCTTGCTCTGACTATGCAGATTAGATCTAATAGTCTGGACTCTCCTGTTGCATGTTTCTTTCACCTACCACAGTTTAATTTTTTCCCATTTATTCCTGTGATTCTTTGATTAATAACTGATTTCTCAACTAGGTTATAATGTCCAAAAGGGTAGGGCAATCACTCTTTACTACCCCTCTCCATTTAGTGTTACACCCCACAATGTTTGGAATAGAGTTGCAACTCAATATATTTTTAATAAGAATAGTTTAGACTGAAAGAATTAGAACATGGATTTAGTTGGCAAAGAAGGTGAATAAATGGGATGGAATAAAGAAAACAGCAATATTTGGCAAGTTTGTGTCAGGAACTGTGCTAACAGATTTTTTTTTTGGACTCACTTAATTTTTACAAAATCTATGATGTAGTACCAAATTGTACATTTGTGGATGAGAAGGGTCACATCTCAAACTCGATAGCATTCTTCTTTATTTAAGTCACTATTTATGAAATCAGAAAATGGTCCATTCCCTTAGTTATCAAACCTTTCCCGGCTAAAACTTAAGAATATTAGCAAATTTACGTGAAAGGTAATTTTTTTTCCTACTTGTAATCAGTCTTACATAATGAAATAGTGTCCTAAGAGAATGGTAGAGGTTCTACTGATAGAACATTTTAAATTAGACAAAATGACACTGCTCAACATAATTCTGTTGAAATATAGCTATATCACCATTCTTTACATAACTCTGAAATCATTTATTTAAATGGATCCTTGTTCTCATTGACAACTTCTTCCTTTTTTTTTTTTTCGTTCAAGTGGAAGGATTGATTTTTTAAAAATTATATTCCAGTTCATTCCATTAATAATGTACATTGTAAGGAACAATCTTTTGCTGGCAGGTATACAGAACAGTTGACCCAACAGGTCATTTTAATCTCTTATCCTATAATTCTATGAACCTGCTCTGACAATTTAAGTACTGGAACACCCAATACTTTTCTGAGCCGAATGGCTGTGATTAGGAATTTGATGTCTGGCTGGCAATATCAGTCAGCATAAAACTGCTGAAATGAGGAGGGGATCATTTAAACTCCCTAGCAAGATTGAGGTAAACCTGGCAGAGCTACTGGACTGTGCATTTGCTAATTAAACTACAGTCTCTTGGAAAAGGGGAAAGAGTCAAATACAGTAAGCAAATGAATAATACATTTGTACATGTAAAAAAATGATGTAAGTATATGGATATTGGCTTCAGTATTATTTACAACATAAAAATTGTAGATATTCTATACCTCTAACAATAGGGCAGTGAGTGATTTAAAAATTAAGCTACCACATGCAATAGGATACCATGTGGCAATTTTAAAAGTCAGCATATTATGATTGCTAGGAAAAAATCAAATTTAGTTCTAGATTAAAACAAGTAAATTGAAAAACATAATGAATATGTCATATAAAAGTTACCAAATTATAAATTTCTGTGTTCAAATGTATTTGTATATAAGTAATACAAAACTCAAAATTATTAATATTGGTTTCTCAGAGGAGAAAGATGGGATTTGAATGGGGATAATGAAGCCACCTTTTATATTTCCGAACTGCTTATACATATAATAATAAACATAAAATCAAATTACTGTTTAAAATGTGTGTGTGTGTGTGTGTGTGTGTATAACAGAACAATCTGTGCCTGATTTTCTAAATAAACTTGCAAAAGAGAAGAATATAAGAGAAAGAATTTGTGAATTTGGAAAACTCAAAAAACTTAGGCATAGGTCTTGGTTTTTCTCAGTATATATTTCTAAATTTGTTAATTAAGAACAGTGACAGCTACATCACAAGGTTGTTGAATGAGTTACTTTATAAATAATCCCAAATAGAGAGCTTGGTACAGAATAAAAAGTCCCTCAATGGCTGCTCCTTACTTTTCCTTTCTCTCTCCTCCTAGCTCATATACCTAGAGCTTAAAAAAGACAATAGTCCCTCAGAGACTTCCACTATAGTTTTGAGAACTGAAAATTTGTCAAAAGATAATTGAAATGTAGGGAATGTACAAGAAAACAACTGACCAAACTGTCTCACTATTTAAAAGAAGAACAAAAAAAAAATGTTTCCAAACTAATCAAGAACAGGTCCAAAAAGGAAGAAAAGTTGAACAGATGAACTTTGAAACATAGGCAGAGATGAGGTCTGCATTTAGATGTGTGGCTATTTAAAATCATATATATGTCAAGAGAGAAAAGCCAGTAGTTGGGAGGAGTAGGTTAGTAAGTTAATGTTTTAGCTTTGCCTTTGCCTTGCAAAGGATTTTGGCTGGAATAGTTATATAGGAAAATGAATAAATTGTATATATTCCCTACTCATTTATCTTCAGCCTGTGGGCCATCAAACTGGTGCTGTGATGCTGAGACTGCTGCCAGAGCAGAATGTAATTCATTAGCCTCACAGCAAAGAATGTGCTTGCCAAGAAAAGTGTGTGCAAAGCAGGATGAAGAAAAGGTCAAAAAAACTCATAATCACAGGTGCATCCTGTAACACCATTGGTGAAGCTGTGAAAAGCTTGGGTACTTCTCTTTGGTTTATCATTTTAAGAATTAGGCTGAGAATCTGCAGACTCAATTCTCATATGGTGCTTAGCATTCTTCTAAAAATAGTTCAAAAGAACACACCAAGCTTTTGGACAATTCTTATTTCTGAATGTATCCTATGTTGTCTTTTTTTTTTTTCCAATGTCTGACCACCCTGGCCCTTATTTTTCTACTATAGGAAGAATTTTCCAAGAAATAGCCCCCTTTTACTGCTCACACTATAAATAAGAATAGGGAGCTTCTGCTTTGGGCCATCTAGAAAAACTATGAAACTGGACAAAATGTAAGAAATGACAATTTCACCTACTGAATAACCAGAAGCACAGGACAGTAATCACTGAGAGCAGAAACATGAACTAAATGTGCTCAATGATTTCCCACCTTATTAGTACAGAGGAGATGGGGACCTACGTAGAGCTCAGTAGTCTCACCAAGCAAAGGAAAAAGAATTCAGAATTCAAGGAAGACAGAACTCTAGAGATATGCAGAGGGATACCCTAAGCCTTCAGCTGAGTAAGCATGTTAGGAAAAAACCAAAGCCAGAGGAAAAAAATACCAGAAAGGAGCAAGTAGAATAATATAAGGATCTCTCATGGAGCAATGGCAATTCTGGAAGAATCACTGTGGTTAGGGCCAGTCAGCACAATAAGCTGAACTTAAAGTTATCATCCTTGCCTTAGACAATACTCCAGAGAATCAAATGTGATATATTTTACTAAGTTTACTAACCATCTGGGCTCTCAGTTGGAAGACTATAGCCCAGCATATTAAAGATTCCTATTTGGGGGGCCATGAAATGCAGAGGTAAATCACTGCTGTTGCCTGGATGGTCTGGGTCACTCAGGTAGGTTCCTATAGTAAGAACCCATTCTCTGATGAAACTGACTACAATCAAATTGCTGATCAAACCAGCACCACCCCATCACTGCCATCTCTACCTCAAACCAGACATGGCAACACATCCACCATCACGGACTAGGCTCAAAATTAAAGACTATGATTCTCTTGCAAAAGTTACCAATGTCTGCCAAACTTGTGACTTATGTCAACAATGATTCCATTTGTCTCATGGTGACAGAGACCACATGGCATGGGGTGATGTCTGCTTCTGACAAATTGACCACATAAAATATTTGACCTTGTCTCAAGTCAACTGTTGTGCTTCACTGCTGTTCCAGTCTGACTCTGGTATTTGTCCTTGAACCAAACTGTCATGTTTTCAGCTTTTCAGGTCATCTACATTCTGACAATGGTGTGCATTTTGTCTTAAAGACCACTTAACAATAGATCAATTGTCATGGCATTTGATGGACACTTCATATCCCTATTAACCTCAGGTTGCTGGAGTAGACATGAGGTGGAATGGACTTGTAAAAATCAACTCAAAAAATTTTTTGATTCTACCATTCTCAACTCATCCTGTTCTACACATCTGAGTAAGGCAGTTTGGGTCACTGAAAATGGCTTTCCTCAATAAGGGTTTGTTTCCTTTTGGACATCTCCAGGTTAACGATGGGGGTGAGGATATAGAGGCTTAATTTGAAAATTTGCCACAACCAGTCTTAAGCATGATGCTTTCTTCTTTCCCTGACTCCTACCCCAAGGAAGTCCAAGTGTCTCTGAGTAGCTATCTGGATAAAAGGGGGCCTAAGGAATTGAACAATTCTGATTCAGCAATCTGTATTCTCTTTTTAGATTGGCATAGTCCTAGACCATAAAAATAATTAACCCTTGGTTGAATACATTGCTCACTGAGTTCACCTGCAGTGGTCCACACAGACGCTAGTGGGAGTAGTCCAGGTCCCTCACTTGGCCTCCGTTGACACTCGAGGAGTAGGTTCCTCATAACTGCTAGACAAGAATGAGAGTTCCAGCTCCCCAGTAGGCCTTCAATAATACACCCCTGACTCGGAGGGGTTGAAGGATCTCATTACTGTTTCCCACCTGGCTTTTACTGACAATATGAAATGGTGGCCTCGTTGGTAACTGGTGATAGTCAAAGTTCTCAATATGTCATAATCACCCTACTAGGAAGCAAGAGCATCATCTCAATAGTGTTTGGTGGTGGGTGGACATACAGACTCCTTGTGGAGTCTCCCTTGGCACCATGGAGTAGAGGTCCTTACCATCCTTCTAAGATGAAAGTTCTAGTTCCTTATTCAACTTTCTTTCACACCACCCTGATGAGGAGGTTTGGGCCACTCATTACAGTCCGAAGAGGGTGAAAGTCTAGGCTTTCCGTTTAGCCTTTGCTAGAATAGATGAGGGAGGGATAACAGTTTTGTCTGTGGTTTTTGACTAGAGTAGGGTGGCTATGTCTAAAAGTTTCTGTCTTTCCAGGCTTCCCCTTTTCCTGCACTTAGTTGGAAAAATAAGGATGTGCACATTTTCTCCATAGTTTTAGAAGTTCTGTCTGGCTTGTATTCATAAAAGTAGTTGATTTTTAAAAGAAAAGTTTACTTCCATTAAAAGCCAGTTCTACAACATCATTAAGGTACTAAGAATTTTTGTTAGGAGTACATTTTAATGGAAGCTGGGTATATTTGACTCTCCTACTCAGAATTTGCAACTTATCTTGGAGATATTAAAGGCTCCTCAAACAGATTCAGTAGCAACATTTAGCCCAGAAGACAGCCAAAAGAGGAGATGTAAGGAACAAGAGTGATTGTTCAGAAAGGAAAATTAGCATTTTTTGGTACTTATCTCAGAAAGGAATAAAGATTTAGCTTCTTTGGGAGGAACATGTGGGTATTTACTAAATTCAGGGACCCAATGACGTATATTTGATTCTTTAGAACAACCGAAATACAACTTTTGCAGAGATTACACAACTCTGGAGTCCTCAAATTTTTAGTATCCTTTAAGAGAGTTTTTAATCCAAGTATATCTCACATTATCATACTTAAATAAAAACTTTTATTTTTTTCTCTCAGTTTTTTAAGTCTCATCTCCTTATATTTTCTTACTGATGCCAGCCATTCTGCACTGTTACTGCCCTAAGACCTCCAGGACCAGCCTGCTATTCTCTCTACCAGAAATGTCCTCCCTTTGCTCCACCCAAATCTATTATTTGATCACACCTCTGAGACTTTATTAAGACCTCTTCGAATTATCTTAATTTGAGGATGCTAAATCTTCTCTGCTGACACTCCAATTGATTAAACTGCTACATGCTTTATTTTTTAAATTTATATTTATTTAAGCATAGTTGGTATACAATCTTATATTGGTTACATTAGTTTCAGGTATACAATATAGCTATTCAACATTTTGATATCTTAAAATGTGCTCACTAATTCTAGAAATCATCTGTCACTGCGTAAACTTATCACAATATTATTGACTGTATTCCTCTTCCTCTTTTCACCTACCTACCACCCCCAGCCCCCGGGAAGGTAACTGTCTTGTTGGTTTCTGTTTCTACAAGCCTATTTTTGTTTTGTTTGTTTTGTTTTTAGATTCTACATATAAATGAAACCATATGGTATTTTTCTTTCTCTGCTTAACTTATTTCACTTGCATAATGCCCTCTAGATCCAACCGTGTAGTCACAAATGGCAACATTTCATTCTTTTTATCACTGCGTAATATTCCATTGTGTGTGTGTGTGTGTGTGTGTATGTGTGTGTGTGTGTGTATAGACCACTTCTTTATCCATTTATCTATCAATGGACACCTAGGTTGCTTCCATATTTTGGCTATTGAACATAGGGATGAATATGTCTTTTCAAATTATTGTTTTTATTTTCTTTGGATAAATATCTAAGAGTGCAATGGGTAAGTCATATGGTATATTTATTTTTAGATTTTTTGAGGAATCTTCATTCTGTTTTCCATAGGGGCTGCACCAGTTTGCAGTCTCACCAACAGTGTATGAGAGTTCCCTTAAAATACAGAAATTTATTGCATTCCTAAACACTAATAATGAACAATAAGAAGGAAAAATGAAGAAAACAATCTCATTCACAATTGAGTCAAAAAGAATAAGATACTTAGAAATAAACTTAACCAAGAAGGTAAAAGACCTGCAATCAGAAAACTATAAGCCATTAAAGAAAGAATTTAAAGAGGACACAAAATAATGGAAGGATATATGAATACTGTGCTCATAGATTGGAAGGATTAATATTATTAAAATGACCATACTACCCAAGGCAATGTATAGATTCAATGCAGTTCATATCAAAGCACCAATGTCATTCTTCTCAGAACTAGAACAAGTAATTCTAAAATTTATATGGAGCCACAAAATGCCCTAAATAGCCAAAGTAATCTTGAGAAAGAAGAACAAATTTGGAGGTATCATGTTACCTGCTCTCCAAATATGCTATATAGCTATAATAATCATAGCAGTATGACACTGGCACAAAAACAGACACATAGATCAGTATAACAGAATAGAGAGCCCAGAAATAAATCCTCACTTATATGGTTAAGCAATTTATGACAAAGGAGTAAAAATATACAATGGAGTAACAACAGTCCTTTCAATAAGTGGTGTTGGTAAAACTAGACAGATAGAAGCAAAAAGGTGAAATTGGACGATTCTCTTACACCATATTAAAAATGAACTCAAAATGGGTTAAAGACTTAAATGTAAGGCCTGACACCATAAAACTCCTAGAAGAAAAACATTAGAAGTAAACTGTTTGATATTAGTCTGAGTAACATCCCCTCTAGAAAGGGAAACAAAAGCAAAAGTAAAAAAATGGGAGTATATCAAAATTAAAAGCTTTTGCACAGCGAAGGAAACCAAAACAAAACAAAAAGGCAACCTACTGAACGGCAGAATATGATATATCCGATAAGGGGTTGACATCCAAATATATCAGAAACACATACAACTTAGTAACAAAAACAAAAAAATAACAATCCAATCAAAAAATAGGCAGAAGACATGAAAATATATTTCTCCAAAGAAGACACAAAGATGGCCAACAGATATATGAAAAGATGCTCAATTTCACTAATCAACAGGGAAATGCCAATCAAAACCACAATGAGATATAATCTCATGTCAGTCAGAATGGCTATTATCAAAAAGTCAACAAATGACATGTGTTGGCTACATGCCTTTTTATTTCAATATTCCTAATTTAAATGTCTGTGAATGTAGTGACATCAGAAATATAGCAGAGTGAGAGATGTTCCCAGATTGCTCTCCTTGAAACAACAATAAGCTGAACATCTAAAACTCAATAGAAAACACCCAAATTGCACACCAGTATGTCTGAGTGTGGGATCTGAGGATAAGAGCTACTACAGGTACATAAAAAGAGAGATCAAGAGACACATAGAAACAAATGATAATGATAGTACAACATATCAAAACTTTTGAGAAACGGCAAAAGTGGTAATAAGAGGAAAGTTCATAACATTACAGACCTATCTGAAAAAACAAGAATGATGCCAAATAAACTTCATCTTAAAAAACTAAAAAAGGAAGAACAAATGAAGCCTAAAGTCAGCAGAAAGAAAGAAATAATAAAGATTAGAGCAAAATTAAATGAAATTGAAAACAAAACAAAAACAATAGAAAAAATAAATGTAACAAAGAGCTGGTTCTTTGAAAAAGTTAATAAAATTGGCCAAGCCTGGCTAGACTCACTAAAGAAAAAAGAGAAAGGACACAAATAAACAAAATCAGGGATGAACGAGGGGAAATTATGACAGACACCACAGAAATGCAAAGAAACATACAAGAACACTATGAAAAAGTATGTAACACCAAATTTAATAACCTAGAAGAAATGGACAAGTGCTTAGAAAGATACAACCTTCCTAGACTGAATCAAGAACTGGAAAATCTAAATAGACCGATCAGCAGTATGGAAATTGAAACAATCATCAAAAACCTAGCAAAAAGTAAAAGTCCAAGACCGTATGGTATCACCAGTGAATTCTACTAAACATTCAAAGATTATTATCCATTCTCCTCAAACTCTTTCAAAAAAATCAATGAGGCGGCAATACTTCCTAACTCATTTTATGAGGCCAATATTATCCTGACACCAAAACTTGGTAAAGATAACATTAAAAAAAAGAAAATTACAAATCAATATCTCTCATGAACACAGATGCAAAAATTCTAAATAAGACACTAGCTAATTGAACACAGCAACATATTAAAAAGATTATATACCACGATTAAGTGGGCTTCATCCCAGGAGCACAGGGATGGTTCGACATATGCAAATCAATTAATGGGATACACCACATAATCAAATTAAAAAATAAGAATCGTATGATTACATCAATAGATGCAGAAAAAGCTGTTGATTATGCACAGCACTCATTTATCAAAACACTTCACAAAATCAGTATAGAAGGAAAGTGCCTTACATAATAAAGGCCATCTATGACAAACCCTCAGTCAACATTATACATAATGGTAAAAAATGGAAAACCTTCCCTCTAAGATCAAGAACAAAATAAGGCTGTCCACTATTGCCACTGCTATTCAATATAACATTGAAGGCCCTAGCAAGTGCAATCAAGAAAGAGAAAGAAATAAAAGGCATCCAAATAGGAAATGAGGAAGTCAAACTGTCAACATTTGCAGATGACATGATTCTCAATACAGAAAACTCTAAAGACTCCATAAGAACACTACTAGAAACAATAAGCAAATATGGTAAAGTTTCTGGATATAAAATCAATGTTCAAAAATCATAGTGTTTCTATACTCTAATAATAACTTACCAGAAAAAGAGGTGGAAAAGATCATTCCTTTTGCAATTGCAACAAAAAGAATAAAATTCCTAGGAATAAATCTAATGAAACATGTGAAGGACCTATATAATAAAATCTATAAGACTCTATTAAAAGAAATCAAAGATACAAAGAAATGGAAAGATATTTTGTGTTCTCAGATTGGAAAAATCAACATAGTTAAAATGACCATATTACCTAAAGCATTATACAGTCTTAATGCAATCCTCATCAAAACCCCATAGCCATTTTTTAAAGAAATAAAACAAAAAAAATCATCAGATTTGTATGGAAGTACAAAAGACACCAAGTTGCCAAAGTCATCCTGAGAAAAAAGAATGAGGCTGGAGGCATCACTCTGCCTGACTTCAAATTATACAACAGAGTAACAGCAATCATAACGACATGGTATTGGCAGAATACCAGTGGCAGAATTCCACACATGGACCAGGGGAACAGAAATGAGAGTCCAGAAATGAACCCATATTTATACGGGCAAATAATTTTCGACAAAAAAGCCAAAAATCTTTTAATGGAGAAAGGAAAGCCTCTTCAATACATGGTACTGGGAAAACTGGAAAGCCACCTGCAAAAGAATGAAACTAGACTGTTGTCTATCACCACACACCAAAATTAAATCAAAATGGATTAAGGACCTGAATATAAGACCAGAATTTAAAAAATGCATATAAGAAAATATAGGAACTACACTCAAGGACCTTAGACTTAAAGAAGATTTTATGAATTTGACCTCAAAGGCAAGGGAAGTAAAAGCAAAAATAAAGGAATGGGACTACATCAAACTAAAAAGCTTCTGCACTGCAAAAGAAACCATTAACAGGTAAAGAGACAACCATCTGAATGGGAATATATATTTGCAAGCAATGCCTCTGATAAGGGTCTAATATCCAAAATATACAAAGAATTCATACAACTCAATAACGACAAAAAAAAAAAAAAAAAGAAAACACAAATAATCCAGTCAAAAAAAAAAATGGGCAGAGGACCTGAACAGACACTTCTTCCAACAAGACATACAAATGGCCAACAAACATATGAAAAGATGCTCAACATCGCTAGCTATTAGGGAAATGCAAATCCAAACCACAATGAGATACCATCTCACATCTATTAGAATAGCTTTATCAACAGGACAAGTAATAACAAGTGTTAGAGAGAATGCAGAGAGAAAGGAAGCCTCATACACTGCTGGTGGGACTGCAAATTGGTACAGGCACTATGGAAAACAGTATGGAGGTTCCTCAAAACACTAAGAATTGATCTACCATATGATCCAGCAACTCTCTACTGGATATTTACCCCAAAGACTTGAAAACCCATATCCAAAAATATGTTTGCACACCGATGTTCATAGCAGCATTATTCATGTTGACCAGGCTATGGAAGCAACCAAACAATAGATAAATGTATAAAGAAGCTGTGGCACATATATACAATAGAATATTACTCAGCCATAAGAAGAGATGAAATACTGCCATTTGAGACAACATAAATGGATCTTGAGATAATCATGTTAACCGAAATAAGCCAGACAGAAAAAGTTGAAAACCACATGACATCACTTATATGTGGGACATAAACCTAAAAGCAACAAATATACAGGACAAACAAACAAGAGACTCATGGACATGAGCAATAGACTAGCGGTTACCAGAGCGTGACAGGAAGAGGAGGGAGATAGATAGGGCAGAAGGGGTCAAATATGTGGTGACAGAAAGAAATCTAAGTATGGGATGTGAATACACTATGCAATATATATATGCCTTACTGTTGAATTATACACTTGAAACTTGCTCGATTTCATTAACCAATGTCACCATAATAAAAAATGTATATATTCAAAAAAAAAGTGAAGGGAAAAAAAGAGACTTTATTGACAGTCATTTTCTTTTAAAATTTTAAATATATTATCCTACCGCCTCGGGCTTCCATGGTATCTGATGAGAAGTTAGCTCTTAAATTTTATTTAAAATCTCTTATAAGCTGAGCATCTTTTCTCTTTCTGCTTTTAAAATTTTCTGGTTTTACCTTTCAAAAGTTAGCTTAAACTGTGTCTATGTCTGGATATATTTGAGTTTATGATAATTGAATATCTTTGAGCATCATGAATTTGTAGTTTAATGTTTTTTCATTAAATTTGGGAAGTTTTTTGACCATGGTTTATTCAAATATTTTTTTCTCTTTCTTCATCTATTTTTGGGACTCCTATTATGAGTATATTGATTATTTTCATTGTTTCCTTGAAGTTTGGTTTATTTTTCTTTATTCATTTTTCTTTATGTTCCTTAGACTAAATTATCTCAATTGGTCTATTTTCAAGTTTGTTAATTCTTTTTCTTCTTCAACTTCAAATCTCTACTGAATTTTTTGTTATTGTACTTTTCTATTCCAGAATTTCAGTTTGGTTCTTCTTCATAATCTCTATCACCTTACCACTATTCTCTATTGGTGAAATATTTTATACTCTTTGTTTCTTTAAATATAATTTATTTTACTTCTTTAAATGTATTTATAATAGCTTATTTAAGTCTTTGTCTAATAAATCCAATGTCTGGACTTTTTCAGAGACATTTTCTATTGACTGCTTTTTTTCCCTTTGTATAGGCTTTACTTTCTTTTTTTGTGGAGGGGATGGGGTTCTTACTACTAATTTTTTTGCTGAACATTTATATGAAATTTTATAAAAATTGGACAGTTTTTATAACATAATGTGACAACTCTGGAAACTGGTCTTCTCCCTCACCAAGGCTGAGGTTTTTTTCTTCTTTGTTTTAGAGATTTGTTTGTATTGATTCTGCAAAATCTATATTCTTTGTAGTATGTGGCGACTAAAGTCTCTGTGCTGTGATCAGCTTATGATTGAATTTCTTAAATGGGCTTTGTTGCAGAACTCTGTGTGCATGTTGGGGTATTCATTCAACATCAACCAGGCAGTTAACAACTCTTCCTTAACCTCATTTTCCACTTGTGTAGATCCTCAAAGTCAAGCAAAAGTGAGAGCTTAGGACTTTCTCATGATTTTCCCAAGCATAAACACAGGCCATTCCTACATTTGTGCATGACCTTCTTTATTCCAGAAAATTGTCAGAACTATCCAAAGGTCCTATAGACATCTCATTTCCTAGCTTTTTCATTTAAATATTTTTGCCAGCCTATTCTTTGTGCCTACTGTTATACATAGCTCAGCCAGGTGCAAAGTCAGTCAATTGTCTCTAATAGTTTTACACAAATGTCCCAGGGAAAAGACTTTTTTTGCAGTGGGCAAGCCATAAATCAAGTCAAATATATATTGCCATACAATTGCAGTATTCCAGAAACAAAGACAAACAAACATACAGGTCCATTCATGACAATGTGCTGGGAATATGGCTTTGAAGGCACTCTAACCCTGTTTTCTATATCAGCCTACTGGTTATCACCATACTAGAAGGCTCTTATTGGTTTTCATATCTACCATAAAGTTGGAAAGAGGAAATTAAGACATCACAAAGCTTACAGATTCAGCCATTAAAAAAAAAATGCTCCTTGGATTGCTGCAATCCTTCAGTTAATTTTCAGTGTTCTAAAATATTTTATTCTGACAATTTTTTCCAGTACTCTTATTGCTTCTAAGGAAGTGAAATTTCAGAAGTCTTTACTCCATCATCCCAGAAATGTCAGTTTCTACTATAATTTTAAGGAATATTCTTTTAAACTTTTTTGATCCTTCTACCCCCCAATCAATATATCACTAAATCCTGTTAGTAGTTATTTTTTTAAAATATATGCAGATTGTAACCACTCATTGTAATTTTGTGCCATATCTTGGGTTAAGCCACTATTATATCTTCTCTTGATTATTACTGTATTCTTCCCCCAAAAATATGTCAACTGCCATATTCCTTCAAAACTCAAACAAGAAGCTGGAGTGACCTCTTTGAAATCTAAATTGTCATGTACTTTGCACAAAGTATTCTAATGATTTCCTGTTTCACTTAGCGTAGAATTTCAGTCCTTACAAATGCCTAAACATCTCTACATGATCTGATACCTGGCTTCCTTTCTGCTTTTTCACTACTTTCTTGTTTTCTCGCCTTACTTTGTTATTAGCTCTTTGCTGTTTCTCTAGTATGCAATGTAAACCTGCGTTTCCTGTTTCAAAACCTTTACATTCTCTTTTTTCAATTATATACAGGCTTTACTTACTCATTTCCAAGTGGTATCTCATTAAAGATATCTTCCATGATTTTGTTATGTAAAATGATAAACCTCCTCCTTTATGGGTAGACTCTTTCTTCTTAACCTGTATTACTATATTCTATAGGAACCATCATAACATATTATTTTTCCTCACTTATTTTGATTATTGTTAGTTTTATTTATCCACCCACTAGAATGTAAGTGACATGAGGCTCTGGGATTCTACATCTTATTTATCACATTATCTTCAGAGCCTTAGATAAGTGCCTGGGATAGTGAGTATGTTATAAATATTTTCTGAAATAAATGAATGGACCAGGGTTGAAGAAAGTAAATTAAGAAGAAGAGACTTAAGGTTGCAATAATATTGACACTTTTCCATTTCTAAAATAAAATAATAAAGTGTTTACATGTATTTTATAACTTCTAGCATTAACTGATTCATTTGGAGGGTTGGATTAATTGCAAATACAGTAGAATCCAGATAGATAGAAGAGACAGCAATAAATACAGGATTTTTTCCCCGCCAGTTCAGAAACCAAAAGTGTAAGAAAAGGAAGCCCATCCAATTGTTTCTCTTCACAGACCCAAAATCATGGAGTACATCTTTGTCCAACTCAGCTTCTGCCTGAATGGTCTCCATCTGTTTGGGACCATGTGGCACTCAAGCATAAGTCAAACAATCAGTCATTCTGAATGTGAAGAGAGAAAATGAAAAGATTAATACATTTCTTTTTACTTTCGTGAGGAACACAATGGCTCAGTGACTTCACATATGCATTCTGCAAATTACTATGCTACAGAAAACTGTTAAACTCATTTATGGGCTGAGTGGAATATTAAAATACAATTTGATGGAACAAGTGTACTGAACAATATACATGGCAAATCCTACTAGTCTTCATTTTCTTGCCCAGATTGATAAAACACATTGGGGAAATCTACATGGGAGCCTCAGAAGATGTTTATTCTGTGTTAAAACACTAAGGCCAGTGAAAGTCTAGTGCATAAGATCAGAGCAATGAGGCCATTCATAGTAGGAATTAACATTACCACTATTTTTTCTGTCTCTAAGACCTACTCAAGTTTTCAGGAAGATAAGAGAAATTCAGGGTAATTGCAAGCGTATCAGAAAGGTGATTAGAACCACGTATCCCAAAGTGCCAGACTGGAATTTAGTAATTGATCTTAAAGCGCAGTGGGAACTTTCAAGCTCCTCTCATTATCATCTTCTCCTGACTTTCTTTAAGTTTTCAGGAAACTATCAGTAGTTACTTTCACTAAAGTTGGAGATCCTGGGTTATAATTTCTTTATCAGAATTTCCACATTGAACATGAAACGTATATTCTTTGGCAGGCAACTTGAAAATATGAATAAAGAACATATCCAAATTCTTACAATCCAGTTATGTACTATCAATACTTGGCAATATGCCTTTCTTGAAAGTTATAGCTTTAAAATTATATTTGTGTTTATATAATACACACACACACACACACATATAAATATATATATATATATATATATGTCATATATAGAGAAGATATAGTATTTTGACAGAGAACTCAGAAATGCCCAATGCTTTCAACAACTATTTTATGCATTACTTTATCTATTTCTTAACATGCCAGGGAAATTAAATACCCATAGGGCATTGAGGGACAAAGACTGGATTACTAGTTGAAAATCTGGTTTCAAACTTTATTGTGAAACCCTGCTAAGCAAGAAATGAGAACAAACACTTTTGCTCAGGTTAGGTAATCTTAAATAGCCTCGTTTCCTATAGACCTCAATTTTGTTTCACCTTTCTTACTAGGGGAGGATGATTAATAAGGTAATAATGACCTTTCTTTCCAAGCAGGAAAAGATGATAAGTCTTGTGTTACAACCATTTTGTGTAATGGAAAATTAGAAGCGTTCATTTTATCTTTTTAATGAAACAGATTGAGATAGATTATACTTTAACTCCTTTCCAAAAGCCACATGAAAATACAGAACATAAAGATAAAAAAGAACATAATAATAAAGACTTTTAAAATAACAAAATCAACAGAATAAATAAAATGTGAAATAAAACAGAAGAAAAGATATCTATACAATTTTGGAACGTGGAGTAAATAGGACATCACACTCAAGTTGACAAAGGAAAGTGAAACTTCAGCCTGTCTGAGTAGAAGCCAAGAAGAAGCTAACTGATTCATGCTTCAGAGTCCTAGAAAGAGAAGCTGCAGAACTCAGGAAAGAAACATATTAAGCAAGATAAATGAGGACTTATTAAAAAGTATTTTTTTCTTTACTTGTTTGTTTGTTGTATAAATTTTTCAATCTTCAGACTTTCCTCAAATCCAGCAGAAAGGAAGTTTAATCTTTGGAGAAGTTGAATTAAAGGGGCTCTGGACTCAGCTACCAGCCACAACTGAGAATAGTGGTAATATATCAAACTGAGAACAGAGAAATTAATTTAAAATATTTGCACAATGAACTGTGAAATTTATAATCCTGTACTCTGTATAATTCACATAAAGCCATCAGCTATGTGTATTCCCTAGACTAGGAAACTATATAATTCCTCTCTGGAAAACACAGATTGGTCTAATATATAAGACCTACCAATCCTGACATTTGGGGGTGTTCCAACAAAATATGTAGGTCCCATCTAATTACCATACATTGAATTCCAACTGTCAACATTTTTATCACTCTTCTTCACCATGCACAAAAGCTTCCAATAAACTTTTTGTTGCCCTACCTTTAAATAAGAGAACAACCAGATATTTGGGGGGATAAAGGACTCAAATGTGAAAAAAGAAAAATTGAAAATAATAGAGAGATAAAAACTATGAAATATAACAGTTTATGAGAAAATGTCAAGGAACTGTAATTACTTTCTTAAAAGAAATAAGAAAAAAAGTATTTATGAAGCAAGAAGAGGACCTTATTAACTGAACTATTCAAAAATTTGAAAAATAATCTTTTGTAAATGATACTTGAAATAGGAATTTGAACAAAAGGTATAGAAAATAAAGTTGAGTAAATCTCCACAAAAGTAAAAAGTTATTGAAAAAAACATAGTAAACACATAAGAAGGAGACTTAGTATATGGGGTTCAACATTTCAGTAAAAGAAATTTTCAAAAGAAGTAAGGATAAGAAAAAGTCCCAGAATTGAAGGGCTCACATTTCTGGATAGAAAGCTTCTTATGAGTGCCTAGCCTATTTTAGGCAACATTAAAGTACCTCATGAAAAAATTTCAAAACACTAGTTTAAAAGTATATTTTAAAAGCTTAAAAACAAAAAGAAAAAGATATTATAAAAACTTAAGACACAGAATGGCAATACATTTCTCAAAAGCAATGCTAGTAGATAGAATTTAGTAAAATTAAAAAATTTCCTTTTCCAAAAAATTAAAATTATTTTCAACCTAAAATATCCTAGTCCCTCTAAACCAGTAAACCTAACTCACAAGCAATATCCAAAAGAAATTTACTTCTCATACACCCTTTCTTAGAAAGTTACTCAAGTATGTACTTCAACAAAACAAGGCTGACAGAACTCCAGTTGAAATTGGAATAAAGAACAAGAGATTGTTAAAAGATGTACTCATGAAAAACAAATGGACAAAATAAGAAAAGTGAAACTTGTGAAATACCAGCTCTGTATAAAGAAGATGATTGGACATTTACATTTACATAGGAGAGATTAGGGATAAGGTAGTTGGTTATAGGCTTTAAAAAAATAAGCAAGCAAGCAAACAAACAAAAAGAGGCAATTATGAACACCAGGAAAAACAAAATTTTACAAGAAAAGAAATGTGATTAGATATGATTTGTGGTTCAACTGTAAATAATATTTGTATCCTCCTAAGAACATACATTAAATATTGGTTTAAAAAGAAATGGTTGACATAAATATGTTGAGAAGATGATAGAGAAAGTAATGATTTCTTTGGGAGAGGTATTATGTAAAAAGTTAAATTCTTATCTTCCATCTAAAAAGTCAACACATAATGTTAAAAACTAACTTCTCAAATAACAGTATGTTATACTTATAAATATGACAGTAAATATTACAAGAAGCAGTTAGAGGATGTCAATATAGTTTCTGTCAGTGAACAAGAAAACAGACTGGGAAAATGGGTATTAGAAATCTGCTATTTTGATGAAGAGATGGTGGTCGTAGTTGTCATAGGGGAGAGAGAGGAAGAGGGAGAGGGAGACAGAGAGAAAGGAAGAAAAAAGGTACAAGAGAAAAGGGGATATGGGAGGGAGAAGCAGGAATGAATGAGCCAAATAAATAGGGTAGGCTTTTTTCCAAGAAGGCAGTCCTTCCTGTACTTGCTTTCAAAAATATGTAGTGACTAAAAGTAACCAGAGTTAGAGACAAAGGCATAGCCTACTCTAAAGTGAGAAAATTATGACTATTCAAATTTTTTCTTCTTAAGGCCTATGGTAATCAGAACATAAAAAAAAAAAAAAAGCTCAATGTGGATCAAACTTTTAATATCTTTCCTCAGTTATTCATGATATTCTGTGTTGATAGAACAGAGTAACATGAATAAACATGAAAGTCAAACACAAAAAACTAATTTATATTTGAACTGCAGATAATTATAATATATGTATTCACCGTGAATATCAGCCCTGACCAAATATGAAAATCACATGGAGCTTTTTTAAATCCCAGACTGGACCCTAAAGCAATTTCTGGAGACAGGATCTGGCCCTCAGTAGTTTAAAAGCTCTCCAGTTAATTTCAATTTGCAGGCATATTTAACAACAGCTGATTTACACTAGTGATTCAAAAAGAGGGGCCCTCATACTGGTAGCATCAGTATCATCTAGGTACCTTTAATAAATGTAAAATCTCGGAACCTACCCCCAGACCTACAAAGGAGAAGTTTCAGGGGTAGGTACTAGCAATCTGAGTTTTCACATGCCTTCCTGGTGATTCTGAAGCACACTAAAGTTTAAGAACCTCTGCTCCAGGGCCTCTTATATAAAACATACTCCATGGATGCACAGCTATGTTTGCCATCAATCGCAGTTTATGCAAGACATTCTTAGTTTGGTCTCTAAAGTTTCATGTCTTATGCAAAGTGGAATGATTGACCAATCTCAGCATCATCATCACTTGGATGCTTGCTATAAATGAAAAATTTCAGGACCTGATCCAGACATCCTGAGAACAAATTTGTATTTTAACGGTATCCTCAGATGACTTGCACATATTTTACAATTTGAGAGACCCTGATTTTGGAAAGTGACAATGGTTTTCAAGCCTGCTGCACATGAAATCACCTGTTTTGCTTTGTTTTTTTTTTTAAAGATATTTCCAGGCTTTACCCAAGATTTAATCAAAGCCTCTGGACATGGACCCCAGTTTATGAACCCACGATTGAGAACTACAGATTCCAAATGTCATATGAAACCAGAATAAAGGAAATCTTAGATAAGCTCTTAAACTTCTAGCCAATGATTTTCTAATAGACATCCCCAGTTCAAAAAATCTTGGAAGCATTGTTTTGAGTATATGCTCAGATAGTACATGCTGTGTTAGATCTTGTGGACACTAAAATGAGTAAGATGAAGACTTTTAAAGAAGTAATCATAATCTAATCATAATGACTCCTTCCTGATTTATATAATTCAGTCATGGAATAGAAAAATAATCACTATTAATAACAAGTTCTTCCAATGTTTCCCATTTGCCTTCTTTTTGACTCTTTTTCACTTTTTGTTCCCCCAAATTGATCACAACTATTCACGGGATTAGACTTGTACACTAAATATGTTTATGCATCTCTCTCTCTCTCTCTCACTCTCTCTCTCTCTCTCTCTCTCTCTCACACACACACACACACACACACACACACACACACACACACACACACACAAACTGTCCTGTCTACAAATGCAAGCTCCTAAGACTTTTTCATTGAGCTCAGGATTGTTTCAAAATATATAACTCAAAATATTATTTTGGAAAAAATGTTTAAAACATCTTATACAAATAACACTATAAAGTGCTAGAAAATCTTCATTTTGGTTATGAACAGAGAATTTGGGAGAGTAAACATAATTTTAAAAAATTAGACTTCGGGGAAAACTAAGAGAAGAATAAAAATAAAGGAAAATCTGTGCTACTAGAATCACCTGACAAATAAGTCCTTCATTTTCAAATTTTCTTAATTTTTGAGTCAGTAGAAAAATGCTATAAAAAAACTTGCCAAAATGATATATGAGATATGGATTTCCCCCTTGTTTTCTCATCTTATAGGTAAAAAAAGCAATATTGTCTTTTCTTTCTGCAATTACTATAACTCAGAAAGAACCGGCTAAACACATATCTTCCCACAATTCATTTCTAGTGTGCCAGGTCAAAGTCCCAAGGGAAAGTACTTGTTGAATTTCAGTCTGGCTCAATGTATATTAGCATGCAGAGCACTTTCATCATTACTTTGCATCCAAAATGGTGGAAAGGTAAGGCAGGGAAAGCAGAACATTGTGCTTTAGAGCAAGGCGCTGAAGCCCAGATGACCTGGATTTAAATGCAAAAAGTTATTCAAATTCCCTAAATTCTTTTTTGTCTCTTTTTTTACAACTAGAGTAATAATAATAGTACCTACCTCACACTGTTGTGAAAATTAACTGAGCTAATGTGTGAAAAAATGCTTAGAGCAATGTCCAGAGTTTAAGAAACATTAGATAAATTTTAGCTACCATATTACAGGTTTTGCTTTAGCTCAAGTGACGATAAGACATTTCTTGGTCTGCAGAATGAGCTATGCTTGAAGGCTAATAGAATATATTTGAGCAACATTACCTACATTCTGAAGGCTCAGAGCTAGGGATTGAAAGGATTGCCAGGTTCATTTTATTGATTATTGGATTTTCAGAATGGACTCAGAACCTAGGGCTGGATCTAATCTCTTCTTCTAGAGTTGCCTGCTGGCTACATACTCAATGAGCATCTTTATTTTCTGTAAACATACAGACATCAGCCTAGGCTTTCTACATGACAACAGAAGATCCTGCACCTGACTAAGCTAAGGCAATGCTCCTGACAGACTGCATAAATCCTAAGGAGTGGCTGTATATATTATACCATTGTGTTTAGTTACATTAGAAAAAGTCTCTGGTAGATGATTCTCAAACACATGAGTGAAATAGAATATATATGGATTTATTTTGTTTTGTGTTTAAACTCAACATCAAGAGGATAAACAACATGTATTACAATGTGTACCACATTGTAAGAAACTCAAATGAGAATGTTGATTTATGATAAAAAGACATTATAGTATTATCATTGATTTTTACATAAAGAGATTTACCTAAGAATTTTAAAAATAAGCCATATCCCCTCACACATTTTAAATGTTTTTCAATATTCAACACATATTTTCTAAGCACTACTGTGGGCCAAGTGCCCGTTTTGGTTAAGAGACACTAGATGTGGAAGTAAATTGGAATTAAAACTATATTTTTTAAAGCAGTGTTAGCCTCTGGTACTTGACATTATATAAATACTTTTTGAATTTTCTGTCAATGTGTATTTAAATAACAAAAACACTAAAATTATTTCTATTTATAACATTACATAACTTTATTGACACTTTCCAATCCAAAGTGAATAAAAATGATAATTTTAATATATGCCGTTAATGGCCCTTGTATTAACTAATGTGGCTTCTAAGTTACTATATTGTTGAGTGCTACTTAAAAAGAGGAGAACTGGAGTTAAACTACTGGCAAGCAAAGTTTAAACCTACATTCTGGTTCTTGGTAATGGATTATTATTTTCTATAACTGTCATTAAAAGGAACAAAGACTGTCTGAGATATTCAACTATTCTATAATGTGTGTGTGTGTGTGTGTGTGTGTGTAATGTTTTTATAGCAACTCGATAGTGTCAACCCTTCACCACCACTATATCCAGCCAGCAGGGGTTATTGTGGTTTGCAGTTTGCTTGTTTTCTTGTTTATTTGCTTAGTGACTTGGTTGGACTATTTTAGTGAAATGTATTAACCCCACAGTGTGCAGCCTCTGATGTTGTTCTTCAAAAGTTGTAGCCTTGAACACACATTTAGACACCCTTCCCCTTCCTTTTCAGGGATGTCAGTGGCTTTTGCTGAACTCTCTCTGGCTGTTTGTTTCTTTCATCTCTCTAAAATACTGCTAACTGATCTTTTTCCCTCAGCTTTATTTTAATGTAACTGACATACAGCAAAGTGTAAGTTTAAGGTACAAAATGTGTTAATTTAATCCACTTATGTACTGCAAAATGACTGCCACTATGTTGTTAGCTAACACCTCCATCAAGTCACATAATTAACATTTTTTCGTAGTGAGAACATTTAAGATTCACTCTCTTAGCAACTTTCTGGTACATAATACAATATTAGTAACTATAATCACCATGCTGTACATTAGATTCCCCAAACTTGTTCATCTTATAAGTTTGCACTTTTTAACCAATATCTTCCCATTTGCCCAAACTCCAGTCCCTGGTAATTACCATTCTCTGTTGCTGAGTTTGGCTTTCTTAAATTTCACATATAAGTGATATCATAGAGTATGTGTCTTTGTCTGACTTATTTCACTTAGCATAATGCCTTCAAGTTTCATCTATGTTCTCCCAAATGACAGAATCTTATATATTTATACACACACACACACACACACACACACACACACACATACACACACACACACACAATGTAATATATGTATATATCTTCATTATCCATTCATCCACTGACAGACATATAGGTTGTTTCCATATCTTGAATATCATGAATAATGCTGCAGTGAACATAGACTATAGATATGTCTTTGAGATTCTATTTTTATTTCACATATATATCTATATATATATTTCCTTTGGACATATATTTTTTTTCCCTAGGGTTGCCAGTTTGTTGGCATTTAATTGTTTATAGTAGTCTCTTATAATCATTTTTATTTTTGTGGTTACAGTTATAATGTCTCCACTTTTCTAGTTTTATTTTGGTCTTCTCTTTTTCTTAGTCTAGTTAAAGTTTTGTCAATTTTGTTTATCTTTAAAAAAAAAAAACCCTAGCTCTTCAATTTTGTTAAACTTTTCTATACTGTTATATTCACTATTTCTTTTACTTCTCTGATTTTTGTTATTTCTTTCCATCTGTTTAGTTTGGTCTTCCTTTTCTAACTACCTCAGGTATAAAGTTAGGGTGATTGAGGTCTTTCTTTTTCTTAACATAGGTGATTATTACTGTAAATTTCTCTTTTAGAACTGCTTATGTAGCAACCCATAGGTTTTGATATGTTGTGTTTTCATTTTCATTTGTTTCAATACATTTTTTGATTTCTCTTTTGATTTCTTTTTTGACCCGTTGGTTGCTCAGGAATATGTTCTTCAATTTCCACATAATTATGGATTTTTTAGCTTTTCTCCTGTTATTGATTTCTGGTTCTGTATAATTGTAATTACAAAACAATTCTTAGCATTTAAGAAGATTGAAATCAATGACATTCTGATGCATTAGGTAGTCTGCTAGAATTAAATTAAGGCTTATTTTCCAGGTAGTCTTTGAGGTTAGAGCTTAAGACTTTATCTGACTTCAGGAGGGCTCCTCTTAGTTGCCTCTTTCTCTAGTTTTGTCTGCTAAACTTTAGCTGGTATACCATTTATCTTGTTGCTACCATGAAGCTAATAGTCTTAATTATATACAAATATTATTTCCATTATTTTTGAAGAGCCCATCAGCTTAACATTATCTGTGCTTCATCACCAATAAAGTCAATCTCCTTGTGGGGGTCTATAGAGCTAGTTCTTCTTAAGGCTTTACTCTACATTGGGATGAAATTGTGTACTAATATTCTGGACCTGGAAAGCCAGTACACTTGTCTTCATGCTCTATGAGTGAGGCATTAGTCAGGAGCAGTAGTTCTGGTCTTCTAGACTTGCCTCTCTAAGCACAAAACCTTTTCTCTATGAGCAAGCTGAGGGAAGAGTAATCAGGGACCAGTGTTCTTGGTCTGTGCACCAGGCATAGAGCTCACACACTGTGAGTGGGTTGATGGATAGAAAAGACCTCTTAGTCTCTTGCCTAAAATAAAGCTTTTCTATCATAAAACTGAGGGTGATGAGAAATACTGAGGTTCTGTTCCTTCTGAAGGAAAAACACATACCTCCTTATAGGAAGCTGAGGGGCAGAGAATGTCCTATTTTCTTTCCTATTATCCACCTGTAGCAGTGGGCAGAGAGTGAGTTGTACTCCCTCAAATCCAGAGTTTATTCCTGTTCTTATCAAAATTTAGTAGTTTGTCTTCAGTTCATTTTTTCAACTTGCTGTGTGCCTTTAGGAGAAATTCTAGATATTTTAAATGGTTATTTTCTTTATAATTTTCATCAGTTATTGTTATTTTGTTAAGGAGAGCGTTTGGGATTCTCTTCATGCTATCATTCTATAATTGCTCATTTTTGGACCAATATAATTTTAAACAGTAATTATATGTTCTAGTTATAAACCTTTCAAAATTCTTTATATCTTTAGAAATGCATTTTTTGGATTAACTTGTCCCTGGACAATATTGACATTTTTCTGATTAGTATGTATTTGCTTGGAAAAAAATTAAAATGTGGTAATTTAATGAAATAAGAATGTAACAGACTTTTCATAATTAATTTCAAAAAGTAAATTGATTATTCAAGGTGTACTCTAGTTAACCATAGGTCCATTCTCTGCTTTTATCTTCCTTGATGGGAAAAAGAGATAGATTCCTTGGTTACTAGCTTTCATTTGGTTTCTCTGACCATAGGAGGACCCAATAGGAGACTAGAGGCTTGGGGTATGGAGGTCAGAACATTTTTCTGTGATCCATTTCCACTACTTGGTTTGATCCTATAGTTGTGGTTGTGGCATTGTCACTTTATACTTATAGCTCCTTGTAGATTGTCCTCTTTCTTAGTGCCAGTTCTCATGTGAATCTGATAATAGAGTCCTCTCCTTACTTGTACACAGATTTTAACCATCGCTGGTCTCTATGGACTCACCATCCCTGTAGGTTCAACTATAACTAGTCCTTTCTTTAAACTCACTTCAAAATATCAGCTAAGATGCATGTATTACTGATGGGACCATCACTTGTTTGCCTGATGAGTGGTCTCGGGCCATAGTAAAGAATGTTAACTTCAAGATCAGCACATATGATCACAAATCAGGCTTCTATTTTAAGCAGTTTCTTATTAATGTACATTTATTGTCTATTCATAGATTGTAGGCCACTCAGAACTCATTGTTCTTAGTTGCTAGCTATAGAGATTGATTTAGGAATATTTAGACAGCAAAGTGAATTTCTCAGAAGGGTATTACAAAACTCACAGAAACTGCAGGAAGGCTAGAGAAATGTACCGAAAAATTAGGCAGGAACAAGGGAGGGTGGGCATCAGACAGGGCCACAGTCAAAATCAGTAAAACTAGTCCAACAAGAAGATTACTGTAATTGCCACAGAACATAATGCTGTGTGGGATACAGTGCCTCCATTGGTGATGTAGAGAACTGAACACTGCTCTTTGATGCCTCTAGACCTCAAGGGTTTGCCCCTGATGCTAACACTGCACATTCATATAATGGGTTCTTTGTCCTTGTCTACCAATTCCAATTTCAGAGTTGGTGAGTTGGATCGACAGAAATAATATTTCATACCATGCTTTGAAAAAACTAACATCTAGCATTGTCAGCTTCCATGATGGGAGACAGGTTCCGTCTCCACTAATACTCCCCAGATAAGGAATTGCCCATCCATTAAGGGAACTAGATACCTGTCATTAAATGATATGATAAATATCCACTACTGTATACCTATTTGTCCAACAAGCATTTGTTATTTTTGGCTGTCCAGTATACAAAGCCTTCTTCACATAGTTACGCTTCAAAAGCAAAATATAACAACTCCAGCTTAATATAATACACCACCCCTCTTGAAATTAAAATGCATTCTCATTTTCCCAAAAGAAGGGCAACTTAAAGTTTCATCAGTTACTGCAGCCTGAAGACTAGGATCTCTGCGGAAATGTATTCTACTCCTTTTCATCTGACTTCTACATGCTTTGAGATATATATATATATATATATATATATATATATATATATATATATATTTTAACTATGGAATTATCATCATAATCATGCCCTATAAAAAATAGTAGTAGGAATGAAACTGAAAGACATAAGAGAAGGAATAAAACAGGATTTTGTTCTTATTTGTTTGGTATTTATCTAGTAAATTTACCTAGTAAAGTGGTTGGAGTAACTAAAACCTTTCATTAAAACATGCTCTATGTGCCTATTTCTAAGTCTGTAGATTTCTGACTTCATCTTAAATGAAGACATTTCTAAAAACTGATCATCAGCTTACATTATATCTGTTGTAGATTATACAGCTACTCAAACCTATAGTTGAATTTTTTCAAGTGCTCATGTTATGGTCCAGTTCACTTTCAATATCAATTAACTTCTCTGCATAATGTAAAGATTCTTTTAACAATATGCCATATAGTATCCCTGAGTTCCCTTTTCTTTTTTCTTAGCCCAACAATAAGTATCAAATACAATGTCTTTCTCCATAGTTATTTGCTATGTGTTGATAACAATTTATCAGCAGCTTCCTGGCCATCTCTCTAAATTCAGGCTACTTATTATGACATATGATTTTTTGCTTTATGTCAATTGTTTCCCAAGAGGATTGAAGTCAGTAACAATAGAGTTTTGCAATTCAAAGAAGAATTCTTCAGCCTGATTATCAGCAGAAGCTCCTTGACCCATGATCTTTCTTGAAGTCATGGTTTTTCAATTCTTTCACTAAAACATCTTATGCCTCCATTATAGCTTTATTCAGATTTTCAAATATAGTCATCATTTTCTGCTGTTTCAACATGGTGCTCAGTGGCATCCTGTGCTCATTGTGATTATCAATGCACTGAACAGGTTAATTTTCTGATTTTTCCTAAAATTATTATACCATATATAAACAACATTTTGAAATTTACCAGAACCAACAATACTTTCATAATTATTCTTTATTATCTCATGCAAAGAAACATGGTCATGATTATGTTTTTTATGTAGTCACCTCTCTCAATACACTTTACTACTTCTAAATTTTCTTCTGATGTATCGTTTTAGTGCCCCTTAAGTTCACTTATTTTCTTCAAGGCATTTCTACTTCCTCAGAACGCTCTTTAAACTTACTTATGAGGGGAAAATGAAACAAAAATACACTATTTTTTAATGCAAGGAAAAGACAAAAACCTATTGGAAAAAATCACTGAGCTAAAATTACATTATATTCTACATCCTTTCACATAGATGCTCATGTAACTTAAATGTTTTCACTGACACCTACATGTAGTTTGTAATGTTAAGTTTTCAATTTAGATAGTGAATATTGGTTATATTTACTTGAAAGTTATTATAACATCTATTAATATGATTTGCATTCAGATAGCCAGGGATACATTTGTTTTTCCATTGCATGCTAAATATGGACATAATTCTTTCTTCAAATTCTAGTTAGGTTCTTCATTTCTGTTCTGTTTATAAGTTAATCTCAGATTATTTTTATTCCCTTAGGATCTATGATCAATCCCCATACCAGTTAAGGTTCTTCGTTTCATGTAGAAGAAACAAACTGGCCGATTTAAGTGGAGTATTTAAGCAGAAGATAATGGGTATTACACAAAAAAAGTTAAAAAGGCTAGAGAATCAGGTTGGAAAAAAATGACTAGGAAAAGTGGAAGCCATGCAGCAGCTAGCACAAATCTAATGTCACATCAAAAGTCAGCTCTGTGAGAACAGTTTTACTACTGTTGCAGCTGCTGAACACCACATATGACAGCTTTCACTTCTGCCACTGTTAGCACCAAACATGGTATACTATGTATTCACTATGCTATTTCTACTATTGCTGCTCCTATCTCTGGAGCTTTGGTGATATTGCTACTATTGCTGTAACTGATGTTCCTTGGCTTGTGTCCTAAATTTATTAATTCGCAATTAAGTCCAAGGTAGAATAAACTGATTGGTAGAGTGAGGTTACATGTTGTCAATCTAGCTGCAAGGGAGGCTGAAACTCTCATGCTTATCTCATAGAAAATTGGCTTTTCCTCTACTGATACTCCAAGAATATAAAATATTCAAACATGAAAAGGGTGATCAGATTCTGGATAGCCAAAGGTTGACTCATATAGATTCCACGACTTATGGAATTATCCATTGTTCCACTGAGTTGAAGGTATTGACCTGTCAGTAAAGAAGAAAAATAGCAACCCCAAATATAAACTAATGGATCAATGAGTTGATAAACAGATAATGACAACAGTTATAATAACATTAAATTTGGGTTTAATTTGGCATTGAAACTACCAACCCACACATCTATTTTATGGGTATACTCTATGGATCTTCTTTTAGTTGTTTATTAGAAATCTGAGAATTTACCCCTTATGAGTGAATCAAAATAAGTATTTATAAAGTGACTGACCTTGGTTAACTATGTACTCTCTGGACATGAAAACATGAAAATAATGAGCCCATAAGAGATATGAGATATTGACTTTGAATTGATCAGATTCTCTCACCTGATAAGTTAGCCATCTGTATAAACACTATGATTCTTTTTCCTGCAAGCTTATATAAAATTCCAAGTGAAAGAAAATGATTTTTTTTAGGCCAAAGCTAGACTTTATCAAAAGAATCAAAGTTTATACTTCTTAGCTCTATTGTTTTGCTATCTCAAAATACTAATTACTCCTCTCGAATACCATAGAACTCTATAGAAAAACTAGCATTTGAAATACATTCACCAAGGAGAGAACAAATAAAACATGGTAGAGGAACTTGAAGTATGGATATTCTTTCCATGTACCATGGAACCAATTGTGTACCAGGACAAATTCTCCATGGAGATAAAACAAAAACAAAGAAAAAAAACCTTTTTCTATCTTCTATCTTCTCTCTTCTATTTTCTATCTTCTTCAGAAATTCAAAAGTGTATATTTATGTAGCTCTTAGACCAGTGTGTACAATTTGGCTCCCATGAATTTTCATGTATTTTCCGATAGCTGTAAAGCAAACAACAGTAAGAAAAAACTTTATCATTTCTGTCTAGGTGCTGATTCACTAATGGATGCTCTTCTTTTCTATATATGAAATCCATATGTTTAGATTGGCTGCAGAATATTTTCTTCCAGTTGGCAGGTAGGTAAACATTGACTCAATATGACTGTGCTTTCAGAACTGTATTTGCCTTTAAAAATAGGATTCTCTTTTCTCTCCTACTTCCTCAGGACATATGGCTTCTAACAAAGTACCTAAAAGGATTATTTATGTGTGAAGATTGGATCTGTGAGATTTAAACAAAAAGTAATGATGACAATGGACTGAGTTCTTACCACATGCAGAAAGGTCTGTTAGGCATGTTATGTACATTATATGTAAGTGTCCAAAATTTCTACCAGATTTGTATATCCACAGAGAAGAAAAGTGATTTTCGCATTGTTGTGCAACTTTTAAGTGGCAGGGCTAGGAATGAGCATACATTGGCAACATTTTACGTTCTAAGGGAACTGTTTGAAACTGACACATAAAGGGAAAGAGTAGTATCTGTCCATTTTTTCTCATGTGAACTATACTTAAGGCTAACTAAATATGAATGCTGAAATTTCTCTTTAAGGAAGAACTCATGATTAAAAATAAAAAAATAATAGTCAGCATATCATAATTTTGTAAATCTAAGAGAAAGAAAGGCACAGAAAATTATTATCAATAATATCTAAAACTACAAAAGGAGCAAAATCTAGACTATATGTGGAAGCACACAGTACCACATTCCAAAATTTAGCTAAGTATCTAAGCCTAATAGCAACAAGGGACAGAGAAGCATGTTGAGTAACACCCCAAAGATGCAACCAGCCAAAACCATACTGTGGGAAGCCACCTGAATCTTCAATAACTAAATTGTTAGAGATAAAGAATGAGAACAAGAGCAAGAACCAGAGAGAGAAAAAGAAAATCTATAGATTAGAAGAAACTAAAGCAACTTATTAACCAAATGCATTATGTAAACCCTATCAGAACCCTGGTTTAAAAAAATCCTTTAAAAATTATGAAATAGTAACATTTGAAGTCTGCCTAAAATTTGGTGTTATTAAAAATTATTTAATACAAATTTTAGGCATGATGCATAACATTGTAGCTATGTTTAAAAAGTGTTATCTTTAAATATGTATAATAAATATTCATAGATACAAGTATAGAATATATTGAATTTGTGTCAATAATCCATAAAGAAGGGGATAATAGAGTGGGGGGGAAGAGATGAAAGAAGATTGAAACTGAGAGGTAAGACAAAAAATGAGTTTCATCATACTTATCTCTCAACATTCGTGAATCTGAATATCCAAAATAAAAAAAAAAAGCATAAGAATAGATTTTAGGTTTTTAAAAATCTAAAATTCAAGGAGAACTTGAGTCTTGACACTCTGCAGTTAATACCAAGCAGCCCAATTTTTATTTTGATACAACATGAAGTCAGGTTTCTACTATGAAAGGTGGCTCCTTTAAGTTTTAGAAGACTCTTGGAAGGAGTTTGTTTATTATAACACACCTGACTGTTCGAGTGCCGGTGTATAAAGCTTAGCAACGACATTTACCAAATGCCAATGCCAGAAGCTTTCTATTTTAATTCTGCAGTGGGAGGCACACAGGTAAAATCTGATAGACTGAGAAGGAAAAAACATTATTTATCTGCAGCGGCTGCAAGGATGTACTATTATATTTGTGGCCACTGGCAGGGGGCAACAGTAGGTTCTGCCTGCGGCTTTCAGGCTTCCTCCTAAGAAACACCCAGGTTCGTATGGAACTGAGTCCTTTGGTGGCAGCTCCCTGAAATACCTGCATGGACAGGGATGACACCAAACTGGGATTCTGTTAATAGTTTATCTCTTCATCTCAATGTTGGTCACTTGAGTGCTCATTTGTGAAAATCGTTGAGCTGTATACTACATAAGCTGTATACTAGATAAGTATACACACTTCTCTGTTTATATGTTACCACACTTCAATAAATATTAAAACAGAAAACAAGAATAGTCAGGAAGTACTGAAAAAACATCTGTCTGCCTTTTCACATATATTTCAATTGAACAAGAAAAGTCAGCCCACACTGTAAAACTGAAGGACAACAAAGACTAATCACAGATAAATTCAGAGCTGCATTATTTATGGATATAAAAATGGCAATTCTGATTAAGGCCTCAGCTTTAAATTAACCCCTTGCCAAATTCAGGGCAGTGATATATCTTTTTAATGTGAAGTGAACATTCCTTGGTTCATATTCAATTTGAACTCTGATGGCAATTTTGGGTATTCTATCAGGGCCTGTACCTGCATTAGGAATTGTGAAATATTGTGAGAAACACATTTCCTTATTCATTTCAATTTGGTATATAATATCTCAGTTTCACTGGTAATGGCATCTCAAGGTGGAAGCCATAAACCTGGTGCACGAAAGAATTACAGGGAATGAAATATTAGCCTCATTTTCTGACCTGAGGGTCAGAGAATGAGTTTGTAGAGAAAAACCTCAGGGAGACTTCTTTAAGGGACGATTAAGAGTATAATATGTATGGGCAGAGAATAAATTAGGGCTTGCTCTATGTGACACATTTTAGCCCATTTTAGAGCTATCAGAGTTAAACATATGCCAAGTCAAAAATATATTTTGATAAAACACTATTAAACATATTAAGATGCTGGTGTATAAATCATATATATGTATATTTTAGAGGATACTTAATATATAATATTTTGAATACAGAGAATTATTTGTCATTAGATTACTCAGTCATTAAAAAATGTCCAAAAAATTCCATCAGTCAGTTATTTACCGAACTATCCTAAGTATTATGTATTTACTAAATTAAACTAACATTATTACAGTAGGTTCTACTTCAGTGTATTATAAAATATCCATCTGAATTTGTTCCTTTAGCAATGCATATTACTTGTACCAAACATTATGCACATACATCGAATACAGGACTACAATTCCTAGGAATCCACAGTCAAAACAATTTGTTCAGAACTTCCACAGAGAATGTGGTTTTACATTTTTTAAAATGGCAATATAATAGTACTTTTCTTTGTAAAAGAGTGAAATGTTACCAAACTCATGGAAAAACTATTGGAAAGTCCTTCCTGATCTCTTTTCCCTTTTGTCCCACTTCAGATCACAGGAAAAATTATATTCACAATTGACACGTATATTCTCAATACCTTTCCTGTGCTTTTGAGTTTGCTATGCACTTATCTACATGTAGGGTTTTTAAAACACAAAAGGATCATTGTGCTCTGTAACACTGTTTCCCACAATAATATCTTCTGAAATTGTTCTTTATGATAATACACATAGAACGACTTCATTTTGTCTAACAATTACATATTCTTTCAAATTATGGGTGTACAATAATTTAGTTGACACCTGTTTCCAAAATAGCCTTTATTATAAATAATGATACAAGGTTTTACAATTTCAAATAATATAGTACTTAGAAGCTTGGGCTCTAGGGTCAGATTACTCTGCTATTTAACTAGCATGAACCCTTGAGCAAAGTACTTTACTGAGAGGCATTTTCTTAATCTATGAAAAAAAAAGATAGTGAGTACCTACATCAAAGGATTACTGTGAGGATTAAGTGATATAAATAACAAGCACTCAGCATAGAGCCTGGCACATAGTAAATACTCAAAGCATGTTACACACACACACACACACACACACACACACACGATGTATGTGATACACCAGATGCATTGCCTGACATGCCAGTTGCTCATTATATGTTATTACATAGATATTTTCATCTTTTCCTCTATTATAATAATTTAATATTTACTTGTAAGAACTCTTTATTTTATGAAAAGTATTATTTGTTGATTATGTCATTTGTTAATATTTTTAACCAGTCAAGATTGTTTTAAAACTTTTTTATGAGTATTTTTACAATTTTATGAACACAAATTACTCAGTCTTTTCCTTATTGCTTTTGATATGTATGTCATGCTTAGGCTTAGAAAGACCTACACTATGAAAATTATAAAAATATTTTTCTATAATGTACTATAGTTTATATATATTTTTAATATTAACTCCTAACTTCTTCAGGAGTATTTCTTTTTACATAATGCGAAGTAAGCATCTGTTTTTAAAATTTTTTCAAATGTATAGCCAATTATCTCTAATTCATTTTTAAATCCTCCCCTCATATGAATCTTAAATGCCATCTTTAATCATGTAATAGATGTATAATCGTGCATGGATCTCCTTCAGAACTCTACTTATTGGTCACTGAAATTAGAGAATATTTTTCTTATTTTGTGATACACTTGGTAGCTTTTGGTATGTGTTAACCTTGCCATGTAGAAATTGTTATAAGATTTATAGCCTATTCATGATTATAAAATATTGTTTGCATCCATGAAAAAATGAGAATAACCTCTCCTGTCTGACTTTAAATTTAACTATTCTCTCTTCTCTGAGCTGATCCGGACTCCAACTACTAGAAATGTAATTGTATAACAACGACTTTTTTGAAGAGATACAGGTTGTGTAATAGATATTTTCTGTCTCTCCTCTACTTTAGTCACCACAACTTTCCCCCTATCATTAGGGAATTTGCAAACATAA
>CM053510.1:61519423-61571781 GCA_028627145.1 Eidolon dupreanum | reverse complement strand
CTAAGAAGTTCAGTTACTTGCCTAAGAACTCACTGATAGACTACATGTATCATAGTGATGCCTTCATAGTCCACTGTGGCCAAGCTGATGCTCCATTATTCTCTTAATATGTTAACATAAATATGTATGAGTCATATTAGATTATTAAATAAATGAGTGAGATATTGCTAGTGGTAGATGAGGATCTTTCTGAAATAATCTGGTGACTTAGTAGAATCTAAGGCCAAAATTACCTACCTGTGAAGTGTCTGTAATGGTGTGGTAAAAATGCATTCACTAGCACATTCTAACGTTGCTCACTGTTTTATGAAATGATGGACATCATCTTGTTATAAGCTGTATCGTAATCAATTAAAATACTGTTGTGGCTCCTCAAGTTAAATTATGGTGTCAATGAGCATAGAAATTATTAAAAAGTAGGACACTGATCCAAAAAGACTGGGCACTCGCTTCATTAGGGAAAGACAGCTCTACCATCTGTGATCTAAATGTATAGTCTTGCATGCCTCTTTAACTTATTCTGGAATAAATGATATTTAACTTTTCATGAATTTATTCTTTGGATACGATGAAAATATTCTTCCTTCATTTATTTAAAAATGTTGATATTTTTCCTTAAGTCATTATCAAATTCTAGCTACAGTGGAATCAACTGAGACTGAGGATGCCACTAAATTTCTGTATATAAAAAGTATAATATAATTTTAACTGTAAAAATTAAACATTTTATTTGAAAGGGTAAATTTTAGGAAATAATTTAAATTAGGAATAGATTTCTATTACTGTACTCAATCCTAGAATGGACACAAAATAGAGAAAAATATATTTTACAGTTCAAATGCTATATATTTCTAAAAGTCAATCTAGTTAAATAGACTCACAGACATATTGTGACAACAAGCTATGTGGTAAGGTATTGGAATAGTTTAAACAATAAAATTAAAAAGAAAATGAGCTAGAGAATTTGTTACTGTAATACAAAATGCCCAGAACTAGAAGCCAGCAAATGAGGTTAAGACTAGGATTTATGATTTTATAATAGCTCATTCTGTGGTTTTGGTTAGCCAGTTAACCACTCTGGGGCTTAGACAAAGGGAGAAGGTTGGAAGCAAAGGTCTTGAAGTTTCCTTCCAGACACAAAATATGTCTCAGTCCATGATTTTTACAGTGTAGTCCCAATGTGATAGCAGAGCTGTTATCATACATATTCCTTTTTGCTAGTTTAATGTTGAATCTATTATAAACTGCTTCACTTCAATAAAACTCAAAATTCTGCAATAACACAAGGGGTTAATAGAAAACAGACTAAAATTAAACTTTGTTGTGTCTGTCCTTTTGACAGTTTTGAAGTCACTTTGATTATGCCGTGGCCCAACAAGTAAGGTATATCCTTAAATGGAATTATTGAGTGACGTTTTTCTTCATACACAACAAATAAGCTATTCTGAGAACCCAGTAACTTGGAAAACAATGTTATAATTATTGAAATAAAATAAAATTCCATAGTTAGGCACTAAGTAAAATTTATAATATGTATAAAATGGTGTTACTAAATGTACAGCTTAAATGCCCAAAATATAGAAAGAATCATGAATAAAATATTTCAGTTGATGTTTTTTGCTTATTATTGAAATATAAATTGACATTAATAAGATAGACTCATTTACAGTTTCATCTTGTCAAAGTAAATCTCCCTGCTTTATGTTTAAGAGTATAGTACTAATAACATTAATACCAATAGTACTATAAACAAAATTTATATTCTTTTTATCATTTATTGAGTCCTTAAAATTGTACTGATATAGAAAGCATGACTCAATATTGTTTATAGACTTTCATGTTAAAAATTAAAAATTTTATTCTAAAATTACAGAGTTGACTCAAAAAGAAAACTTTATTAAAACCAAGTTTTAAATGTATGGCACCTTGTTATTTAAATGTCAATCATTAGTAATATTAATTTTAATACCTTCCTTTAAAATAATATTAATATAGTAAGAAAATTTGAACATGCCTAAATTATTTTTGGAAATGCATTTTCTGAAGAACAGCATAGTGATTATTTGAAAAGAGTCTTTTCTAAATCTAATTTACAGCAGAAAAATAAATAAAAGCAAGTGATTTAGGATACTTGACACTAACTTTTTTCTCATTTGTTCATATAAAGACTATCCAGAGCATTACACAGAAGAATGTAACAGATAAGGTACTAATAGCATGCTACCTTTACATGAACACATGTGTAAGAAAGGCTTTATAGATAAATACATATGGGTTCTTTCCTATAATCTATGAGAGAAACAATAAATACATAATTAAATACATAATTAAATTCAACACTTCAAAAAAATTAAACTCCTCTTTATGGAGGTGCAAAGACAAAAACCTAAAGGGCTTTGAAATACAAGTGTCCTAAAAAGAGTGTTAGTATGAAGTTCCAGAACTGATAAATTTTGATTTTCTCTCCAATATGAGAAAAAATCAAAATACTCTAAACCAGTAACAGATGGTATTACAAGGTGAAAATAACATAGATTTAAATGAAGATAAAATTATCAGCGGGGCAGAGGGTGGAGTGGATGAGAGAGCCGCCATGGCATTCTCCCAAACCTCGGAAACAGAAGGGAACTCTGACGTGCTCTTTTCATTCTATGATCTCAAAATATGTAAACATTTTCACTTGCTAATGGAAATTAAAAAAAAAAAAATGGGATGCCTGGAACTGTTCAATGGAATGCCAGTGCTAGAAATTGCTTTGGCTTTTTGGCAACCTCATATTTTTCTTTCTGAGAAATTTACCTTATTACTCTACGAGTGGCACATGATTCTAATAGAGAACTCCTCTTGGAAGATATTCATTAAAAAGCAGACAAATTCATTTCCCTTAGTTATACTTAGCTGGGAAATGTGGTGCTCAGTTTGGTCATTTATGCACTTATGTATGAGATGTACAAATGTACATACAAACGTCTGTATATTTGTGTGAATTTAGTGCTTAATCTACAATATCGAGGTGTCTGTATTTTAAAATTTATGATTAAGGTCAGATAAGGGCCTGTTTGAAGAAACTGATGATTTTAGCATATTTGACTTGGGCAGAAAAATTCTTTAACTTCAGTGACACATGTTCACCTATAATTACGTGGATTTTCTAAAGTGGCTTTTCCTTCCCTAATATCAGAAACCTGATTGGAGGTCCCTTGACCTGTGGGATGTAAAAAATAAAGTCTGTTGATAAGATCTCACTCCAAAGCATCCCCAGAATCTACTTCACACTGCTAAAATAACTTTTCTATAGTGGTAAAGCATTCTAAGAGTGGAGGGAGGGTAATTTGATACATGGTATCAGTGTGTCACAATCCTTTTCTATATTTGAGGTAAGAATCTAATGATGTCTTTACCTTTACCACAATGTTTAGTATTTTCCCTGGCCTAAATACTTCCCAATCTTTAAAATTCAGGTAAAGTTTCCTTTTCTGAACAACTTCTAGGAAAACATAAGATCCTTCTCTTTTTAATATGATTTGAGGGAACGACTGTGAGTGCATTCAGGGCAGTTTAATTTAGGTTGATGAAGTTAATATTTCAGAAGACTTAAAGGTTTGTATATTCTATGTCATGTAGAATACTGTATATTAATTATTTTTTTACCAGATATTTTACAAATACCTCACTTTATCCTATATGTAATCAATAATGTATTATCTTAGGATACAAAGACATAGACTATCAATGTTTAAAAAAATAAAATTCAGATGAAGTTTTATATGTGTCTCCCTAAAGATGAAACTGAAATTGTCTTTTTGATAAGACTTTAACTACCATCTCAGTATAACGATAGGGTTCTTGCTCCCAGCTTTGTGTTTGCTATAGATCTATAATTTGAGTTACTACTGGTAAGGGTGAGGAGAATCTTTTGCTTCTTCTGCATAGATACTATCAAGAATGCCTTAAGGTTGGTAAAATTCTCTGGGCCATAAATCTTGCTGGTGTGTCAGTATCAATAAAAAAGTATCTATGTATGTATCTATGTATGCTTCCTCCCTCCCTCCCTCCCTCCCTTCTTCCCTCCCTCCTTCCTTCTCTTCCTTCCTTCCTTCCTTCCTTCCTTCCTTCCTTCCTTCCTTCCTTCCTTCCTTCCTTCCTTCATACCTACCTACTCCTGATTCTGGAGTTTAGAAAAAGTTTTCACTATAAATCTTCAAAATAGAGATATAGACATTTGAAATGTATGAATAGTGGAGCAACTTAGGGCTCATCTGAGAGAATGTTTCAAGTAATCAGGAGGAGAGATATTCAGTTATCTCACTAGTGGAGAGTTTATTTGTAAGAATACATAAGTGAGTTAAGTGGAAGATGCTTCAACAACTACTCATCTGATATGGAAAAGATCTAGGTACACAATAGGACTTACTTCGAGTATATGCCAGAGGTTCTGGGATGTAGCGTTAACTCTAGAAGGTATCCTTTATATTCTTATAAGAGAATTGAGATACTTTTTATATGTTCCCTCTCCTCTGTTCTATTGGTCTCAGTCTCTCTCTCTCTCTCTCTCTCTCTCTCTCTCTCTCTCTCTCTCTCCTCTCCTCTCTTCTCCTCTCCTCTTCCTTTCTCTTTACATACACATCAACATCTCAAAGCCCAAAGAGGCCATTGTTGGAGAGATGGTCTCTAGCTGATAAAGAAACCCACTCACTGGCTGTAGTCTCATGCCAGGCCACATCATAGGCCATTGGCAAATCTATAGATAACAGTCTTTCTGTGAGAAGCCCACCTCTGATCCAAGCTGCAATGACTCTTGGAGTGGAAGGGAAGATGGTGTAAAATTCGGCGCAGAGGTTTTTCAAAAAGTATGGTGGCCAAGGAAGGTTCTCAGAGAATCACAATCCTCTCTCTAACACTTTGCTACTCAGAATATGGTCTATAGACAAGAAATGTGGACATCATATGGGAGTGCTTTACAATGTAAAATATGAGGCTCTTCCCTGATAAACTGAACAAGAATCTACATTTTGAATTGACTGTATTTTAACAAAACATCCGAGTGATTCATAAGCAGATTAAAGTGTGAGGAGCACAGAGTTTGTCAAGCTCTCCCTGGGCTTCAACTTGACTCTAAACAAAATCTGTAGAGTCAATGTATCTGTCTAGATCTCAGATTCTTTATCATTAGACTAAAATTTCAGACATACAAAGATGCACTAAACAAATGTGTTACAATGTTGAACAAAGATAAGCAAGTAAGTTGTATCTCAGTCTGGGATGCATATTCTGGCTCCTAACAACCTCGAGTATGAATGAATATATGCAATGTGTGATCTATGCACTTCTGAAAGTGGTGAGAGCACTGCTGAGTGTGGCAGCTAAATGCAAGCTTAGATGGACAAAACACTCAGCTGCTTTTATTAGTGACTACTCAATTCCTTGCCTGGATGTCACCTCAGTGAATCCAAAAATGAATTTGTTTTAAGAAATATTTTTTCAGAACTATTTTATAAGCCAAGTTAAGTTTGAATTTTAGAAAATTACTGACTAGAACTTAATAAGCAAATTTAAAGTTGCCGTCAAACAGAAAAAAAAGGGCAAAATATTTTCATCTTCTTTAGAATGGATAATTAACATTCTACTAAGTCATTCTTTTTCTTCTCATTCTAAATTCTTCTCTTCATTAGTCAACATTTAAAAATCTAATTTCTAGAAGCATCCAATATTTAAAACAATTTAGAAGCAATATTTGCAGTTATTTTCCTTGTATCATAAATAGCCTCCCTCCCCCCAAAAAAATTTCAAATGATTGGCAACTTCTCTTTCCTATGTTACCATCTGGGGGCAATTTGAACTCTGGCATTGTCCCAGTGGCATGGGTGTATGTGTGTATGTGGGGGGATAACAATGCAGAAATGCAATTAGCTAAGGTATACTATAGCCCTGTGGAATTTGGGAGGTGAAAAGATCAAAAATAGAGTATTCTCCAAGGGAGGACAGGATTCTCAGTGAAGAGGGCTGTAACAATGCAGAAGTAGGAAGGTCTGTATTATATTAGGGCCACAATGGGTGGTTACAAATGATTGGTGCATGAGGTCATTTTGATTGACACTTGGCTGCTATATAACTCCCTGCCTATAGCGCATGTGCATGCCCAGAATTCTACTACCAATAGGGTTTTCTTTGGGTAATCTCTGAGCTGGGCTTCCCTTCCTTTGTTCTCTAACTTAACCTAACTCCTAGACTGGAGGTTTTATAACACAGTGTTCTGACCCTGTTCTGTGTCCTGCCCAGGGAAACATGTACTGAAAGTAATTTAAGAACAACACTGGAAAACCAAAGTTTCCAAAATAATTTTGTCTATGAATAAAATAATAAATTTAATGTTATTCTTAATAACTGTACCCTCACTTACGTAGATAACAATACACATTTTAAACTTTTAATTAAAAAATAAACTTTAAAATTAGAAAAATATTAGTCTAAAATTAATTTTGGTTGACAAAGATTTGCTTTTGTCTATGTCTTTCTGTCTCTGTCTTTCTCTCCAAATATATATATAAATGTGTATGTCTGATTTTGTTATATAAACATGTCATGTGCATTTTAACTTTGATAATTTTTTTCATGCAGAAGTATGTTTCTAAACATTATATTGTCTAATATATCAATATTTTATTTTTCTACATCATTATTTGAGTCAGCTGTAAAGCTTTTCCTCACATGAAAAAATTTATTCGATTTCCCAGTTGTATTTGCATGATTTCATTTTTTTTTTTACATTAGACTTATGATTCACTTGGCATTTATTCTTGTGTATAGTGTAACCACTTTCACCTTTATCTAAAATGCTATCATATCATCCTGGCACCACTTATTTTAAAAGTCTACCTTTGATCCAATGATTGGTGAAGATATTTTCATCATGTACTAAAATCTTCATATGTACTTGAGTCTATTTCTAGATTTTTTTACTGTATTCCACTGATTGATCTGACCAGGAATGTGACAGTAACATACTGTTTAATTAGAGGAATTACAGCATGTTTTAAATCTCTGGTTGGTGTAATATACTCACATAGTTCTTTTACAGGAACTCATAGCTGTTTTTACATGTTAATTTTTCATATGAACTTTAAGTAACAATCTGTTTTCAGAAAAAAAATCGTTGTTGATATGTTTGCTAGATTCATAATACATTTAATAATTGAATTAGAGTGAACTAATATCTTTAGGATGTTGTCCTACTTCCCCTTTTTTTCCTGAGTGAAAGGAATGGATTTACAGTGTGTGATTCAAGAATTTCACATAACTGTAGGCTTGCACGTAGGAGAATTACAGTGGGCCTCAGGCTGGTGATATCTGGGAAATATTTATTTTTAATTATCTTCTCATTCTTTTTTGTTGTTGTCTGTTTGTTAATTATTTTGCCTTTAATAGACATACATATTTGTGTAGAGCTGTGGAATTTTGTAATTATGGTAAAGGGAAGAAAAGATTTAAAACCAGTTAAGAGAGAAATAAAAAAGTATTTAGTTTACCCTGGGGCCAATATATTACTTAGGATCAAATTTAATTGTGACAAAGATTTCTAAGGATTATTTAGAAATACTGGGACTAAAAGACAGCCTTTAAATTATTTGTGTTTCATAATGATGTATAATACTTATGGGTAGAACTTCTGCCATCACTATGATTTTTTAATAGGAATGAAAGTGAGAATTAACTTGTAAATCAAATTATCAACATAGTGGGTGTGAGATGGTGTTAGAAGAAAAGACATGCTAGAGTTACTTACTCATTCCAGTGGATTACTAATGTCAGTTTGTGAAACATGAAGACTGAAATAAGTTATCAGTAAGAAAACTGTGTAAAAGTATAAAAATATTTGCCAGTATAATAATTGTGTCCAATTGTCCAAAAGAATGGGTAGTTGTCATGTGCAGACTCTCTTATACCATCTGTTGCATTTGAATTTTATCACTGTTTTCCACATAGGTGGCAAAGGGCAGGGACAGTGAATTCTTTCAGAAAATTGAATTTTTGTGAAATGGCTGATCTGTTGATTTCAGTTGCTTTAGAGATTAATTCAGCCATAGATAGCACTAATGATTATGAAGAAAGCTGAAAGAAACTGTAAAAAAGTGAATGATACTTTGTTAAAAAGATAAACAACTTGTATGATTAATTAGGTAAATATTATTTTTGAATACTTACTATGTGGCAGGCAATAGTCTAATTACTGGGAGCAAGAGGTTAAAACAGATAACAGTCTCACTCCTGATTGTGCACATTCTGGTGAGTGAAAACGGCAGTAAAACGAAATTAACTTACAATTAGTGGACATTAATGTGTGGCTGGATATTTTTCTAAATAGTTTACATCATGCATTACCCCATCTAATACAAAAACCCTGGATTCAGAAATATAAAGATACTGAGGGGGAAAAAAGTGAGTAATTTACACAGCTAGTAAGTAATGATGCTAGGGATTTAAAGCCAGATGATACAAACTCCATATATTTTACATAAAAGTCATGAAGAAAAGTACTGTAGGAAAAGGGTGTCTAAAAGAAAAGGTGGTCATGGTGCCCAGAATATGATTATAAGAGGACCAGCACTTTACAGAAAGCTTATTGTGTTACTTCAGCAAGTCTTCAACAGTAAAGTAAGGTTCTGATAGGGAAGGACATCTGGGTGAACAATTGCGGTGGATTGAAAAATGTTCCCCCAAAAGATAGCCACGCCCTAACCTCTAGAACCTGTGAATGTTACCTTGTATGGCAAAAACAGGAGTGGGGAGGTCTTTGATTAATTAAGGATTTTGAGATAAATGAATTATTCTGAATTATCTGGTTATGTCCTAAACACAGTCATATGTATTCCTATAAGAGGAAGGGAAATTTCTCATGTATAGCGAAAAAAGCTATGTAAAGATGAAGCAGATTTGAAGATTCTGATTTAGAAGACTGGGAATTTCAATAACTTATGAGTCTTCTATGATAATTATCTATCTCTCTTTTCTTAATTCCGTCGTTTTGCTTTGTAATTTTGAAAATTGTTATTGGTAAATATAGTAACAGGATTCTGCTATATTCCTATTGTATTATTCCTGATATCATTAAGATATCATTATGATACATCTCATTTCTATCTAGCAATATTTGTTTACAAATCTCTTTCTGATGTTAGGATGAACACATTTTTCTGGTATTAGTATGACTACTTCAGCCTTTGGTCACTGTTTACATAGTATATCATTTTCCATTCTTCTTTTTTCAAACACTGTACACCCTTTTGGTAAATATCTAGAAATGAAAATGCTGGATAATATGAAAATCGTATTTTTAATTGCTTAAGAAAATACCATACTACTTTTCACAGCAGTTATACCATTTTATATTCCCACCAGCAATGCACAGAGGTCCAATTAATCTACAACTGCCAACATTTGTTATTTTCTGTTTGCTTCTTAACAGCCACCCTAATGGGCATGAGATAGTATCACATGTTAGTTTTATTTGCAATTCTCTAGTCATCAGTAACATTTAGCATCTTTTCATGTGCCTATTGGACATCAGAATGTCATATTTTGAGAACTGTCCATTCCAGCCCTTGGCCCATTTTTGAATTGAGTCTTTTTTTTTAAGAGTTCTCTATAATCCCATATTGAATATATTATTTCCAAATATTTTCTCACATTCTGGCATTACCTTTTTACTCTCTGTTTATAGTGTCTTTTGATGTACAAAATATTAATTTTCCATGATATCCAAACTATTGTGTTTCCTGTGCTTTGAATGTCATATCTAAGAAATCATTTCCCACATCCAAATTTGGGGATTATTATCTATATCTCTGTAAAAATGCCACTGGAATTTTGATAGGATTGCATAGACTCTATATGTGGTTTTAGGTAATATGGACATTTAAAGAATATTAGTTCTTCTAATATACATTTTTCCATTTATTTTTGTCTTTTTAATTTTTTCATCAATATCTTATGGTTTTCAGTGTACAGATTTTTCAACTTCTTAGTTAAATTTATTCCCAAGTATTTTGTTTTGTAATCACTATGAATGATATTGTTTTCTTTATTTCTTTTTCAGATATTTCATTGTTAGTGTATAGAAACACAACTGATTTTTTATGCAGATTTTGTACTCTTCAAATTTACTGAAATTAATCTTCTCTACCAGACTTCAGTGGTTCATTTCAACATGGAAAGACCATCATCATTCAGCTCAGCTTGGTGTCCTTGATTGCATAGTTTGTAGATAATCTCTAGTAGTTAAGCACCACAAGTACCTTTATGAAGTGAGCCTTCCAGGAAGAATTCTACAATGCGGGTGAAGCTGGATATCCACCTTAGGTTTCATTTTTCTCACTGGATTAACTGTAGTCCCAAGAGGGCCCTCTAAGTTTGGTGCTGTGCTAGCCTGGGGTTTGGGGGGGGGGTATATTATCAAAGTGAAACTGCTTCTCTTACTCTTCTAATGTAGTCTTTCTCAGTCTATGTTGTTTATGGGGGTGCTTCAGCCTCACCAGCAAGTTCTTGGATTATCACAATGGTGTCTTGTCTGTGGACAGTTGCTTATTGGTCTTTTTGTGAAGGAGAATCACAAATCAGGAAAAAATTGTTTTGCCATTTTGATGACATCACTCCCCAAAATCCAACTAATTTTCATGTGTTGACCTTGTATCTTGCTAAATCCCAGATTTCATTTATTAATTCTAACAAATTTTTGTGGAATTTTTAGTTTTCTATATATAAGATTATATATATCATCTGCAAACAGATAATCTTATTTTTTCCTTTCTAATATGGATGCCATTCATTTCTTTCTCTTGACTAATTGTTCTGGCTAGAACTTCCAGTACTATGTTGAATAGAAGTAGCAAAGCAAGCATACTTGCCTTGTTCCTCATCTTATAGGAAAAGTGTTCAATCTTTCACCATTGAATATGATGTTGACCATGGATTTTTCATATATTATTCTTATTATGTGGAAGTATATTCTTTCTATTTCTAGTTTGTTTAATGTTTTCATCCAGAAAGAGTGTTGAACTTTGTCCAATGCATTTTCTAGACTAATTGAGGCAATTATGTGTTTTTTTTTTTCTTAATTTATGTTGTTGTGGCATATTACATTGATCAATTTATGATTTCTGTATGTTGAGCCATCCTGCATTCTAGGAGTAAATCCTACTTGGTCATGCTGTATAATTTCTTTAATAATACTGCCGAATTTGTTTAAATAAAATTCTGTTGAGGATTTTTGCATCAATATTCACAAGGGATATTGGTCTATGTCAAGGGACATTTTATGCTAATGTCTTTGCCTTTGGTATCAGGAAAATGTCCTCAAAGAATGAATTAAAAGTGTTCTCACTTCAATTAAAAAAAGTTTAAGAAGGATTGATATAATTTCTTCTTTAAATGTTAAAATTTATCAGTAAAGCTATTGGGTGCAGGGCTTTTCTTTTTCAGGAGATTTCTTATTACCATTTCAATTTCCTTACTAGTTATAAGTTTATTTGGAGTTTTTATTTCTTCTTGGTTTAATTTTGGTAGGTTTTGTGTTTCTAGGAATTTGGTCATTTTATCTTTGTTATCTAATTTGTTGGTGTACAATTGTTGCTAGTCCTTTTTTATAATCCTTTTTATTTCTACAGAATCAGTAGTACTGTCTTCACTTTCTAATTTTAGTAATTTGAGTCTTCTCTCTTTTTTTTCAGTCCATGTAAATTAAAGTTTTGTCAATTATTTTGATCTTTGCAAAGAATCATCTTTAGGTTTCATTAACTTTATTGTTTTTCTGTTTTGTATTTCATTTAACTCTGCTCTAATCTTTATTTCCTTTCTACTGATACATTGTGTTTAGTTTTTCTTTTTCTAGTTTCTTAATTTCGAGATTAGGCTGTTAATTTGAGATCTTTTTTTTTTAATGTAAGCATTTATAGTTATATATTTTCTTCTTAGCACTGCTTTTGCTGCATTCCATAAGTTTTAGCATCTTATATTTTTATTTTCATTCATCTCTAAATATTTTCTAATTTCCCTTGTGATTTCTTATTTGATTTATTAGTTACTTAACAGTATATTTTATTTTCACGAATTAATATTTTCTAGTTTTTAGTTTATTACTGATTTCTAATTTGATCACACATTGATCAGAAAGAATCTTTTAAAATTTATTGGAAATTAATTTATGACCTAACATATGGTCTGTCTTGAAAAATGTATGCATTTGAAAAATATATCGTGTGCATGTTCTATTGTTGTTGGGTAGCATGTTCTATATGTCTGTTAGATGTAGTTGGTTTATTGTGTCATTCACGTCCTTGGTTTCCTTACTTATTTCTGTCTGCTTGATCTATTCATAATTGAGAGTGGGATAATGATGTTTCCAACTATTTTTATAGAACTAATTCTCTCTTTAATTCTGTTAATTTTTGCTTCATGTATTTTGATGGTGTGTTATTAGGTATGTAAATGCTTTGCTATAGAAGATATAGCAAGATGTATAGCAAGAAGTTGCTATACTGAAACTTTTATTAAGATATGTTGCCCTTCTTTGTCTTTTTTGAACTTTTTTTGATTTATAAACTCTTTATCTATTATTATTATAGTTACCCTTTGTTTTTTGGTTACTGTTTTCATGGAATATCTTTTTCTACCTTTTTACTTTCAACCTAGTTGTGACTTTGGATCTAAAATGAATCTCTTGAACACTGCATGTGGTTGGACATGTTTTTCTTTCTTTTTTAAAAAAAATTCATTTTTCCAACTTCTGTGTTTGATTAAAGAGTTTAATCCATTTATTTTTAAAGTGATTGCTGATAAGGAGAGATATACTTCTGTCATTCTATTTGTTTCCATACGTCTTAAAATTTTTTTGTCCCTCATTTTCTGCATACTATCTTCCTTTGTATTTTGTAGTAAATTTGATTATTTGTAGTAAAATGGATAAGTTCTTTTTTAATATCCTTTTGTGTATATTCTATAGGTCTTTGTAGCTATCGTAAGATTACATTTAACATCCTAAAATGATTACACTCTCATTTGAAAATATATCAGCTTTACTTCACGAACATAAAATCTCTATAGTCATTTTCAGATCCATGTCCATGTCCATTCTTTTTATTGTTGATATTATAAAATTGCATCCTTATACATCAGGTGCCCCAAAAGATAAACTAACAATTATTTTAAATGTGTTAGTCTCTTAAATTATGTAGAAAACAAAATGTGGAGTTACAAAACAAAGTTAAGACAATATTAGCTTTTATAATTGCCCACTTTTTACTGCTATTGAGATCTTTATTTATTCATATGATTTAAAGTTATTATCTAGTATCTTTTCATCATATGGGACTATATTTAGCATTTAATGCAAGTCAGCTCTAGCAATAATCAACTCCTTCAGTTTTTGTTTTTGTTTTTGTTTTTGTTTTTGTTTTTTAAATCTGGCAATGCCTTACTTTCTACCTTAGTTAACAGTTATTTTTTCTTTCAGCACTTTCAATATATTGGCCCATTGCATTCTAGTCTCCAAAATTTCTGAGAAATCTGCTGATAATTTTTCTGAGGATCTCAGAAGTGATGAGTCACTTCTCTTTTGCTGTTTTCAAGATTTCCTTCTTCTCTTTGGCTTTTGAAAGGTTAATTATACTATGTTTCAGATCTCTTTGGGTTCATTTTTCTTGGAGTTTGTTGAGCTGCTCGAATGTTTATATTCACATCTTTCATCAAATTTGAGAAGTTTTCAACCATTATTTCATGAAATATTTCCCCCCTTTCTCTTTCCATTTTCTTTCTGGGACTCCCATGATGTATATGGGTAGCATTCTTGTTGGTTTCCCACAGGACCTTTAGACTCTGTTCACTTTTCTTTAATCTTTTTTCTTTCTGTTCCTCAGAGCTGATAAGTTCTACTGTCTTATGTTCTTGCTTGCTAATTCTTTTTTCTGCCTGCTCACATCTGCATCTGAATCCTTCTAGTAAATTTAAAATTTTATTTGTTATATTTTTCAGCTCCAGAATTCTTTTGTGGGTTCCTTTTAGTTTTTCTATTAATATTTTCATTTTGTTCATAAATTGTTTTCTTGACTTTATCCACATCTTCCTTTAATTATTTTAGGCATTTTTAATAGTTGCTTTAAAGACTTTGTGTAGTAGATCCACTATCAGATAGTTATCAGGGACAATGCTTATTGATTTATTTTTCCTATGATTGGGCCATACTTACTCATTCCTTGAATTCTGTTATTTTTGTTGTTGTTGTTGAAAACTGGACATTTGAATCTAATAATCTGGTAATTTTGGCAATTAGATTATTTTTCTTCCCAAGAGATTTTCCTTTTTGTTTTTGTTTATTAATTTTGCTTTTTTGATTGTTATAGATTAACCATAGTTTATTGTCCAAGTTTTCCTCCTTGAATTTGTAAGCCTTCAATAGATGACTGAGTTCCAAATAGTTCTATCAGACAGATTGTGCCAGTTCAGTTGCTGTCTAGGTTAGGAAGACAGATTCTGGTGCTTCTTACCCTGCATCTTTCCAGAATCCTTTTTATCTCTCTGTTCTGTATTATCCATCCATTTTCATCCTGTGATACTGGGGGGCATTTTCTATTTACTCATCTTATAATTCACTTGTGTGTGTGTGTGTGTGTGTGTGTGTGTGTGCATATTCAAAAGAAATTAGTCATGTATGTTCACATTATCAGTAATAGATGACTTCAATAATTATTACCCAAGGAAAAGAGGGCTTAAAAAAATGACAGGGTGTTATTTATATGTGGTTAGGTTTCTAAACAGTTTCATTTTGGTTTTAGATTTATGTCAGTTTTGAGTGATAATTCTAATTAGGATAGACCTTATTGATGTAGATTCTTTATATGTTGCTTATGTACTACCAAAAATAAAGCCCCTTGACAACATAAAAATATAATATGGACTTCACACTATATAAGAACAATAATATTGTAAGTGTGTTCTTTGGTCGAAAGGAAATATATTGTGGGTTCACAATATTTAGTTATAGCTATTTAAATGTGGTCTACTGCTAACATTTTATTTTACAGATTCAGCTTTTTATTCCCTTATTTGCATGATTAATGTCATTTCTTTGGTCTATCAATAGTGTGTTTAATACTTAAGAAAAAGCCATTATCAGTTTATGTAATTCTCATTAACCTTCCAATTGAGATAAACAGAATAATAGTTGATATTTATTTATATTTTTTCTAGTTTTATTGAAAAATAATTGGCATATATCACTGTATAAGTTTAAGATGTACCAAATGATTGTTTGATTTACATATACTGTGAAATTATTACCATGAGAGGTCAGCTACAATAAAAAGAAAGAAAAGGAATAAAAAATGAAACATTTTCTCGTAATGAGAACTCTTAGGATTTCTCTTAATAACTTTCCTATATATTATACATCAATGTTAGCTATAGTCATCATGTACATTACATCCCTGGTTAGTACTTATTTATAACTGGAAATTTGTACTTTTTGATCACAACTTCTTCATCCACTCATCTGTTGATGGACACTTAAGTTGTTTCCATGTCCTAGCTATTGTAAACATGTCCAATGTTGATATGAACATGAAGGTACAGATAACATTTTGAGTTAATGTTTTCATTTCCTTCCGATGTATTCTCAGAGTGGGATTGGTAGGTCACATATTAATTCTATTTTTTTAAACTTTTTGAGGCTCCTCCATACTGTTTTCCATAGTGGCTGTACCAATTTAAAATCCCACCGAAGTGCACAAGGGTTTCCTTTTCTCCACATCCATGTCAACACTTGTTACCTATTGTCTTTTTGATGATGGGCATTCTAACTACATATGTGAGGTGATATCACATTGTGGTTTTCATTTACATTTCAAAAGTACACATAAAGAGAAAGAAATTTAGAAAGAGAATTGCTACTGTAGAGGTTTGATTGATTCAGGATGTGTTCTATTGATTTCTAGGAAAAATAGCCTGTATCATTCATCTGTCCTCACTGCTTTAATAATAATCCAGCTGCAAGTCATAAGCCAATCAGATGGATAATTCAAACTGGCAGGACTGTGGTGAGCCATACCCCTTTTTCATTTTAGTTTAACTGGAGGCAGCTTTAAGGATTTGCTGTAATATTAGGTTGCATGAGAAGTCCATTAATCTGTCATCTCTACACAGCTCTGAGCATCTCAAGGTCTTTTTAAATTAAAATCATATGACTTTGTAAACAGTACAAGTTAGTTATGTGAAAGCCCGACAACCACTGAATAACAAGCACTTCCTCTTTGCTGGCTAACTTTGAAAGCTACTTTTGACCAGTTTAATTGTTTCCCCACCACTTTATTCTTAAGCTAATACACAGAACATTGTTCATATTCTTTACAAGTATGCTCCATATTCCAGTGTGTTATTTTTCTCCTAGGAATAATTATTTCGTACTCTCTCACTATAGAAATTGAAATTCACATGGTCTTTAGCGTAAACAGTCTTTTAATCTCCATGAGTATTCTTTGTTAGTTTTTCTCCATTCCCTATGTAATAAGCAAAGTAATTTTATTGCTTGTGAGAAGGCAATGATTATTTTATATGAGACATAGCTATATCCCTGAGCAGTAGGCCCATTGCTTCTGTATAATGCAAGTGGACTACGCAATATTCTTGCTAAAATACTTTTATCCAAGATCCGGCTCAGCCTAAGAGATACAGACACAATTAAATAATTGATTGTAATAGCATTGTCCCTCAATACAAAAGAGCAAGCAGAGATTTTTTTGTTATAAATGCCACAATGATAATATCCAAGCATATGGTAATTAATTGTTGTACAGTATTGTAAAATTTATGTCAGTAGTCACATTGTTACTTAGGATAATTCCCTTGAATTCGACACTGCTAATATATGAAAAAATGAAAATGATTCATTTGGTATCCAGTCATCCTTATTGAAGTGGCCCATTCAAACTTTGCGCCTTCCTCTCCTCAGTGGATTCTTCTCCAGGAATGGTACAGTGGTGGGAGGAGAGAATCATAGAATTTATAACCTGCCAGCCCAAGGAACTGCTACAGGGAAGGAATGGATATAACCACTAACATTGAATAACTCAGCTCCTAGAAGCATTTCCAAAAATCATCACACTTTTGCTCTGGCAGAATCCTCTTCTCCCCTCCCTTCTCTTTTGCTCTGAAATCCAGAGGCAGTATATACATAACACACATCCCCCAGGAATTACTTAGGTATTAAAATGTAATGGATTGCTCTATTTGTTCAGTCTTTAGGCAAAATCTCATATATTGACTAATAAAATGCACATAAATTACTTTTGTTGCCTAAACCTTGCAGCTGGGTTTATCTTTTATTTTCTGGTAGAGGCTGATGTCCCAGGGGTCCTTAGGTTAGGCTTCTTCCTGTGCTTCCTCTTCTCCTCTTTTGTTCCCCTGTTCATGCTCCCTGCTTGGGACAACACTGCCATGTGCCTTAGGAATCAAGGGCAACTCTGTATCTCTTGTATACCTTTATCATGATGTTGGTTCCCAAGGTTGCTAAGAATATTACATTGATATTCAAAGCCTGAAAAAGAAAATCATTGTTCTTTCCTCATACAAAGTTTTTTCCCCTCCATGAGCTTTTATAACTAATCTCATAGTAACAACATGGTCTAATTTCAATTTATTTTTTATTTTTTATTTTTACAAATTTAAAGATGAAGCTCAAAGAAAAATAAAAATAACTTTTTGCAATGAGGTTCATGCATAAGGGTGCTTTCAATTATACTCCTCCCACTAAGTCAGGTTTAGTGCCTCAGTTACAAGATAAAAATTAGTTAAGAGAAAAGTAGACAGACATTTTGATTGCTTTTTAATTGTGACCATAGAAAACTGAACTTTTCATAATAAAGTGTTATATATTCAATATCTGGAGCTGAAAACACATATGATAGCAAGTAAAAAAAGCAGTAAAAATGAACCAGTAAGAGAAACAAAGAATTGAATTTATGGTCCTTGAGGTTGATTTTCAAGTAGAATTATGCAAGTTGTTCAAGTGTGCCTTTGCCAATAGATGCCAAAATTGAAAATAAAGGAGTTTGGATTAACTGCCCTTAAACAAGTAATAAGAATAAGAAAATATATGGGAACTACAAAATAAATAGAATTAGAAAACTTTTCTTGGACCTGACTTTTAACTGCAATATATTTGATTAAAACTATTCCTGGTCAGAACAGTTTATTCATAACCTATTGGGTTTCCATTTCCTTTACTATGGTTCAGAGTAATTGAAACCACTTTAACATGGAAAATGGGACTTTGACTCCTCTGAATCAAATAAAAGCAAGCACTTCTTGCCTCAGAGTCTCAGTAAGAAGTAGGGGAGTCGTTCCCTAGCCAAGGGAGAATGAAGGTAAGAGTATTCACCTATGGGGGTCAAATGAGAACTCAAGAACTTTTTGTCCCCCATATAGCCGACAACACCTCCTTCTTCCTCATCTCTCCCCAAAGTAGCTTACCTGGTCAAGGGAGAGATAGCACTTTTGTCAGGCAGCTCCGGTTGGGGTAGTAGCAACATTGTAACAGTGATTGCCTTTTGCCTCCAATAACCTGGAGAAGAGACCCAAAGACTCTCTCTTTTATGGATCATATACAGTTATGGGTCTTATTGAGTAGAGTCTTGCATTCATTACTCAAGAAGCTCATGCATGAGTCCCTCCATCACTTTAAATGATAAGCCTTTGAGAACACATCCTTATACTTTAAAGACATTTTACACTTAATCTAAACTGTATTATTATAAGATTACATCACTCTGTTTATATTTTAGGCTACAGATTACAACTAAGTTAAGGTGTATATGGATTACAAAGAGAGAAAAGCTGGTTGAATAAAAAAGAGGGCATTCATTTGGCAGTTTTCGTATAACTAAAGGAATTTTTTAGAAACAGTTTGGAAAGGGGAAGAATATAGCTCACATATTAATATTTTGAAGTATTAGTCTTAAATGCATGTAATTCAAATCTTATAAAAGGCTAATATATAGAAATAGTAGCATTTCATATTTCTTTGGTTGTTGCTCTTTGTAAAAATATTTTATTTCTCAAAGGGATTTATTTCTTTATTTTAAAATGAAGAATGAGTGTCTCCCTCTAAGAAAACATTTTAGTTCCTACAATCAATAGGCTTTTCTCCCTCAATCATTTCCTCCTTTGCTATTTCAGAATCTCATATACTTCAAAATCCTCTGGACCAGTGATTATGTTCCCCAACAGCTCCTTTACAAAGTCAAATGGCTTCCCCTTTAGACTTCTTTTTTCACCCTGCACTTCCCCCCCGCCGCGCCCCACCCCCCCGCCCCCGCCCCCGCCCCCGCCCCCGCCCCCGCCCCCGCCGCCGCCGCCCATACTACTGAAGAGTACATATTCTTTTCAGCTTAAAAGAGAAGGTGGGTTACAGGAAGATGCTTGCAGGTTTTGTCAGAGCCTTTTGTCACTTGATTGTACATTATGGAAATTCTTGTTACTAGTATTCATACCTTGTGAGTACATAGTGTGGATAAGCTTTTCTAGAGGGCTTGAATGTGTTTATTAATTTGAAGATCCCTTTGAAAGTTAGGGAGTGAGGTGGGTTTGTTTTTCTACGTGTATATTTGCATATAATATGTTGACATTTTCTTATAAAGTTATACATAAAGTGCCTTGAGGAGTATTTACAATTCTTTATTAAAATAGAAGAAAACCTCTGATTTTTTGACAAATGTAGGGAATATCTCATGGTTTATTTGAAGCCTTTCACATCCTTCTGAATACTCTGATTATAAATCTTTGTCAGGTGAAGACAGAGTTGAGGTAGCCTCAATGGAAAAGTCTGTGAAGATGAATCCATTGCTAAGGCCTTGATGATTACAGCATTGGGGATACAGCTACCAGGAGAGTCCCTAAAGCAATGAAAATTAAAGACTTTCTGACAGTCATGAAGGGGAATCGAACTCTATGTTTGGGCTCACATGAAGATCCGAGAAACATCTTAGAGGAATGATATAGCAACCAAGTATAATTTACTTGTGAATTATATAAAAACATATATAAATAGTAACAAACATGAACAATGACCAACTTCGTGTGTGTGTGTGTGTGTGTGTGTGTGTGTTTGAGGAAACTATAAACTTGAAAGTAAAAAGCAAACCTAAATCAACAACAGAACAAAATCATACCTAAATATATTCGATGCTTTTTGAAGTCAGAGATTATCTGATGGTTAAATATAAAAGACAGACTCTGCTCAATAAATATAGTTTAAGACTGTATTTTCCTAAACTGAAGAACATCTGATTTGATGCAGTTATCCATGGAGTTAAGATGTGCTCCAGGGTAGAGCAAAGTTGTAGGGAGTAGCTAGGAACAAAGTATTGATTATTATATTTATCAAGAATCAAAATAGGATCCCCTATTTTGATCCAAAAACAAGATTCAGATGATTATGCAAACTAAAGATTTCCAAGGGCAGAGAATATGATTTGTCTGCACATACATACCCCTATGTACATAGTTACTAAGAAATTCAGTGACAATAAAGAAATAAAATCAATAAATGAAGGAAGGAAACACTTATGCTGTGATCAAGGAGACACTACCCCTTTCTTTCTCATCCTTCTTTAGCTCCTCTCATGATTTTCTACAATGAAAATTCTCTCATCCTGCAACCCTTCCATCCCACCCCAGACCTAAATGTTCTCTATTGTGAGGGCTTTCAGAACATACATGGAGCAGTAATGGCTGGGATATAGTAGCCAAAAGAGCCTTGGAAATGAGAAGTTGGAAGTTAGAGACATGTGTCTTTGAATCTTAATTTGAAGATAGGAGCACCCACACAGAAAGCTAAGTCAAGAAGGAAGAAGATGCACAATCTCACAGGAGAACTTCCTATCTGAAAGCAAGTGATAACAAATGAGGTTGGGCAGGAGGAGGTGCTCAAGACCCTAAATAAGCAGAAGTACAGAATGTAGAAAGGCCATAAATATGATTTGTGGTTCTTGGCGGGCAGGGAATCCTCTTAAGGGTACAGCCTCAGGAGGAAAGGGATACATTTTCTGCCTGTGAAGACAAAATATACAAGCAGTGAGTAGAAGCTAACAATTAAAGCTGTCTTCCTAGGAATGTCTGTCACCATACTGTTTAAGAGTTACTTCGTTCTGGCTTCTCTTTGATTTTTCACCCACGTCCAGTTTCCTAATCAATTTTCATGTCACCCCTGTACCTTCCGTGTCCCTTTAAGGAACAGGTGAATGTCAAAGCAGAAAAGGTTCTTGAGATTCTCTAAAGCATTTAACTTATAGATGGGAAAACTGAGAATTAAGTCAAATAAATGGCTTATTTTCATTAGAGATAGTTGTTTGTAGAAATTTAAAACATAATTCATATCTTCTGAATCTTATTTGTTTTCTTTCTAGTATACTAGTCAGTTTATTTTATTCTCCTCCTTCTGAGGATAGTGTAGATGTTTGTGTGTACATGTGTTCATTTGTCTACTGTGTTTATGTTAATAAAGGCCAATTATCTAAAAGAGAAAATTACTACATGAAGCACAAAAGAGTTCTAAGATATGTTCTAAAGATTAGTTTATATAACTGACAAACTTGCACGAAGGGATTTTAATTCGCTCATTAACTATATATTTTCATCTACCAGTCCAACAGAACTATGATAACAGCCACAAAATGAGCCACACATGTAATTTTAAAATTTCCAGGACTTACATTGAAAAAGTAAAGATAAATGAAATTATTTATAACATATTTTATTTAACTCAATATATCCCAAATATTATCATTTAAACCTGTATTCAATATAAAATTATTACTGAAATTTTTACATTTTTTTCATAGGAAGTCTTACAAACGAGGGTGTGTTCTACATTTTTGTCTCATCTAAATCCAGACTACCCACATTTCAAGTACTCAATAGCCACTTGTGGTTAGCAACTATTATACTGGGCAGCATAGCCTTAAGATAATAATTTTTTGGGCATAGCTTGTATTTAGTAACAGAAATCATAGTCATTGCCCATTTAGTAGACTTTACTTTGATATGAGATTTCAACCATATAACATGAGTGACTATCAATAATTAAAATTGTGAACATTTTTTCCTTAATTTTATTTTTTAAATTAAATTTATTGAGGGTGACATTGGTTAATAACATTATAAAAGTTTCAAGTGTATAATTCAATAATCCATCATATGTATACTGCATTGGGTATTCACTACCCAAAGTCAAATCTCCTTCTATCTCCGTATATTTGATCCCTTTTGCCCTCCCCCTCTCCCTTCTTCCCCCATTTCCCTCTGGTAACCACTAAACTGTTGTCTGTATCTATTAATTTTTGTTTTTTTTATGATTAACACCTTTACACATCTGTAAAAATATTTTTGTTTTTGTAACTTCAACTCACAGAGCATGTCACATGTTTTAATCAGATGCAAGTGGTTCATAGTCAAAACATTACTTAAAATGTTCCTTAAAATTAACTTATATTGAAGCTTGGCAGGAAACAAGCAGGTTATCCTTAGGAAAGTCATATCATTATCTACTGCATTTTCTGTAATTTTCTTGCACGTAAAATATATTTCTATTTCTGAATCTGCTAAAATAATTGGATGCTTTTCTGTTTGCAATGATGAGTAAATTAAAGAAACAACTCGTTGTTCCAGGAAATTCTCTAAGCCTGAAATCTTCAGTGTTTATCAGAAATTAAAATTTTTCAAACCAATTAAAGATCCCTTCCTGCATTACAGTATTATTGACTTCTATTTAAGTGTTCCATTTTATAAATGCATAATTAAAAAGTATGAAGAAAAAATAGGCCTTGGTATCACTGGCCCTAGTTTAACTGATTTGTGAAATAAAAATTCCCAATAATTTATGATATATATTTACCAAATGTTGCACCATACTCACTGTTGCTTAGCTTCTAATATTTGTCTCATCAAATGCAAATATTTGGTGGCTAAATCATAAGGGATAATGTTAAAGAAGTAATTACTGAAGAATAGGTGGGTTTTATTAGCAGGAAATAAAGTTCTCTTAAAGAGAAATGAGGATAAAATCAACCAACAAACAATTCTTTTTTTGAATAACACAGAAATGGAAATAATCTTCAGGCCTCACTAGTCGGAGAAACAAGCAGAAAGGGGAGCATAATACAGACTGTAGAAACACCAACAAAAGAGACTCTGTGTTACTGATTGTTCAGTGTGGCTTTGATGCTGGTGACATACTCTGGCATGAATCTACCTCTACCACCTTATACAATAGACCTAAAAGAGCCTCAATTACCATCTGTTTTCTTTCAGAGAAAAAGCATCTTTACGTGGCCCATCTCCGATCTTTATCTTTTAACATTATTAAGTTGTTCATGTGTGCCTCTAGAAGTAATATATTTAGCTGTATCAAACCCAAGTTATTTTAGGAGATCTGCCAAGTGCTACTATTCACTCATTAATTATAATTTCTAAACAGAAATTGTAATGTCTATAGAACAAATTAGGTAGATTTCTTGTACACCAAGGAAAGTAACCAGTCCATTTATATAAAAGAGATCCTAATAAGAAAATGAGTAAAGGTGGTCAAAAAGAAAAAAAAAAAAGGGAGGATTTAAAACGATCTTCAATAGGATATAAAAGTCTATATTTTTTAACAGATTAAAGGACTTTTAATAGATGAGTCAACTTCTCATAGTAGATATTCTGATTCATTTTATCTGATTAGCACTTATATTTATGCCAAGAATTGCTGATAGAGAATGGATATTGGAGGAGAGAAAAAGGAAGGATTTAGAGAGAATTAAAAGAGACTATGTCTGTGAAAAAAAACTAAAAAAACACCTGGAGCATAGTAATGGGTTAAAAATAGGTGTTGTTGCTTTTTTTTTTCTTTTACTTCTTACCTATATCATGAAGTATACTGTGATAAACAAACATCTGTTGAAGTGAATAACATTTTAGGAGTACATCAAGATTATATTTCAGCTTCATGACACAAGAAGTTTAATTCTATTTTGCTATTTTCTGAAAATATTTCCTTTGAATAAGCCATTTAAACATATCACCACTTTTGCAGAGAGCCACACTCTAATTTAACTGCAAAAGAACACCTTTTCTTTACTGAGCCAACTGCCAAAACATTTGAAAATGTCCTCAATTTAAAAGGCTAGTCTATTTTTCTCCACAGAAAAATTTGGAGCACAGACAAGAAGTTTCCAATAATACTCATCCAAATGGTGCAGAAGCTCCCTTTAATCTCAGTGACATTGAAGTGAGCTGACTCCTGCCATGTGGAAACAGGATAATTATGGTTTGCAGAAGAAGTTTTAGAGTAATAGATACCTGGGTTAAATCCACTTTGTCAAACTCTAACCTCCTGGTCTCCAGTGAGTTATTTAATTTTTCTAAATCTCAGTTTCCAAAACTGCAAACTGAAGATAATGATACTTCCACAATAGGCTTCTAGGTGGTTAGAACCTTGCCTGGCACATGGCAAATGCTCCATAGAAAAATTGTTGTTTTCATTATTATAATTCTCTACACAGATGAAATACATAATAGCATGTCACTACCCAGCTTAAAATCCTAAAATAAGCTACTTGTTATAAAAATAAATATTAACCTCCTTCCCACGTGTGAGGTCCCTTCTCAGATCTCACCTAACATTTTCTGCTTCACTCACTACGTTCCAGCCACATGAAACTTCTCTAAGTTCATGGTTCATGCTCAAATTTTCCCCAGCACTTGCTATTTTTCCTGCATGGAAAAAAATTAAAACAATCAATAAATGAATCCTTAAAGCTCTTCAAATTAAGTATTTAATGGATGAGGAAACTAAGATCAAGTAAATAGTCATCATTTACCAATTCTTAACTAATGGACTGCGGTTTAAACCTTCCTCTCTCTAAAGCCCTAGCTTTCTTTGTTGTACATAGGCAGATTTACCATGAAGCCAATGAGCTCTGAAGCTTCAGAAAGGACAACAAAAATGTGGTTACAGAGTCAAATGTTTTTTAGAAAGTAAGATATTTTAACTGAAATTAGTCAAGACCCCTGTCTCTTACCATTCCGAATTTTCCTTCATTACACTTTCAGCTGCAGCTTCAGAATGCATTAATAGTAATAAAATGTAAATTTTAGTACTGTTGTTAACTTTGAGAAACCCTCTATATTTTTTTCATATATCAGCCACATTCCACTGCAATTGTTTCTGTGCAGCAACTAACCTTACACATACTTTGAAGTGTATTGCTGCAAGCCTTTCTCACACTGTGACGTGCTGCAGTAATCTAAGTACAAACAGAAATGACTGCGAAGTACACAAATACAATCCACTAACCCCAAACTAAGTGTGTCTTCCAATTTCCCTTAGCTCGATTTCAAAATTCCTGTGGTCATATAGCTATCACCTGATATGTGGTCAAGTGATGGAGAACTTGAAGCAGAGAGAGACAGAGATGTGAACTGATAATTGTTCAAATAGCTTACTTTTGCAGAATTTGCCCCTCAAAAGTTAACACATTGCTATGACTTCTCCATAGATTTTTAAAGGGGCTTTTGTACCTTTTATTTATATAATTAGTAATAAAAGCAAATTTCAATCTACCATGCTAAAAGTCAGGAAGAATCAACTTTCCATTTTCTCTAGCAAAAGTATTTATAAAATTGTTGCCCTGGGAAGAAGTAATCAAAGATTAAACAGCCAAAAAGGTAGGATTAGAAGTACTGTAGAAGTGTTCTAGGAAGTTAAATAAGAAAAGTATTATTACTATTTTTCTAAATTTTTAAAATAAGATTTTAATCAAGCTTTTTAAAGTTTATAACTTGTGATTTATTTTTGCTCTAAGCATTTCTCATACATGTTTTTGTGCTTGAAATGTTGAGTTGTACTAGGCCCTGTACTACCTAGATTAATCCTGCTAGTCCAATACACCGCTGCTACTATTCACTTGTAATTCGAAGTTACTTGTTATATATAGTTGTGAGTCCTTCGAATATCCTTACTTCACCTTTTTCTAAAGTTTGGCTTACGCTAGAGCAAAAATTATTTACAGAAGATATGTGTATCTATGTGTGCCCTTATGCTTGTTGTAAATGGGTGAGAATTGAAAGAAGGCCTATTGGCTGTCAATCTGAGGTGGGTATCAAAAATATATCTCACTCCTAAGTATTATATCATTTGAGACTTCACATTGTCAACCTCAAAAACAGTTCTGAGTATATATTTCTTGGTCACTAGTTTGGCTTTCTCAAAGCCAAGTAGGTAAGCTGTCAGGGCCAAGCTGATAGAGAAGGGAAGTTTTCAGTGGTGAGATGACCAGTCGTAAGAATGCTCAAGAGGCCAACATGAGAATGAAATGGCAGGCATCAATTTTATTGCAGGGGAGTGTGGTTCTATTGCGGGGAACATGTTACTGCTCCTGCTCTTCTTATTGCTCCACTTCCAATCTCCAGGGGCCCGCATGGCTCCACACATATTAGAGTACAATAGTGGCATTCAGCCACACATGTGTGATACAATAAGCTGAATTATGTTTAAATATTTTAGGCAGAGGCACCCTACTACACTAATGTAAAATTTTAAATCCAAGGTCTTATTCCTAGCCACGAGCCTGGATCACAGCCAGACCTGGGACCAGCTAGGCCTGGGACCCACATGAGCAATGAAGGAAAACTTGAATTGAACATGATAATGCTTCTTAAGTTTTCTGGAGTGAAATTGAAGGCTCTCCTGCCTGCCTCAAGGGCTTGGTTTGATTTATATAAATCCTGTTATATCCACCTTGTGGGATTTCTGGTCTATTTTTCAGAATTTGTCTTGAGAAGATTGTAAGTGTGTAGTCCGTAGGAGTTACAATGGTTAATATCCTGCAGAAGATGATTCCTTATAGCATACTCTATAAATGTTTAATGTTACAAATAAAATAGTGTACTACAACCTTTACCTATAATAATTCTGAAGGTATATGTAAGAGTTTTAATGTTCTCTACTGGAAATCATCATGTGTTTAATTAACAGGAAATCTCAAAATTACACTGTGTCCTGAATATCTATTTAAAGATTTACTTGATAACTTTTAATATGCAAATATTCCCTGAAAAACATCTTCATAATACTAGTGCCTTGATTTATGCAGTATATTCTCTTTCAAGATCTCAGATCTAGGACCATGTTTAAAATATCAGAGCATTGTATACTTATTTCAAGTCCAAATTCAAACAAAACTCCAAGAGCTCCATTATCAGTATAAGAGAAGAAAGGATGGATAAAAACCATATATTTCTTCAACTACTTTACAAATTGCTTTGGCTAGGAATGTAACATTTGTCAAAACTCCAAGTTGTTATAATTATGAGTAATTTACCAGCCTATATATACTTTTTAACTTTAGCATCCTAAGAAAAAAATTTTGTACATCATTTGTCCCAGAGATGGGCCTTAATAGAAAGGAGAATCAAAGATCTTCACTGAGAAGGGAAGTCATGCTCTTTTGGTTGAATACTTTGGGGAAAAATAGAGAAAACACACACACAGTGTACTCAAAGTCTGGAGAAGTAAGATAATTCTAGCTTTGAAGTAGTAACCCTTTTAGGCTATGGGTTTATATGAATAACCCTAGTAGGCTAACAGAGTCTCATATTTGGTGAGTTCTCAATAAACCTTTATAGAATAAATAGATAAGGGAAGTCAAAATTAAAAAGTTAAACAGAATAGGGTCAATAGTACTCTGCCTATCCCATCAGCAGTGTTTTTTCTTTAAAAAAAAATCAATTATTTTCTGGAAATGATATTTAAACAGTTATGTATCTTATTGAATATACTGTTATAGAGCCCACGTATTTCAATTCTATTCATCAGAACACTACTGCAGACATCAAATCCTTTGGAAAACACTAGCTATACTCTGTCAACGGAATTTCCCTGAAGTACCAGTCAAATGACTAACATCAATTAGAAGAGCTTAAAGGACTTATCCTTATTGCAACCCAGTGGCTGACTGTGCTGGAACAGATGTGGCACTGGCATGTACCTTTGAGAATAAAGGTCTAAAACCTATGCACCTTGAATGTGGAAGTGCTCAACCTTGCAAAATCATTACCCAAAGCCTTGTTCCTTCCTAGAGTCTCCTTTCCACCATTTTCCCACTGATAAAATACCGATATCTTGATAGCCTTCTACTGTAAAGGGTTGATGTTTGAATAAAGCATTGAAATTAATCTAACCCAGGATGCTATAGGGATTGATTTCTTTGATGATAGTGGAGATTTGCCTAAATTGGATGGCTACAGCTGCTACATTTTGGCTTTGAGTCACACAGCAGCACATCAGGACCCATATTTATGCTTTTTACAGTTTTAACAGATTTCTTTCACATTTTCAAGCATTTAATTTCTGAATAGAATTAATATAAATACATACCATATTGCCATATTTAAGTAAACTACCACAGATTGGGGGAGGGGAGCATATAGTGAAAAGCCTCTTTCCTTCCCTCTCTCTCATACACCAATTTCAGTTTTCCTATGCATAGTGCTCATTTATATATTTATCTCTTCCTTTTATATAGGAATAGAAACAGAGTACAAATATTGTTTAGCTCATTGTTTGTCACACTTGGTGTTCTTTGTATATAAAATATAAAGAGCACCCTTGTTTCTTTTAAAAGGTACACTGTATTACACTATAGGACACATTTCATAATTTATTAATCAAATCCTTAGTAATGGATATTTGTTTTCCTATCTTTTTCTTTATGCAGATTCATAATCCTGAATTCAATATTTCAAAATCTGATACTTCCTGAAAACTATTTTCTTAAAACAATTTTGATGCCAAAACTCATTTGGTCATAAACTCTCATCTTTACTGATAAGAGGCACCATTTTTGTCTCTGTGCTCCCCACAATCATGTGTCTCTGTTTGCTGACATACTGTTGCATTTTTGATAATGTATTATTTGGTATTTGTTATTCTTTAACATATATTTTATGTTTTGAACTCAATTTTATTTAAATTGTGAAAATACTTTTAAATTAAATCTACTACTCTGGTGACAGTGGAAATCAAAAAAGAATGAGATGTGTTAATCATCATGTTTTGTGTTTATTATGACAATTATGAGCAAGAATTAAGGAAACCAAAAAAACACCTTACATGGGGTAAAATATTAAACTCATGACCATGTGTTGATTGTATGAATACAACAACGAGGAGTGAATCTATACCAGTACTGGCTTGTTTGTCATGAAACCATCTAGAAGAGATGGTGAAGAGCTAAAAAATGAAAGTGAGCATGAATCTTTAGGAGGCTGACTTCAAAGTATTAAGAAGGACCATGGTGAAATATGTCCGAAAATCTATGACGAAAATGCTACTTTGACAAATTTTCTAAGGTAATACCTAATGAAAAATGTTGTCTTGGACAAATTTATAATGTAGATAAAAAGCATGACACTGGTGCTAAATTCCCAGAAACACCTAATGATAACTGCAGAGAGAACACCAACAGGTAATTCAGATGGAAAATCACGTTAATGCTTCTTGGGTGTTTCAAAGCTGTAGTAACATAAAAGCTGAATAAACAGGGATTCGAAAATTCAACATCCAAGATATTTGAAAAGTATATTTGAATAATTTATGTGTTATTGTGTAAAATAAAAACAAGAATAACCAAATATATACTCTTCTTATCGTTTCAAAAAGAATTTTGTACCAGTCATGGTAACACATTTCAGATCAGTCTGACCAGAAAAAACTTTAAAATGTTATTCGTGAATAGTAGATTTTCCTCCAATGTGACATCTGTAACAAGTCCTACTACACTTCACGAAGGGCAAGTGTAACAATATTTGAAAGTATGAGGCTTCTGGTATTAACAGAGTTTGAAGAATTCAAGATTTCCTAAAAGCTTACAGTCTGTAGAATGCCAATTATACTGTTGCTAATGTTTGAAATAATGTTGGTAAGTCAACATAAACAAACGTTTAGCACAGCTGTGGGCTAGCAGTGTTGTTTAAAAAACCATTCTGATAAAGACTTTAAATGATTCTTTTACATAATGTTAAGAGATGATATCAAACCTCATCACTGAGACTAAAGTCAATCAGCCAAGAGTACAGAAAAGTTAGATAAAAAGCATTTGTTGTGTACTACATGCATAATCCAAAAACTGTGTAAATGCTAACATTTTTCATAGAAGATGGGGAGAAATATTTGATTCCTTAATTGTTGTCCTTGGACAACATGCATTTATCAGTGAGCAATAGATTACAGTGGTATATATAATTAAACAAAAATTCCTTAGTCAGAAAGCCATGGTAACAAGAGAGAAGACACCAGAAGTTTTAAATCAGGCCATTCATAAAGCTCTGATGTGGTTTTGTCAACCTAAAAAATTTGTTTTGGGCTTATCCTCAGACATCACATTCCAATATGATTACAAAGGCCATGCTGCTATGTCCACTTCTCCAAGTCATGTCGATGTAGTAAATATTCAGTATCCGTACACATATAAGTGAAGGCATTAAGTTTAGAATGAAGTTTTGTTGAATATTATTTACAGAAAGAAGCAGCATATTGTATTTATGATCTAAATCAATGTTTTCAAACTGTGATCCCTGGAACCAACAGCATTAGAATCACCTGATAAGTTAATAAAAATGCAAATTATAGATTCTACCCCACGCATACTGAATCACACACTTTGAAGTTGGAATCCAGCAATGCATCTTTCCATAAGGCTTTGGCTGATCCTTATGCATGCTTTTGTTTGAGAACCACTGTTTTATATTTATTCTATTATTTCAAAAACTAGTTACTACTACAAAAAAATAATTATATGTAAACTATAATACTATTTATATTCTTTGTTCATGCTGCTTAGTGTGAACACACAAACATTTCACTGTAGAAGTAGTAATAATTTATGGAGGGAGTGCTACTCCAAATCCTATTGAGGGTTTTATAGTAGATTATATATACATGTGGTATTCCCCTAAAATCAAACACAAAATTTGTATCCCGCACCACACTTAATTTAAAGGGACTGAGCACTTGTTCCAGTAACCAAATACAGCACTGAATAATCTTTTCACAAATATGCTAGTAAACTTTTGGGAATTTCTGAGAGTGGAATTGCTGGATCAAAGACTATATGTATTAGTAATTTCCAAAAATATTGCCAAATTTTCCTATGTAGCGATGAAGCCTATTTGCTTTCTCACTGTAACTTCAACCACATAGAAAAGTGCCTGTTTTCACATATTCTCAATGATAATGTAATACTAAGCTGTTTAATGTTTATTTATCTGATAGGTGATGAATGGTATCTGTTTGTTTTAATTTGTAGTTTTCTTATTATGACTGTAGCTAATTACCTTTGCACTTTTATTTCTTGTACTATGAACATACCACTCATGTTCTTTGCCCATTTTTCTGTTAGGTGTGCATCAGGGCAACATTAATCACATATATTTTTTAAAATCACAATTTTTTAGGGTGAATATACACGTTTCTCAATTGTCTTAGTTGACTTATTCAGTTTGGCATCTGAGTCTTTGTCTTACAGAAAGTTTTGATTGTTATGTTGTTAAACTGGTCAGATTTATTTTTCACTTAATGCTTCTTTTATGTTATAGCTAGAAAAGCCTTCCTAATTCAGAGGTTAAATATAATTCTTCTTTGTTTTCTTCTATAATTTTTATTGCTTTATGTTTCATGTATACATTTAATCAGTTTTTAATATTTCCTAGTATGTGAGGAATTGATCCAACTTTATTACTTTTCTGGAAAGCAAATTGTTTTCACATACCATTTATTGAAAGGTCTGTCTTTTAATCCTAAAACAAGATGTCATCTGAAACATATAATAAAGTTTTTGTTTTCAGAAATGTTTCTATTTCTACATGTTCTATTCTGATCTATTAGTTTGTCTATAGCTGTGGCAATGCACCATTATTTTTCAGGCTGTGTGGTATAGCTTAAAAATTTTCAGGGATTGTTCCATCTACTTTGGCCCCTCCAGCACTGGTCTTTTTAAAAGATTTCCAGACCTTTCTTTACTTGAGTATTCCTTTTTAACATTACGGTTTACTTTCTATAGTTAAATAAAACTTGTCAACACTTTTTTTGGTTGGAATTAGATTAGGGCAGAAGACATATTGTGTTGTGTTTTCCTAACTAAGAAATAAGCCTTTATTTTTTCATCAATTTACATTCAATGACTATCACTGTGATATAATAATAATAAAATACATAATACTACATATACTTAACATGTATTTTATTATTTTAATGTGTTTCTGGGTTTTGATGCTAATACTTTAGGACTTAGCTTTGATATTTTAAATAGCATAGATATTCTTTTTTTGTGTGAAAATTTTGGGGGGCTTTACTGAGTGTAATGTTACCCTCAGAGAATAATTTAAAAATTATCATCCTTTTTCTATTCATTGGAAGAGTCTGAAAAGCACTGCAATTATCAGCTCTTCAAAGGTGTGGAAAATTTCTTGCTTCCATTTATTAGCCTTTACCATAGCCTAATAGGGTAACCAGTATTATGTATTTTTTTTTTTTTATACATTTGAACTGTGAATGAAGTCAAATAGTATAAACTCTCTTGTGTTTGGTTTCTTTTATTCAATATTATATCTGAAAAATGTGTTCATGTTGTCACATTCATCAGTAGTTTATTCTTTTATGTTGCTGTATAATTTCTCATTGTATGACTATACCACCTCAGATGGATATTTCCAGTGTGGGTTATTATATTGGAAGGCTGTTTCCAATATGGATTATTTCAAATAATACTACTATGAATATGTTTCCTTCCAGTCTGTCTTTCTCATCAATCACTTTTGCTGGGTCATATATCATGGTAAAACTGATATATGTTAGTAGACACTATTCAAAGGGTATTCAAAAGTCACTCTGCCAGTTTCATCTTGGAAAAAACAGAGCATGAGGATTCGGGTTGCTCCACAGCTTGCTAATGTTTACATTATCTTTAAAGTTTTAATTACTTATTGGGTTTTTGATGTATCATATTGTCGTTTTAATTAACATTTCCCTAATTACCAATGAAATTAAACATCTTATTGGCCATGTGGATATCCTGTTTTGCAGTGTGCCTGTTTTAGTATCATATTATTTTATTAGGTTTTCTGTAATTTCCTTATTGACTTTTAGGAGCTCTTCTGTATTTAGAATGTAAGCCCCTTGTCAGTTATATGTGTTAGAATTATCCTGTTCACTCAGTGGACTGCCTTTTCACTCATTTTGAATTAACGGAATTTAATCTTAATGTAGTCCAATTTGTCAAACTATATTTATAGACAGTACTTTATTTATTCTCTGTAAAAATTTCTGTACTTACCTCAAGTTCATATCTAGAGTCTCATATCATTTTCTAAAAGCTTTACACTTTTTCTCTTTCACATTAATATCTATATATTCTTTGGAATTAACTTGAAAACAATATAAAGTAAAAGTCAAGTTTCATATTTTTAAAATATGGATATTCAATTAATCTAAAAATTAATACAGAGATATCTCCCTGCCTCCTGCTTCTTAGTTCCAAATTTGTCATAAATCAAGAATCCCTTTAAGATTGGAACTGTTTCACACCATCATTGATATTTTGTTGTTTATTGATCTACCCTATGGTAGCTATTTTTGGCCCTTTACAAATTTTTATAAACTTTAGAATCAGCTATGTTTAAGTACAGGAATAAAACTCCTACAATTTGGGCTAAAATTGCACTAAAATTATAGGCCAATTTTAAGAGAATCTACATCATTATGAGATGGATAACTTCAAATATTTTATGATACATCTATTAAAGTCTTCTTTAAATATTCTTAAAATATTTTATAAATTTCCATAAAAGAGATATATTAAATTTATTATTAGGTATTTTATATTTTTGAAGCTTTTTGAAATGAGATACTTTATTGATGTTTCATTTTCTATTATTTTTGCATATTACTATTTATGTATATTAAAATTGTATGCAACAAGTTTCTAAAACAAATTATTATTTCTATTATTGACCTATATAATCTATTGTATGTTTCTACAAATATAACACCATTTGTGAATACAAATTTTTCTTTCCAGTTTTTATAATGAATAGTCTTATGATTACTTAAGGAATTAAATCCGTTATTTAGATCTTTAATGCAAAGAAAATTTCAATTCCAGATGGCTTTAATGGTGATTGCTACCATATATTATTAACTTAGAAATTTAAAAAAATATAGATCTCTCTTAATTTGTTCTATAAGGATAGTCTAACTATGATAACAAAAACTGACTAGAAAATTACAATAAAAGAAAATAATAGGCAAATCTTATGAACATAGTTGCAAAAATCTTAAATATAATATGAACAAAGTGAACAAAGGAATATATTAAATGAAGCATATAGTATCACTAGGTTGGAACTATCCCAGGAATATAGGGGAATTATTACATTTAAAAATTAATCAACATATTTAATATTGTATTAGACATTTTAAGCCAATGCAATATAGAGGCAAGAAAAAGATGTATACACAAACACACAGAATTGATCACTTTATGTTGATATCTTAGAATATTTGGGTACTTTTTGACATCCAAATAAATGGTAAATATGTGTACAGAAAAACTACTTATTATTTCCCATAAAGTGTTTATTGAACATCTGAAATGTACAAAATACACTATGCTAGCTATGGTGAAAGATACACAGATGAGGTATATTTCACCCTACCTAGCCATTTGAGTAAACAATGAAGTACTTTAAAGTACAATGCAATGCACTATATGTATTGTCCATTTCCTAGTAACTATCACAACAAGAAGTGTAAATCCTTAATTTAACCTACTCAATTTATAGGTCCAAACTACAACATAAGAACAGTCTGTCTCTTTTGTATTCTCTAAAGTACGATCTCATTTGAGAATATCCTTCCCCAAAATGCCTACTGTTTTTTCAATTTATTTTATTAATATCTGTTAAAATTTTGCAAGTTAAAAGTTTCTTTAATAATACACATTAGTCATTCAAGACAGTGCAAATTACTTAAATCAAATTGTTTGTGTCTAACAATTAATTACCCCACCTGCTCTAAAAGGTGAATATTCATCTGAGAAATGGCTTTGTGGAAAAGGTACTTACTCTCTTAATGCAAGCAAGTGCAGAACATTTTTACAGAAAAAGCAAGCCTCACTGGTGTGTACGTGATCACAAAGGTGCACTATTCTGATTCACAACAACCCACCCAAACCTTTGTAAGTTAAAGCTACAAAATAATTTATTTTTCTCATTAACCTGCCATTTGCATAGGGGTTAGTGAGGGACACTCATTACCTGTCTCTTTGCTTCAGCTTTACTCAAGAAAGAAGATATTTTTTCCTAAGCTAAGCTCACTGGTATGGCTGGCAAATAGGTACTGGCTGTGAGCTGGGAGCTCAGCTGTGACTGTCATATACTTCATTTTCTTTCTACAAAGATCTTTCTAAAAGTCTGGCTGAACTTCCTCGAAGCATGGCAGGTGGGTTCCAAGAATGAATATTCAAAAGACAGGCTGTGGAAGCTGTCTACATTTCCTAAATCAGTGTGGAAACTAGTATGGCATCACTTGAACAGTATTCTCTTGAGCAAGTAGTCACAAGCCCTGCCCACATTCAAGATTGGAGAATTAGAACCCGCCTATTAATGTGAGGAGTATAAAAGAAACTGGGTCCATCTTTATTCTATTACAGTCACTGAAACATCTGACTTTAGTTGAAGGGCTCTCAGAAAAGAGAGTAAACATGATGTAAAAATGATGAATTTCACTGCTTCTTAAGTTGTATCACTACATCTAAAGCTAGGAATGGGAAGGGAAACAAACTCACTCTTCATAATGTCTCTTTCTTTTGCTCATGTGCTCTTTTCTTTCTACACAAAATTACACTCCCCACAGGACTGAAATTTCAGAATGGTACAGAGTCTTATAGTAGAACTATATTAAGAGTCGAATTGGCTTTTTGTAGAATAGACAAAGAAGCTACCACCATTTATCACTTGTTTTTTTTTCCTTTAAGAACGTTTATAAGTTTTTTATAATAAAACGTGTTTCTAAAACAAAATAGACATACTGTCATCAATAAAAATATATTAATTAACGCAAGACAAATAATCATCACCTATGCTAAGATTGCTTGCCATTAATGTTATGTTGACAGAGACACATGTTCACATTTTCTGGAACAGTACAGCCAAAAGAGTGGCAGGCCAAGAGTTTTCCACGAGGCACAACACCAAGTCAGTACCAATCCCCAGCCTGGGTGTAATAGCTGGGGAGAGAGGGTATAATAATGGACCTCCAGAAGAGGTAAATGATTCAAAGCACCCTGGTGAGGAGAGATGACTTGTAGCAAATTCACAAAATCCAAATAAAGACTAAAGAAATAGAAAATGGCAAATTGATTCACACTTCAAAAAACTCAAAGTAAGCAAAAAGGTCAGCCTTATTCATCTTAAATGTTCCTGGAGAGTTAAAGGGAGCCTATTGATCAATGTTTTTTTTGAAAGTAGCTGAAGTTCTTTCCAAAACTGAGATCCAATTTTCCCTAGTTTAAAAGAAAAAAATTTTTTTTAATGCTACTCATATCGAAGGCCTAAGTATAAAGCGGTTTTACTATGTAAAAAATGGCTTTGCTGCCCTCAATGAAACATATGTGGTGTTTCATGGAGACAGTGACAGGAAGGTTCTGAATTCTCATGACATTTCGAACAGGGTGCACAAATCAAGCAGCTTCTTGTACTGAGTACTAAATGAGATGCTACATCAAGACAACTGGAACTTTTTCTTTCTTATGTGTCAGCAGAGACAATGGGAAAAGGATAAAGTGCCTGGGATTGAAGGGATCTAATTTCTAGTTCTATTTTGTCAGTAATTTTGCTTCTCTGCAGTTTTCTCATCTGTAAGTTGAAGCAGTTGGACTCAGTTCTCTCTATGATCTTTGGTGTTACAGTCTAGTGTCTTATTCTTTTGATATTTGATCCAGGATGAAAATAGTTTTTTAAACATATAGATATATTAACATGGATGTTTGGAGTTATTTCATGTTAAAGGTACTGAACTCCTAGTATTGACTCCTGACTTTCTGACGGAACCTTGAAAATCCGGTCCCCTTCAACACCTTCAGTATTTGCTCTCCCTTCTGTTCAGGCAACTCTCCTACAAGACACCTACAGGGCTTCCTTACCTTTCGGAGGGCTTTGTTCAAATGTTGCAGCAGAGCCTTCCCTGACACGCAATCTAAAACATCCCAGTAGTCTATATTCCCTAACCTTACTTTTTTTGGTTCATAAATCATATCACTACTTGATATTGAAATTATTTGTTTATATTTTAATCTCCCACTAGGATGTAAGATCCACAACGTCAAGGGTTATGTTTTGTTAACTACTGTATCTACAAATGCCTGACACACTACTAAATACTTCAACTCCATTCTGACTGAAGTTCATGTTTTTTCACTGTATCTTGCTCCATGATTTATTTTTCACTGTACTTAAAATTTGTTTCAGCTTATAATCTTATTATTGATGCTTATATAGGACTATTCATCAAATTTAAAATTGAGAGATTTTTCCTTACAAACCAGCATTTAAAACTGAGCACCCAAGAACCCTCAGCACTGTGGTTCCTTCCTTCTCTTTCCCCCTTAGCATTAAGTCAGCAGCCTCTTTAGATGACTTATTTATGAACTGATCTGTCTCAAGCTTCTAGGTTTTGCACTTCATCTAATTATTTTTTATCTCTATAGCTCCAATAACTAGCACAACATTTTTTCACATAGCAAGCTGTCAACATGTGTTTTTAATTTAAAATAAGATATTAAACACGCTACCAGAATCAAAGTTTTCCATTCTGATAAATTGTATAACCGACTTAATTTTTAGCTTAAATATAGCAAAATAAGGAAAACAGAAATTTTATTAGAAATGCTAAATTATGTAATAAAATGTTTTTTTAACAATATCCTCTTTGTACAGACACAGATCTTTGGAAAGACAATTTATTCTCATTGGCACTTCAAGTATCTTTCTTTCACATGGGAAAATGCTTTTTATGGCTGTAAAGTCTTCAAGCCATAGCACTTGGTTACTCATTACTAGACCTATGTTTTCTAGCTCCATTACAGACATAATTCCTGTTTTTCTATTTCCGTAATGCACCATGGTCTCTACCAATTTGACACCTTCTCTCATGTTGTACATGAGCCTAGTGCACTCTTCACCTCACCCCTCTAAATACTTTTCCCCATTGCTTGACTAATGTCCTTTATTTCTCAAACCTACAAGTGCTCTCTGGTCTGTGTGATACTCTGTGCTAAGCCTGGTATTTTTGGACTCTTCACTTTTGTTTTATGCTTTAAAGAGGACTTTGCTCATTTTCTTTCTTCCTGTCTGCTGAATGGTATATTCATTTGTTTACTGTCACTGTTTTCTGAGCATCTCTATGCTATGCTTTAATATTTGAAGCTGTGATTTGCCATTACCTTAAGGCATTCCAATAATTCTGGGTAATATTATCTTACTAGTTCCAGGTCTTACTCCCAAAGCCATGTTGGCATAACTTTGCCTCCCGGATTACAGTTAATAAAGGGAATAAGATATCAACAGTGCCTTCCCAGCAGATAATTTGAAAACTGTAATTGAATTTAATTTGATTACTTCTGCAAAGTTAAATTGGAATATTGCCTACTTTCTACTTCATTTTCTCAGTTTAGAATCGCTGTTCTGATAAAAAAAAGCTTTCCCAATATTCACTAAATTTGTTTTCCAGAAGCAAAAACAATAAATGCCAACTTTTTTTTCTTCATTAGCTACCTGCAAAGAACTAAAACCAATTAAAAAAAACTTTAATGCTTACAGGATAAATCCCAAAACTCTTTCACTGACAGTTATTACACCCTCTCCGTATTGTTGTGTTAGGGCTTCATTTCTATCTTATGTCATATTTTTTCCAAGGATAACCACTTCGTTCCATTAGGCTTTATCTACTGCTCCCAAACATACCTTCTTTATATTATTCATGCTACCTCTACTCCTAATGGAAATGTATTATTCTCTCTAATTCAACCCAATATTTGAGGTACAATTTATATCCCATCACTGCCCTGAAGCCATCCTGCTCTAACTGGATTATAGCCCAATTTGCTTCCTAATGTATTTTACTGTCAGATTTTTATCTCTGTGTAGGCTTTCTTGTAACTTTAGGCTATTGTGTTCCCTTTGCTTATTATCCATATAAAGATACTATGCCCCTATAATTTGTAGGGACAATGACATTAAAATGCAGCGTGCCACCAAACTGCATAGATGAGGATTACTGTGCAAAATTTTTAGCTGTACATTAGTCAATGGTAAAAATCCATGAAGAACTAATCAGTGAGAGCTGGAGATTAGGTCTATATTAAGCTATCAATCATCACTCTTACTTATACATCTTAAAAGAGAAATGAATCTCTCTGCCTAAAAACCAATTCAGGAAGTGAATTATTTATTAGAAAATAAATACATTTTTCAGCAAAAAATCCAAGTAAAAACCACAAAGTGCTTTTTACTTTCTCTTCTCAACTGATTTCAAACGAACAGGCAAACATGTCAAGCCTTTCCTAGTATACTATTCTTCAGAAATGCAGTTTTAGAGGTCATAGACAAAGAGAGAGAAAGCAGTTGTCACAGAATTAGTTCTTTACCAATGACCTGAGGATAAAAGTGTTTGTTGATTTTAACCCTAATGCCACTGGGGATCAAAAAAAGAAATTGTCCATGACATGAAAAACTCTTTAGTATATGTCTTTTACCAGGAATATGGTATTTCTAAACACTGGGAACTTACAAAATGTTGAACAGAATACTGGAGCTTTTTAGTTAAATGAAAAATTTAATAATTCATAAAATTAAATATTTTTATAGAATGTATATGGTTGGTGAGAAGCAATGTGGGTGGGTGGTAAGGAGTTAACCAGATTGAATTTTTTAAAGTTTTACTATGTGCTTTGAATATGTGGGAAGAATGTAGATGCTGGTTTGGGGGCCACATTAAACATCAGGTAGAAACTAAAAATCTGTTCTAAAAGCTATATGGTTTCAAAAAGCTAATGTCATATATGTAAAAAAATTCACAATTTTAAAAATATTTCAGTTAATTCTTATCAACAGAACACTTTCAGTTTATACATCTCCAATGAAATTGTATCATTTATTTTATCAGTGAATCCGAAAAATTCCAACCAAACTTGATCACAGGACAAATTGAATACACTAGCTTCAGAAATGGTTGATTATTGACTCAAACAATGTCAAAGTTATTTGTTTTTCTCTGTTTCCCATACATGAATGAAAAGGCTAGAGAAAAACTCAGAGCATGTCTGCCTATCTGCTGAAATCAATATACCTCAGTAATTTACATCAGAGTTTGCTTTAATAATTATGAAAAAAATAAAATAAAAGAGGTGAGATAAGCATATAAAAAACATGGCTACTATCTATTCATTAAAATAATAGTTTGAACACCACAATATGTTTAATTAAAACTTTTTGTGGGAAATTTTTATTTTCAATACAATCTTGACTAAAGAGAATATATTTGGAATTTAACAATAACAACTCCAGCTTCCAATTATCTAAGAAGTCACTGGCTAACTCCAGAGCCACACTGTGGTATCTATATTGACCTCACACCCCAAATTATTTCAACCAATATAACATTAATAACAGAAAAGTAGACTTAATATCCTTAAAGGAAGAGAAGTGTTAAGATGTACGGGAAAGAAAAGATATTAAACAGATAAAGAGCAGGGAAACAGAAAGTAAAGAAGTTTGTAATCAATAACCATAACATTATTTATCATTAACACATTCAGCACACTCTGATACATCATTAGCTAAAACCTAAAACTATATTATTCAATAATTTTGTTAAAGATTTGTTTTTTCTGAGTGTTAGGTAATTATAATTAAATTATAATTTTAAAGATTATTATGAACTATCCTAGACATAGAAACAGATATGAAGGACAATAAAATAAACAATCATGTAGCTGCCCAGCTAGGAAATAAATTATTACCAACAGACTTTGAGCCCCTGGATACTCCTTTCTGATTCTGTGTTACATATTCTTTATAAAACAAAGCAAAGCAAAACAAACGAAACCTTGTAATTCAGTTGGTTAGCTATAAAATATTTGTGAAGAAAGTATTTTGGGGATTATTTAAATTTATTATTTCAAATGTGGGTTTACTATCACTGCAACATGGTACACCCACATACACAGATCTGTGTCTATGGATGCATGTCATTACACATTTGTCCCAAACCATAAAATGCACAACACCAAGAGTGAATCATAATGTAAATAAAATATGGCCTCTGAGTGATAATAATGTGTCACTTTAGGTTCATTGATTGTCATGATGAAATAACCACTGAGGCTGTGAGGGGTATATAAAGGATCATTACACTATCTTCTCTACTTGTATATATGTGAAAGTTTCTATCGAAAGTGAGATTTAAAAAGTTTTTCTTGAGCCTATCAAGACTTTCCACTACATTCATTAGAGTTCTAACTTAGTCTCAGGCTTCCTTGTAAAACAAGACTTTAATGTAACCTTACTTACAAGGTTTTGGAGAAGGTTAATTGGGTCTATACATGTACAGTGCTTGGAACAGAACCAGGCATATAATGGGCAATTAATAAATGTTTACTATTATTATAGTCAAATGAGAAGAACCATGAGGACCAGTAAACCATTATTCCATCAAACTACTGAATGTGTGCTTGTACTGATGGGCTTTCTCAAAATAATGATAGAAACGAATTTCTTAGGAAGAAATGTGCTATGTGTTTTTAATTTTCTTATATTTCAGTTAACTCTCTTTTACTAAACCTAATTGATTATATTCATAAAACTCTCACAGATTCCTTCCATAACCACACTAACTATCATTCTAAGACATCACTCTTCAAAGGAAGTTTGTTAATGTTTCTCCTCAGAACAAAAATTAACAGTAATAACAATATTGATTGCCATTTGTGAGATAATTATAATGTGCTAGACAGTAATAAGCTCTAAGCATTCATTAGAGTATTGAATATTTATAATAGTCCTGTGAGGCAATTGCAAAGAATATCCTCATTTTACAGATTTGGAAACTGAGTCCAGAGTTTAAGTAAATTTACTAGTTTACCTAGTAAGTGGTAGAGGTGAGATCTGAACCTGGGCATCCATACTGCAGAGCCAATAAAACCAACTACTGTATGGAATCTGTACTACATCATTTCTCCTCTAGTAAGCATACACTGGAATTTTCTCTGCTACTCTAAGTTTGTAAGATGCAGTTATCCTCATATAACCCTATTTGCAAGAAGACTTAAATCCTGGTGCTGTTTAAGTAAGTATAAATCTGGATATATCTAATTATATAATCTCACAACAAAGAGCAGTCTGAAATAATTCCACAATTGAAATGCATCCTCATATATTTCATAGTTATTCATATGCACTTACAAATTAAAGACATCAATCTTTTATCTAGATATGCAGCCTTTAATTAGGGGTTGCATGAACTAAATCTTTTTCTAGGGAACATTTTAGGCAGTATCTGATTCTTTAGAAGTTATCTGCTATTTTTCTGGAAAGTGTTATCTTCCCCACAGGCCTTCTTTGCTTCTCTATCCCTTAACCTCTAAGAGAGTTTTCTTTTATTTTTGAGTTGTATCAAGGGGTTTTATAAAAAATAAAAACATATTTCTCTCTCTCCTTGCAGGTGTATCATTCTGATGACTTTCATAGCTTTCATTTAAGCTGTGAAATTATAAATTCTTATTATGCCTGCTCCCGACTCTTCAGTATTATTTAGGTGGAACAGAGGCAGAACCCATGGGCTGAATCAATTTTAATTCTATCTTCTGTAATTTGTCTGCTGTACCTCTGAAAGATGATGTAGAAAAAAAAATCCAAGCAGGTTTTCCCCTTTAGTTCCTTCTGGCACACTAACTTTACAGATGTTGGCTCCACTATTGTTTTCTGTCACTAGTATTCTTCTCAGAATCTCAACAAGTTGCCCCATTGCGATTCATCTTCTAAACTACCTCCAAATGCTGTTTTGATTACCAACTCCATACTTGAGTTTCTTGCTGAATTTTGAGAGGCTGAGTTGACTTATGTCTTTCAAATCTGATAAATACTCTGTCTAAACAGGCAAATTCCGGGAGAACTGAATGATAATGTAGTGAATGGGATTTGTCTAGGTGTTTGTAGAGGATGCTGTGATGCCCAGGACAGATGTCCCCTTCTTTACTGCCACCTCCAACACTGATTCCCCCAGCTGTTTACTGCTGATTGCTTACAGACAAATGCCTTCCCTGAAATTGCTTTTAGTCAAATAAAGCTCAACCAATGCCACATCATCTTCCTAGTCAGCCCACATCCAACAACTGCTTGATGGGGCCAGGGGCAAAACTTGGTCCCCTTTCCTTCAACTTAGTACAACCTAAAGGGCTATTATAACCCCCAAACCCCATATGAGATCAACTGGAGCCTCTATGTAACTAGGCTACAATTCAAATTCTTCCTTCACCCAATTTTTCCTCAACTCTTCAGGCACCATTACTGAGTATACTCACCCATAAACCTCTTGCCTGCAAATCACCAGCTCAGTTTGTTTCCAAGGAACTAGCCTAAGACAATGATGAAATGAATCCTCTCTGACAACATATATTTCTGTAAAGACTCACTAGTAATTTTTTTTTCAACTAAGCTATGTATACAATCTCCTTCTTTTTCCAATTCTAAAAGACAAACCAGCCACAATGAAGTATGGAAAATTCTCTTTATTGGAATTACCTTGTTTAATGGCGATTTGATGACATTTCAAGCTAATACAATTTTAAAAATAGATCAACAAGCCAAGTTCGCCATATGTCACTTTGTTTTAAAAAAGACCAATCATACATAGTACCTGTTTTTACTAACCAAAAGAAATCCAAAGGGGATTTTCACTTTCACAGAAAAAAGTCGCAAAGTGGCAAAAAGCAAGAACAGCTTTCAGTGGTTGTTTTGCAGTGAGTTGTTATAGAGGCAGTGCTGTACCTGGAGCAGGGAGAGTGATATCGCCAAACTCCTTCCCTGGGAACTACACTCAGTATCTCAGCATTAAGCACCATAGCTTTGAACTGTGTCTGTGTGCATCTGTGCTTTATCTCAATTTATTTTGTGTGCCCTAAGGTAACTGCTTCTTCGCTTTAGCCATTTTGGGCTTTTGAACATTTTCATAGAAACACTCTACCTTCATATAGCAGGGGAAAACTGTGCTTCCTTTTCTCCTCCCATCAGACTCTCAGTGCTAAGAGGTTAATGAATCCATATCTTAATCCCAAGTGTATATTAGATACTCATATAATGTGTACGTATAAATGAACGAGGTAAAACTTTTCTCAGTCAGTAAGCTGGAAATAAAAATTACAGCCCCACCCACCCAGGGCTATACTACAGAGAATTATTATATTTTATTTAAAATGTATTATATTTTATAATAATTTATAAACCTTATATAATTTAAATAAGAATAATAATTGTTACTGTTTTCAAGATATAAGCTTGACTCCCCCTTCCAAGCATTTAGAGCCCAACTTTGTCATCGCATTTTAGGACAGTGATTGATACTTGATTGTTCCACTTCAGCCATGTTTTTTGCCTTTCTCAGGATTTAGCTTCTGATTACTTTGTGCGAATTTTCCTTACACATTTATTCTTAAAGACAGAATCACAATAAATACTCTAACTTTTAATTGAGTAAGAAGTAACCATCCCCTGCACTTGCTGAAGTATTCACAGGCAGCTTTCCTCTCAGCCTACTTCAGCAGCCTATCCTGGTATTCAACTGTGTTCCCTTTCCCAGGCCCTTATCAGTAAAGGTAATTATATTCTTACATGCTTGCCTTGCAGGTTCCCTTGCAGCAAGAGAGTGGGCTATGAGGTATGTGATACCCTGGATTCACTGAAGGGCATCCTGCTTTTTTCAGAGCACAGCTCCAATGGAGACACACAAGGAAGTGACAGGAAGAGAACCCGCAGCAGCCTTTGAGCCTTAAAAATTTTAATAGAGGGTGGTTGGTGTCACAGAGAGACCCCTTTCACATATCATAATTTCCTCTATTGCTCCAACAAGTTTTAAAACTTTATCTTTCTTGATTTCACTCAAACCTATTTGCTCATTAATTTTGTGGCCTTTAAGGTAATATATGGCTTGTTCTTCTCTCATGAAGGACTTTTTTTGTTGTTGTTTTTCAGACATTTTAGATCTCTTTCTGCTTTCAAACTTCCTGTTACGGGTGGCACTGTGGCAGATCCCTCCACTCCTCTAATCTGAAAGCAACCACTAACATACAATTTTTGCTAAAGTAGGTCACTTAAAACAAATTAATGCATATTTATTGAGGTGAGCCCTAAGACTTTTTGAAGATTACTTTTCTTAACTAATGAAGCCACTTAGGACGACAGCTTTCTTGGTCACACTAGAACTCTTAGAAATTGTTGAATCCTAGATTATGATTATGTACACCACGATTGATCATAAGTATGAGAAAAGCTGGAATGAATAAGAAAAAAACAGAATCTTCAGTTAGGATAACCTCTGAAGGTGGATTCTATTAGCTCCACTGATTTTGTAAGATGTCATTTCTAACAGCCATGAGTAAAATACACGTATTTCTGTGTGTATGTATGTGTGTGTGTGTGTGTGTGTGTTTATGTGTGTGTATCACTGCATTTACATACAATACACATTTATTCAACATTCTTGGCAGCCACAGTTAATTTATTTTGAGTCGGCAGTCAACTAAAATCCTGAAGTCTTTTTCGTACAAACTGCTGTCAAAAACTTCAAATATTGATTGTTATGCAGAATATTAGTTATTTCTCTCAGCTTTTTGTGATCTGAAAATTTTATAAGCACACATTTTTATCTTTATCCAAGTCACTGATAAAAATGTTAGGACAAAGTCTTATGTGGTCACTCTTGGGGAACCATCATTCAATCATCTGACAGAACTTGATTTTGCTCTCATCTGGCCCATTTTTTTCAACTTGTAAACAAATAAATCATAAGAGATTTTAACAGTTTCCTGAGATCCAGTTAATCTTTTTCTGTGATCTTCTGTTTGGCCAGTCTTATAAGATACAACCTTATTTAAAAAGCCAATCTGGTTGGCCTTTTTACTCATGACCCTTTATCTATGCTAAGTCCCAGTTATAATCCGTTTTCTTTTTAGATTATTAGAACTCACCCAGTTTTACAAAAAATTATTGAATATCTGCTATGTACTATGTGCTGCTATGTAGGTTCTACAGTTATAAAGATATCTACTCTATCACTCCTCTTCTCAATATGCTCACTGTCTGTTCCATAGTATGCTATACAGTGTTTTTAGAATCTGATGTCAAAGTCAGGCATCTGTAGTTTCTGACATTGATTCTTTGGAAATTTGGGATCACAATCGATGGTAATATCTATTCTGGTACTTAGTTTCTATGACATCTCAAAAAGTATCAAGAGTAGTACTGATGACATAATTTATAAGCTACTTCATTACTTTTGTGTGTATTTCATCTAAAACAGAAACTCTAAATGAATTTATAATAATTCTTACTATTTGCCCTGTGTCAGGGGTCACCAAAACCACCCTCAGCTTGAAGATTTGCTAAACTCATAGGTTTCAGAAAAACTTTTATACTCACATTTATTACAGTCAAAGAATGCAGAGTAAAGTCAGAAAGAGAAAAGGCATATGAGATGAAGTATAGGAGAAACCAGACACAAGCTTTCAGGTGTCTCCTCCCAATGGAGTCATGTAAAGACTTAATTCTAGCAATGATGTGTGACAACACATGAAAAGTTTTGCCAACCAAGGAAGCTCTCCAAGCCTTGGAATCCAAAGTTTTTATTGAGTGTCAGTCATGTAGTCATTCAACACCTGTAGGATGAACCTTAGCTATTCAAACTTTAGTCACCCCTAGGGCAAAAACACGTATTCATCATAAACCATGTTGTTAGGATGAACTTATCTGGTCAATCTGGTACATCATGGCCCAAAGCCACAGGGATACAATAAAGTTCTCATCAGGCAGAATATTCTAATATGTCAGAAGTTATTTCCCAGGATATTGGAAAGGGCCAGTTCTAAAGAGAGATCTTTATTTGGCATATGCTACCCAGACCTACTGAGTCAACCATTTCTTTCTCACCTATTTGTATGTCTTTAACACTATTAAAAGAAAACGTATTTTTCCAAACTTTAACAACTCAAAATTCATTCTACTTTTTTGATAATATGTAAGCAAAATCAACATAGAATAGTCCTGCATTTTCTCCCTGATTTTTTAAGATTTTGTATTTGTACTATTTCTTCTTAAAATTCATCAAAGAGTTTACTTTTAATTTAAAATTCATATTGTTATTGTATTGAAGCAACATACTTAGTATATGCTAAATTAATTGTTTCTTGATGTTTTGTTATAATAACCAGCCTTTTTTACTGTTTGAATAAGCATCCTGTTTCTTCTTGTATATCCCTAACTACACCTCTGTTAGTGGTAATGTGTCCTGTGAAGCATAAATTAGAGATTTCAAATAAATTATAGAAAGGAAATAAAAGCTTCCTACCACTGACAAATAAAGAACATGAACAAAAAATATAAAAAAGAAAAAGACTCATAGATACAGGAAGCCCACTTATGGTTACCATAGAGGGTAGGGGTTGGGGGTGCATGCAAAACAGGTGAAAGGGATTAAGAGGTACAAACTTCCAGTTATAAAACAAATAAGTTATGGGGAGGTAATGCATAGCATAGAGGATATAATCAATAATATTATAATAACTTTGTATGATTACAGAAGGTACAGAAGTCTTATGGTGGGGATCATTTCATAAAATATATATATGTCAAATTACTATGATGTACACCTGAAACTAATAGGATACTGAATGTCAATTATGTCAATAAAAATAATTTAAAAAATTAAAACCCACAAAATAACAACAACAACAATAACAACAAAACCTGATAGCTAAGCACTAGATCAATTCGATCCTTGTAAATTGTGTTACAAAATGGTGAAAAAAAAGCCAGGAAGTCTAACAATTCTTAATAAATTTTATTTACTAAATGACATATTACTACATTAGTTATCTACAGCTGCACAATAAACTGCTTCAAAACAGTGCCCTTGAAACAAAAGCTTTCATTGACGTTACAGTTTCTGAGTTCAGAAATGTAGGCACAGTGGAGCTGGGATTCTCTATGAGTCTTTACAAGGCAGAAAACAAGGTGTCACTTGGTGCTTCAGATCCATGTTGGCGGTTGGCTGAAGGCTTTCCTCAGTTTCTTTTCACCTGGGTCTCTCCACAGGACAGTTTATAATATGACAGTTGCCTTTTATAACAGAAGAGAGAGCCAGAGAGAGCGAATAGACAGAAGACAAGGTCTTTTTATAAGTTTATCTCTGAAGTGGCATTCCATCACTTTTGTCATAGACAATTGGTTAGAAACAGATCATTAAGTACATCTGACACTCAAGGAGAAAAGATTACACAAGTGGATGAAGACAGGGAGGTGAGGATCATTGGTAGCCATCTTAGAAGCTGCCTACCACAGTCATTTATGTAACAATATCATATTTTGAACAAAACATCAGTGGTTCTCAACTGATGTTTAGCCCTGGATATTTGGCAATGTCTAGAACCATTTTCGATTGTCAAAACTGCAGGGGGAGGGGCACTATTGGCATCTAGTGGGTAGAAGTCTGGAATGCTGCTAAACATCCTACATTTCAGAGAACAGATCCCCACAAAAAATAATTTTCCATTTCAACCTGGCAATAGTGATGAGGTTAAGAAACCCTGGTAAATATTAATAAATGTTAAGATTATTTAGATTATTTGATATTAATTCCTAAAGCCTGGGCTGATCTTTAAATAAAATATGCCCAAACCCTAGAAAATAGCAACATATATACTCAATTTAGTTTATTTAATCTGAAATACAAGTGTTATATGGAATGATTATTATAGATCCAGCTATACAGTAGACAAGTCATCTCTATTTTACTGAAGAGAAAACTGCTTACCAGTCTCTGCCTCATAGACATATTAAGTAATGTGCCCAAAATCAAAAAATAAGTGATAGAGTAGAAATTTTAGTGAACACAGTCTAAAACATCTACAAATTATTCTGTGACAAAATTATAATTATAGCCATGTGACAATAATTATAGCCATGATTCTCAACCCTACTTGCATATTTGAGTCACAGGTAATTTTACTTGTTTGTTTGTTATGATTGCTTGTTTTATTTTTTAATATAGATACTTGAACCATATCCTCAGACCAATTTAATTAGCCACTATGGAGGTGAGGCTGGTGGTTCTGAAAATCATTAAAGCAGAATTTCTGTAGGAATATTAAATCCATCTAGGTAACCTGCTAATATTAGATGTGGTATTATTGAAATAAAGTTATATTTTCATCTTGAGTACAGATTAACACTATAAGAGAGATGTAGGTATTCTAAAATTAATTCTTAATTTTAAATGATTTATTTGAGGGGAGTCATAAAACTACAGCCAGAGGGCTAAATATAGATCACTGTCTGCTTTTGTAAATAATGTTTTATTGGAATACAGGCATAGCCATTTAGTTTTATATTGTCTATGTCTGCTTTTGAGCTACAATGGCAGATTTAAGCATTTTCAGCAGAGACTATATGGACCACATAGCCTTAAATATTTAATATCTATTCCATTAAAAAAAAAATTGCCAAGTCCTGGTCTATTCCAATACTAAGAGACTTTCATTTTATTAGACTTAGTCTTAGTAGTTATCATTGGTTCTTCCTACTGCCTCTTTTTATGGTATATTTTAACATGGTGAACTTAAGAAGAGACAAGACAAAATGGGGTAAGTTCTAAAATAAGCAAAATATTTCTTTTGTATTTATGTTACATTTATTATATATTATTATATTTTATTATGTAATGATGACCTCTCCAGATCAATTTTCAGTTACTTAAAGGAAAACAGATACTTCTAGGATATGATTTTTTCCCATTAAGACAGTTGGAAGAGTTAGTGATTACTCTACGGATAATAACAGTAATCATTTATTGTAACTTACCTAAGGTTACACAATAATATGTTGATTCAACTACAAAAGGTATCTCTGGAGTCTGGGCTCCTATCCATAAAACAAAAAGTGCCTTTGTCTAGAGGATGATCACTTATTTTAATACTCCATATTCTAAAACTTCTCAAAACCTAAATTAGACTGTTTTTATTCTTAAAGTTGGCTGTTTAACTTTTAAATATAATTAAAATTAAAAAAAATATATTTTTAAAGCCATTTGATATTTTTGCCTACAAAAATAAAGTAGGTGTCTTAATGAAGGTGCTTTGAGTTCCAAGTACAGTCAGTTCTATTACACTAGTTTAGAAAACAAATTTGTTCCAGTACAATTCACCTATTAGAGAACAATTTGAAAACAACGCAAAGTTGTGTTTGCTTATACGTAATTTCATCTGCAAGAAATACTAGGTGAATACAGAAAACTGTACCTAGCTAAACTGAGCCACACAGGACTACACAAAGTTCATGTGTGCATACACCACAAACATCTCTTCTTCAGCTTCTTCAGCTCACTGTTCACTGCATATATTATCCTAAAAGACTGTTTTTTGCTATTCCTTAGCATTTGTGGACACTCATTCAACATCTCAAACATATATAACTCTCCTAGTTTGAAAATATGAAGAAGTTTATGAAAAAAGAAAGCTTTAAGTATTGGAAAAAAGTTTGATCTGAAAGATTGGGAAAACATATGATAGCACTCAAGCAACAAGCATAAAGCAGTCCACATTGGGGATCATCAGAGACAATCCTGTGAAAACAAAGGAAACATCTATGACTGAAATAACTCCAAAACACTGCAAAGTCAAAAAGAATAAGGCCTAAAGAAATAGAAGTAATAGAACAATTTTCGGGCTAATACATTGAATATCAAACATTAAAAAAATCAGGAACATGTTTTGTTACTATCAAATATAAATTACAAACTATAAATTAAGAGATTAAACATAAAATGCCATATTCCACACAAGCAGCTCCTATTAGTACTAGTGTCTAGTTTGGTGTTCCCCAAAATCAATAAAATTTCCAAAGCTTCAGCTGTTCAGTAAAGCCATAAGTGAAGATTAAAAGCAGCAAAGGAGTTTCCAGAAGTGATACAGAAGTTAATTAAAGATGGTTATAAATTATATTAAATTTTCAATTTTCATCAAAACAGTTATCTTCTATCAGTACATGCCTTGAAGGACTTATATCTCACAGAAAAAAAAAATGTCTAGGTTTTAAGGCTGCAAAAGATTACAAATTGTGTAACTCTTCATCTACCATTTCACAATAATGCAAAAGCTTCAATTCCTCTGTTGTCCATTTACACAAACATTTTCCCCAGGATGAAGAACAATGTTTATTGTAATATTTATTAACAATTAAGCTTTTCTTAATAATTTAACATGTATAAAACTGGGCTGTCATTTCTTATTTTTCAGGTTTCTACCTTTTCTTTGTATGTCACTAATGACTCTTTTGAGGGTTTTGGTCCTAACTTCACATGTACCATCAGCTTTGTGTTTTTTTATTGCACAATTATGCATAATGCAGTGGTTTTTAGAGATAAATGTGTTGCATTATAACAGAACTGGCTGTAACAGAAAACCATTCAAGTGAGATTATGCAAGGAAGAAATGAAAACTAAGTGGCTCTTCATAAAACCAAAAGCAGGAGGTAAAACAGGGACTCATAAGGCATTCTAACCGGGTTCTAAAAAATTTTTAGAAAATAAGAGGGCTATTCTCATCTCCTCAATGCCAAATAATCCTTTTTATATTCTTTTTTCAAGACTGTTCAATAATTTGTTTGTTTATAATTACCTATCAATGAGTTTTCTTTACCTAGCAAGCAAATGGAAAGATGGCTACCCCTCAGCCTCTCAGAGAAGGCAAGCAGAAGAAAGTGACTATTGTCTATCAGTAATTCTCCAAGTTTTTATGAGAGATAATCTGATTAACCAAAGTTGGACTAGAAGATATTCCAAAATTATCTATAGATTTTATTTTTATTCATACTATCACAACATTGAATTCAATTATTAAATGAGATACTTATAAATAAGTTGTGAAATATTTTATAAAAGATTGAGCTGAGCTTATTTG
>CM053510.1:61408846-61518923 GCA_028627145.1 Eidolon dupreanum | reverse complement strand
CAGTTGGTTTAGGAAATGACTCCTTCAATGAAGTCTTTCTTTGGCATACTTTATTCTGATTGGTTTGAGTCTTAGGGACAATGACTCTGAAGTGCACTCTAGACACTGGGAGTTATCTTGCTTATAATAATCATAGTAGTTTCCGTGGTGCACTGTATTGTCTCAAAAGCTTTAAATGCATTTTCATAGCTGCTAGCACCAGGAAAATGATCTCCCTAAGACTAGAAATCAGAAAAAAAATAAAGAATGACCAACTTAAAGAATGTGAACCCAATGCCACAACCTATGGATATCACACAGAGATTCAGAAAAACAAAAAAACATAAAACATAACTCCAGAGAGGTAGCTGGGAGTAGCACTAATATCAACTTTTGACCATATCTCTCAGGCTAAGAGTTGCAATCAAGAGGGGAAAATAGTTAAAAACAAGATGATAGGCCAAAAATGGAGTCACTTACGATAAATCCCACATCACCAAACTCTAACATAACTTAATTATAGTTTCAGTTCTACCAGAAGTGGAATCTTAAACCAGCCAATTAGGAATTACCTATCAGTACTAGTTAGGTGATAGACTCCTTCCATCCCCTAAAAGGAAGTGACCTTGCAATGCCCAATCTACTTTTTGATCTTCCTTCTTCCTACTTCTTACTTCTTTAAAAGTCTTCCATTTTTTAAAATTCCCTTGAACTCCTTTCTGCTCAATTAGATGCTGCCCTATTAAAATTAACTTTTACTCAAATAAACTCAACATTTTTTTATACATCACAGTTATCTTTTAACAATCCACATAAATAAATATGCACACAAACTATTTTCAATTAAAGTAAATGTTCTGGTCTTTAGACATTTTGAGAATGGACACATTTGGAGCTTCATCATTCTGTAATGCCAATCAGCAGTGCCATCTTACCTTAAATTCCACTTTCTTTCTACAAAACTACTAGAGACTTAGCACTTAGTGGTGGTGAGATACCACCTGCCATTGCAGCTCCCCTACTGCTTCTACCCCATTAATGCCCATTATGACAGACTGCACAAAAACACCCCATCGATTAGTCTTGTTCCAGAAATAGGCCAACCACAGAAAACTCCCTGTCCCTATTACTGAACAATATCTCCTCTTTTGAAATGTCCCCAAATTGCTGGCTTGCCCACTTCTAGACAACTGGTGACTATCAACTATACATAAACATGTCTCCTTCACTTCCATATCCCACCTTAATAAATTGCTTGCCAATCAGAGACTGTTTCAATATTTCTTCTTTTTAATCTATAAAACTTACTCTCCTTTCTAACATCCGAAACCTCTAATGAAATAAAAGTGATTGCAGATAGGTTCTCTTGCTGCAAGTTTATGAATAAACATGATTTTGTTATTTTATGTGTTAAATTTGTCTCAGGCTCAATTTTGCCTTTGATAGTAGTATAATATAAATATAAATATAAATATAAATATAAATATAAATATAAATATAAATATAAATATAAATATAAATATAAACATATATATATACATATATATATATATATACACACCTGCTACTTTCCCACACATGATGGAAGCTTTCTGAGGGCAAGAGTGTGTAGTTTATCATTATCTCCTTACTGCCTGACACAGTACTTGACTCATTGAAAGACCCAATTCAAATTAGGACAGATGTGTGCTATTTCAATAAAACTGTCATTTTTAGGAGAGTCTTTAATTGTAGTTCAGTTTATGGAAATAAGCAAAGATCACCCAAACAAGAACAATTAAGGACTATTTTTTCAGAGTTTGTAATAGCAAGAGTCAGCCACTATCACTTGCATTTTGGCAGATACTTAAAGGCAGGCAGAGGAGTGGGAAAGCTTTATAATGGAAAAAACTGAAAGCTTCAGGTATGCCCTGACTGGAGGTTATCAGCATGTGAACCTGTATGAGGGATAACCAGAAGTTAGGCATTTATTTGATTGGTTAGGAGTGTATATTTGACTTTCTTTGGTTGGCTCTAAGTTGGAAGAAGAGACAAAAATTAGGGAAGCTGTCAGTTATTAATCAAGTCCCTTGTATGTAGGACTTATCATTACAGTGGTTATTGTTTGGCTTCCTGAACTGATTGCTAGAGAAAATAGTCTGATTTCCTACAAGGTTGGCTTTCTGGGCTGGTTACTCTAGATAACTGTTGGCTCACTGGAATGGTTGCTGCAAATTGTGGGTTAGAGTTCTGTTTTCCCATATGATCTGGCCAATGCTCATTTGTATAGTTAGTCTATTAATTCCTAGAAAATATGCTATTGCTAGTTTGTCCTTCTTAAAGAGCAGATCTTGTCTGTCTTTTCCAGGCTCCAAAACCTTTAGGAATACCTATAACCTGTCAAGGAAAGTCAAAATCCTTTATCTTGATAAAATTCAATCTCAAGCTGTCTTCTCAGCCTCTATGGCCTTCTCTTCTCTTCCATGCTTCCAGGGCTGTTGAGCATAACAGAGTCCTTGCTACTGTTAAACATACTCATGCTCTCTGGTTTTTGTGCCTTCAACTCAGCTCATTTTCTTTTTCTGATCTCTTTTCTATCCATTTCTCATCTCTGCCAATTCATATCCTGCTATTCTTAAAGGCCAAGTCTAAATGTGTTTTTTCTTCTGAATATTCTATAAAACTTCACTTTAAACTTTCTCATGGCTTAGAACTATATAATATATATTCATTGCTTTTACTTATGTCAGAAAAATTATCTAAACCTTGAAAATGAGGAAAATAGTGGGAAGCACATTTTTTTTCAATGTCATCTGAAAGGAATCAGTTATCTACAGGAACATAAATGGTAAATTAACTGTTTAACCAAAGTCCCAAGCTCAAGAAAGTTGGATTTTTAACTTACAGATATTCTTAGAAAGATAAATTAATTTCTCTCTGGGTGGGACAGATACCCCCAAATTTTATTCCTCTTTGAACATTAACTGGTTTTGTCTAATCTAATGATCTCAACATAATATTACCTATCTAGCATTACTTCACAAATGTTCTTTGAACCAGTTAAGACCTTTTACTGGTTTCTTCATTAACTGATGAGTAGAATGAAAATTTTGAAATGTGTACTTTTTATGTTAATGAGAAATACTTGTAATCTTTTGAAAATTATACTTTAATATAGATGTGTTATAAACACCTTTAGGTGTGCTTTAAGTCTTTTCCATTGTTTATTCCCCTAGAGGAATTTGCCAAGTGTCTTGCACATAATATATGTTCAATACAAGTGTGATAAAAAGCCCACCCAATTTTGGTTAATAACAAACCCATAAATATATATATTTTTATTACCAGAGTATAATCTTATATCCTTAACAATAAGACTTATTTTGGAGGTTTTTTTTTTTTTTTTTTTTTTTTTTGCATTAAGTAATTAAAGTTACTTTCACTGACAAATAAGTTGATTAAAATGGGAAATAAAGTGTATATATTTATATTATCAGATGACAATAAATAATTTTGGGGGGCTTGGAAACTCTGTTTTTTTTAATTTCATTTTTTAGTTTTTTGATTACAGTTGATATACTATGTTACATTAATTTCAGGTGTACAAAATACTGATTAGACATCTATATAACTTATAAAGTGATCACCCCAATAAATCTAGTACACATTAGATGACATACATAGTCATTACAATATTCTTGACTATATTCCCCGTTTTATACTTTACATCCCCATGACAATTCTTATAACTAGCAATTAGTACTTCTTATTCCCTTCACCTTTTCCATGCATCCCCTCAACCCACTCCTGTCTGGCAACCATTAGTTCGTTCTCTGTATCTATGAGTTTGTTTGTTTATTACTGTTTTTCAGATTCCATATATAAGTGAAATCCTTTGGTATTTGTCTTTCTTTGTCTGATTTATTTCATTCAGCATAATACACTCTAGGTCCATCCATGTTGTCACGAATGGGAAGATTTCATTTTTTTCATGACTAATATTTCATTGTATATATGTACACATTTCTTTATCCAATTGTCTATTGATAGGCATTTAGGTTGCTTCTATGTCTTGGCCATTGTAAATAATGCTCCAATGAACATAGGGGTGTTCATTTTGAATTCATGTTTTGGATTTTTTTGGATTAATTCCCAGAAGTAGAATTTCTAGGTCAAATGGTAGCTCAATTTTTAATTTTTGAAGAACCTCCATACAGCTTTCATAGTGGCCGCACCAATTTGCAGTCCCACCAACAGTGCATGAAATTCTCTTTTCTCCACATCCTTGCCAACACTTGTTTGTTGGTTTATTGATGATAGACATTCTGACAGTTGTGATGCAACATCTCATTGTGGCTTTAATTTGCATTTCTGTGATGATTAGTGATGCTGAGCATTTGTTTTTGTTTGTTTTTGGTGTTAAGTTGTATGAGTTTTTTATACATAACCACTTATTTGATGTGTTATTGGCAAATGTCTTCTTCTATTCAGTAAGCTGTCTTTCGTTTTGTTGATGGTTTCTCTCACTGTGTAAAATCTTTTTAGTTTGATGTAGTCCCATTTACTTATTTATTTGTTTGTTTGTTTGTTTCCCTCTCCCGAGGAGACATATTCAAAAAAGTATTAACTAAGAGTGATGTCAAAGAGTTCCTACCTATGTTTTCTTCTAAGAGTTATTTGGTTCTGGGTCTTTACATTTAAGTCATTAATCCATTTTGAATTTATTCTTATATATGGTATACGAAAGTGATCCAGTTTCATTCTTTGTATGTACCTATCCAGTTTTCCCAGCATCATTTATTGAACACACTGTCTTTACTCCATTATCTATACTTCCAGTCTTTGTTAATTAACCATATAGGTATGAGTTTATTTCTGGGATCTCTCTTCTGTTCTGTTGATGTACGTGTCTGTTTTTAATGCTGGTTGTTTTGATCATTATAGCCTTGAAGCATAGTTTGATATCAGATATCTCCAACTTTGTTCTTCTTTCTCAAGATTGCTTTGGCTATTTGGGATCTTTTCTGATTTCACACAAATTTTAGAATTACTTGTTATACTTCTGTGAAAAATGCTGTTGGTATTTTGATAGAAATTGCACTGAATCTATAGATTACTTTGAGTAGTATAGATATTTTAATGATGTTAATTATTCCTAAACATGAGCACAGTATATGCTTCCATTTATTTGTATCTTCTTCAATTTCTTTCTCCAATACCTTACAGTTTTCTGAGTACGGATCTATTATCTCCTTGGTTAAATTTATTCTGAGGTATTTTATTCTTTTTGATGCAGTTGTAAATGGGACGGTTTCTTTAATTTCTCTTTTTGATAGTCTGTTATTGGTATATAAAAATGCAACTGATTTCTAAATATTAATCTTGCATCCTGTATTTAACTGAATTTATTTGTCAGTTATAATTTTTTTTTTGGTGGAATCTTTAGGGTTTTCTCTATGTAGTATTATGTTATCTGTAAATAATGACAGTTTACTTCTTTTCTAATTCAGATGTCTTTTTATTTCTTTTTCTTATCTGAATGCTGTCGCTAGAACTTCCAATACTATATTGAATGTAAGTGATAAAAGTGGACGTTTTGTCTTGTTCCTGATCTTAAAAAAAAAGCTTTCAGCTTTTCATCACTGAGCATGATGTCAGCTGTGGGTTTATTACATATGGCCTTTATTGTACTGAGGTATGTTACCTCTATTCCCATTTTGCTAAATGTTTTCATTTTATCATAAATGGATGTTGGATTTTGTCAAATGCTTTTTCTGCATCTATTGATATTATCATATGACAGTTATCCTTTATTTTGTTTATGTGATATATCATGTTATTGATTTTCATTGAACCAAACTTGCATCCCAGAAATAAATCCCACTTGATCATGTTGTATAGTCTTTTCAATGTATTGCTTGTTTTGTTTGCTAATTTTTTGTTGAGGGTTTTTGCATCTATGTTCATCAGGGATATTTATGTATATATACAAATAAATATGTATTTTTGTACTGTGTCTTGTTTTGGTATCAGAGTAATGCTAGTCTCATAAAATGAGTTTGAAAGCTTTCCAGGCTTTTCAATTTTTTTGGAAAATTTTGAGAAGGATAGGTATTCTTTGAATGTTTGGTAAAATTCACCGTGAGGCCGTCTATCTGATCTAGAGCTTTTGATTGCTGAAGTGTTTTTGATTAATGATTTGATGTTAGAAATTATCATTCATATTTTCTGTTTCTTCCTGATTCCACCAAGAAATAATTTGCATTTTTAATGAAAAATGTGGAGTATACAAATAAGCCATAATCTCAATGAAAATGGCAAATGTCGCACTTAAAGATCCACACTATCAAGTGATTACTCAGCCATAGTTATCTTTGTAAACCTTATGTCCATAATTTGGCCTGCAATAGCACTTGCAATGGATTTGATTTCTAATGTCAACACAAACAATTTTAAAGTGAAGTCTTCTACATACATATAAGAAAGCTCTTAAGCTACCTGATAGATACCAATTCATATCCTAGCCAAAAAGACAGTCAGTGGGCTTTAAGCAGGAAAAGACAAGAGAATAAACAAACTACTAAGAGAGCACATAAGGGATAATAACTAGTACCACTTCAAACTTTGAATTCAACATATAATGATCAGAAAAGTGAAGTATTTCTTTTTTAAAGAGCAGTTTCATATAAATTGCATCTGTAATATATAAAAAGGGTGATACATAATCCTAAGTAAGTTTTATCTAAAGAATGAAAAGCAGTACTAACACTAAAAAAATCAATCAATATAATTTACTCTATTAACAGAATAAAGAAGAAACACCATATGATCATTTGACAAAATTCAATACCCATTCCTGAAAACAACTTTTTACAGACTGAATAGATGGAACTTCTTCAATCTGATAATGCTATCTTAAGAAAAACCTACAGTTAACATCATTCTTAATGGTGTAATATTGAACTCTTTCCCGATAGGATCAGAAGTCAAGAATTCCTTTTCATCATTTCTATTCACCATTGTACTAGAAGTTCGTTCCTGTAAAAATTATTAGAAATCTAAAAATAGCTATTAGACACCTATGATTTTAGTCATAGGATACAAGGTTAATATGTAAAAATCAACTTTTAAAAAATATGCTAGAAGCAAACACCTCAAAAATAACAATAAAATATAGAATTCTATTTACGATAGCATAATGAGACAAATTCTTTAGGCCTTTTTTATTTACAGATGTTTACGGGCATTCTGTCTTCGTGATCTACATGCATGTGGTACTTTGGGCAGTTATTTTATACATGGTTTAATTTAATTTTCAAAACAACTTTTGAGATAAATTATTTTTTTTCTACATTATTTCTCCAAATGACAGCTAGAGACAGAGAGAGAGAGAGAGTTCAACTCTGGGCTGAGGGACTCTAAGCCCATCTTGTTTCTTCCATATATACCTTGGGAAAAGATATAAAGTGTAATATTAGTTCATTAGCATTCTAATAAATTATTTTTTCCATAGATATCAATAGACTCAAAGAAGCTTTGGTAAAATGTGTATATTTTAAAGTAGTTTTATTCATTATAAACAAATATTATAGGATAAGAGAGACTGATTCACTTAGATAAAAAGTGATAAAAATCTTAAAAGAAGAAAATGATAGTAATCACTATAAAACTGGCATCCTAATAATGAGGCAAAAATAAATATATCTTAAATATGCTTAAATGTTTAATGTCTCAACATTCTAAGAGTACCAAGCCACATTGAATTAAAACAAAACATTTAAAAAACACATAAATAAAAAACCACTATGTTGCTGTCAAGCTACATGGAATTAAAATGAAATATTAAAAAACAAGTGAATAAAAAAACCAAACAAACATTATATTGCTGTCTTGGCAGTCCCACCTACTGCTTCGGTAATTTGCCAGAAGGACTCATATGGCTCAACATAAAGTTACACTCATGGCTAATATTTATTACAGTAAAGAAAACAGGGCACAAACAGCAGGAAAAAAGATACACATAGGGAAGTCCAGAAAGGTCACTATTGAATTTTTTATCCTTCCGCATGGATTGCATAAAGACATCTTTTTTCTTCAACTATGAACTTCAGGGACACATGAGAGACATACTTTCCCAGGAAAGCCCTTAAAGGTAGTTTGTCACAAACCTACCACATGACCAGCCATGGTGTGAACCCCAATCCACGTACCAGGTGCATATTATGAATTTAATGTTTATGTTCAATATACATACAACCTCCTTCACCTGGACCCACTGCTTCCTGGTATATAAAATAACATCCTTACCCCGTAACTACTGAGATTGCACGAGGTCATCTATAGAAAGAATTTTAAAGGAATTCTGCTTGGAATTCTGATAAATGTCATTCTTTAAAGAAAAGAAATGGCAGCAAAAGGAGATCTGTCTAAGATTCTAATGTCATGAGATAACTGTTAACATGGCTTTAATAAATCAGTAATGCCACAGTCAATAACTAAACAACTGTCTGTGATAGACCTGCCCTTCAAGGATCAAGATACAGAGATGTGAGCTGGGATCTTGATTAGAGCACAGCATAGGAGTCTGAATTACTCCTAATTGTGCATTCCTGGTAGTTTCTTAACATAGATTAGACAGACAGACAGACAGACAGACAGACAGACAATGTAGGCTACCTTTTGAACTTCTGATAAAAATAAACGTGTAATAGATGTGTGTCTTGCAAGCTTTAAGAGTTTATATCTGATTCATCCTTATATATCCTACTCTAGCTCAATACATACTTAACATATATTCAATAATCTGCTGCATTTGAGCAAATTAATTGACTGATATGCATAAAATATATATTTTTCCAAAACTAACTTTGATTTTGTACATGGAAATGTAAATAGCTTTTAAAATCTTTATTATTATTATCAAAAAGTACATCATTTATATGGTTTATAGATAAGCATTCAGTTCATGCTGTCAGGAGTGCAATAATCAAAACACAACCATTTGGGGAAAAGGAAGGAAAGTTCCACTGCAGACTTTATTTAATGAGAAACAGCTGCAGAGACAGAGTGTACGACCGCATCCAAGCAAAGAATGAAAATGCAGAAGTAGGACTGATAGCACATGAAAAATTTACTGCTAAAAATAAAACCAAAATGAAAACACAGAATGTTATATTTAACATAATTAAAGAAATTCTTAAAGGAAGCATGTATCATTACGCTTGGTAGTGTATATGAATTTAGCACTAGAGAAGTATAATCAATCCAAGTTGTTTGCTTGAGTTAAATTTATTTTATTCATTTGCCGTGGTCTAGTGAGAGATGATATTATTTCATATTAAATGTAGGCACATATATAAGAAAAACAGCTCTTATTTCAAATACTTAATATATTTGGTGAGTAAATATAAAAAACCAATAAAGTAACATTTATAAAGTGCCTCATGAAGGATATAAATATAATGAGAAGAAAAATATAAAGAACTCTGAATATGTTAATTGGAAGCTATTATACAACGTAAATAACAATATCACATGGGTCAAAATTCATTAATGTATGTATAAATGTTCATTAAGCACCTAATATTAGCAAGGCATTATGTTAGATTGTGCGTAGAATGCAAAAGTGGATATGTTATAGTCCCTGTTCTCAAATAACTTCCACTATCTTCAGTAAATAAGACAAACATATGTAACTGTAGCATCTACTACAATATAATAATATAAGAGATTAACAAATCTCACAGGGTTTTAGAAAAGAAATAGAGTAGTTACTAGAGAGATGAGGTAATATTTTATGAAGGCGGTAGCACTGGAACAGGGTCATAAAGGGCCAACACATTCATTCGTTCTACAAATATTTATGTGATGCCAATTTTACATCAGATAAATAAAACTAATTTCCTGTAATCTCTGAGCTCATGATTTATCAGGAAAATATTAAGTAACTTTTCCAAGGTCACTGAGCTCCTAAAGGGCTGATAGAAAATTGAGTGCAGGCAGCCTTTACTCCAGAGTTTTTACTTTTAATCTCCCCTGATAAAAGCTATGTTAATAGTTGAGAAAGTGTATACGTGGATATATAAGAGAAAACATCTATTATTTCTGCAAAAGGCAAAAAAAAAAAAAAAAAAAAAATGACCAAGAGCTATTTTAAATCTAATCTGGAATTAAAAGTTCAGATATAAAATTATAGATATAAAAATCTGATGACAATATAAAGAAATATTAATTAATTCCTTAGAATTTAGAAATGAACATCATCAGGAAACACAGAAGAAAGCATGCAAATTTTTTTTCTTTTTTTGGCATTAGAACCAAATCATGAGGAAAAAAATATTTATGGATTCGATTTTTCCATTTAAAATGTAAGTATTTTGGTCGAACAGAATTGGAGGAAATAGTTATACATACTTGTTATTTGAATTACCTATTTTATTAAAAACAATGAAAAAATTAGTACAAGACAAATTTTAATATTCACAAATATTTTTTAAAATAGACATTGAGAGGCAACTTTCTAGTTTTGAATGTGGAAATATGTTTTCTGACTGCATCATTCAATGAGTTGATCTCATGTGGTGTCTGACATGGTTATATGGAGACAAGATCAGTGGATCATCAAGAGAGAATTCTAAGGAAAAACTAATATTGAGGAAATTAACAGAAGTGAGAGACCCAACAACAGAGAGTGAGATTGGCCCAGGATAATATTTACAAAAAGAGTGGTGAGCAGTGAAAAATGCTGCACAGAAGTTTAGTGAGTGAGTAACAGAAAGTTATTTGATTTGGAGTCTAGGTGATTATTTATGTCTTTGGTGTAAGCATGTTCAGTAAAAAGCAAAGTTATATAGAATTTTGTATATCTGTTACCATATAACAAACCACACTATAGCTGAATAGCATGAATCGACCATTTTATTTTTCTCATGATCTTGTGGGTCAGGAATTCATCTGAGTGATCGTCTCCGATATACCAGAAGGGCATCAGCTGGGGTGCCCGGGTGAAGAAGGTCCACTTCCAAGATAGCTTCTTCACTCACATGATATCTGGTGCCTCAGTGTTCTTCAGTCTCTCTCCCTCGCCCTCTGTCTCTCTCTCTCTGTCTCTCTGTCTCTCTCCTTCACTTCTTCTCCCCGTCCTCATAGCTCTGCATCTTCCAGCATCTACTCATGGCATAGTGATCCCTGGACGACTACACTTTTTACACAGAGGACTGCTACCAAAAGGCAGTAAGCAGAAGCTGACAGGCCAATGAAAGGCTATGCTAAGAATTGGTACAGAGTCATTTCTACCATATTCTATATGTCAAAATTTGGCCATGTCCACATAGACAAATAGACTGGGTGGTGACATAGACTTCACTGCTTGATGGGGGCGTTGTAAAGTCATATTGCAGAACTGCATATACTATATCGAGGCCATCTTTAGAAATATAATTGGCCATAGTACAGTTAAGAAAATTCTAAGCAGAGAGAAAACTGTTAGGAATGATGAGGAGTGTGCAGTATGTTTGATAAACACTGAGTTGCTTATGGCAATTGCAACAGGAGATATTGTTAAAGGACTGGTGGGGGATTAGACAGAGCTCATATCTTGAGACTTGAGCTTTAAAAGATATTTAATTCAATTAGCCATGTTTATGTTTTAGTAGTGGAGTAACATGATCAGACTTCTGTCTTATCTTTCCTGATATTTTTTCCAGTTGACAGGCTATTTACCTGCGTCCATAAAAGCAGCATGAAAAGACTGGAAGTGGAAGACCAGTTAAGACGTTATTGTAGTCATCCACATGAGGGGGTAGTCTGACATAAGATTTAAACAATAGAAATAGGGAAGAGGGAACAGACTCAAAGGATAATATGGATATAGAGAATAGCAGAGTCAACCAACGTTATTAGTGAAATATTTCTGGCTGTAGGCAAGACTAAAGAGGTTATACTATCTTTTCTTCAGTGAGCTACAGGAAAGACATTTTAGAAGTTTCTCAAAAGACTTCATTTAGGTTTATATCATCTCCATAGTAGTTCTGCACATCCCCCAAGGCAGAACTTTCCTAGAGTACTGAGTGCCAGAAGAGGATCACAGTTGCGAGATGGTGGGATCATCTCAGGAGGGACTTATGTATCCCAAGGCAGAGAAGGCAAGGTCTCCCTTCAGGAGTTTCTTCAACTCCATGGATTGACTCTGCTGAGGACAGAAGGGAAGCTGGGTAAGAGAAGAGGAGGCCTCTATGGAAGCAGGGGCATAGAATAAGACTTCGTAAAGTCCTTTACAACCATTATTTATTTTTATCATGTAGTTTCTTCTTGACACCTGCTATTACATTACTTTTTCCTAAAATATGACAAATATATTTAATTATAGTTTTTTTGCAATTATGTCAGTTTTTATTTCATCCATTAGTTGATTTATGGGTCCTTTAGATTCATCTCTGTTTCAACTGATGTCAACATTACTGATCTTAATATGAAACAACAAAATAGCAGTCTTCTATAGGATTTATAAAAGTTGTATGTATGTGCATATATAATATAAATATAGCATATTAATATATATATTTTTGCATTAGCATATGAATAAATATAATATATATGAATTATATATTATATCTTATGTTAACATTAATATAAGATATAATATATATGTGTACCTATGTATTAGATAAACAGATAGATTTTTTTTTTTTTCCTGCCAGCGACTGTCAGGTGCTTGGCATATTATGGATACTCAAAACATTTTTGTTGCATGAATAAGAGAATTAATGATTGTTCAGATAACCTTTATTCCTCTGTAGCTTCTGAGAAAGAAAATTCATTCTGTACTTAATATAAACATTAGTCAAATAATCCTACTTGTAGACCTCATCTATTAATACAGAAAATTACATCAAGAGGTGTGTAAGAGAGGGTAATTATCTTCCTGACGTCAACCTTCAAGGTTAGCAAGTTTCCCAGAATATCCTATTTACCTTTATTACCTCCTATGGCTAGAGAACCAAGAAAAAAAATTCAATTTCTACTTAAAACTGGAAATTCTTTTGGGATGATAATCTTCAAGTTGGCTACCTAATATATAAAGATATACTGTTGAGTTTTTAAATTTGCTTTAAATCTACCTTAGTTGTTTCTGGCACAGGGACTGATAATGGAGGCTCCTTTTGAGATTTTTATGATACAATGTTATTTCAATTCTGTATCCTTGATTCATTGCTTTTCAAAAGTATAGAAGGTAAAAGGAATCTAAGCCCTTTAAGAAGTGGAGCAACATTTCCTTCAAAACCTCGCATCAGATGGATGCCACCTCATTCCCTTCCACTAACTCAGATATGCTTCTAGCTTCTGGCCCCATGGCATTTCGTGACCCCAGAATGCCATGCATGTCTTTGCAACACTCCTTTGCCCATGGAATTCTACTGTTGCCTTTACATAAAACAAGTGCAAGTTGTAGGATGCAGTCAGAAAGTACCTTGATTTTTCTCACACAGATCTTTCAAATCTCACTTAAGGTTAAGGCAAGTCTCCTGGTTTCTCTGGGATCTTTTAGACATCAAAAGTCCTTCAGTTATGTTTTATTCTAACAGTCTCATTTTAGTTATTAAAATATCGAATCTTTTGTAGTTACCCATGAGTTCTTTATCACTAAGGATCTCATATTTTCCTTAACCCATTTTCCATTTAGAAAAAAAAAAAGTGCAGCTCACTGCCAGCATTAACTTAATTTTATAAAAATATGATCTTTGAGGCTGAAGCAAATCTGACTGATTTTCAATGTGAAAATAAAATATAAAAACTGTTCTTGGAATTATTTCTAAACAGAAATGGTCTTTAATTCTAATGTAACAGAAATGTATACATAAATCAAATTCATCAAATGGATCTTAGGCTAACAACTGTTTGAGAATGGTGTTAACATCATGTGTAATAATGCTATGTTTTCTAGGATTTGACATTTTCAGCAATCGAGAATTGCTAAATCTTGTATGTGGAAATATCACTACTAAAAACAGAATGTTATAAATAGAATGATGCCATAATTTTCAAAGACTATCGACATACTAGAGCAATGCAATAATAATAATGAAAGTGAGATATTTCTTGGCAAACTTTGGGAGTAAGGTTAGGACTGTAATTTGCCAGTTATCTCAGGGAAAACACTGCAGCCGCAAGTACCACTGGTGAGTATTCTGGCAAACAGGAAATTGGTAAATATAGTCAGCACTTCTCCCCTCCTGAGTTGGTTAGGGTTTCTTCTTCATTTTCAGGTCAATGGTGGCCTAGCCTTAAGACCCTTTCTGTGGCCTGTTTAACTCAGTGGCACTCTCTATTCTGGGAAACTTCTTTACTAGAATCATGTATTCTCTCTTTTGACTTGAATTGGTTACTATCTTACCTACACCTGTTAAACAGAGGTCAATTTTAACTGTATTTGATTGCTGTATAGAAAATCGATTTTCCTCTCTCTTTTGTTGGGTCTCCTGTTCTTGGATCCCAAGAAGTTTATGTCTTATTTTGAGTGGCACATATCCATCTGAGAAAGAATGCATCGACCTTTAAATTCTTTACTCCATGTATGAAAACATTCATTTTCACTCATTTCAGATTATTATGTAACATTTTCATAATAGGCTGAGAGACTATAGGAAGTGGCTGACAACTCTTATCATTATATCAAGATTTTATCAAGGGAACTTATATACCCAACTCTCTTCGGGTGGCAGCGAGATGACATGGATATGCTCCGCGCTGTGTGACAGGCGCTAAGGTGTTGTACAGGACAGGGCAAGATGGATAGAGATACTGGGGTGGGAGCTGCCCAAGGTAAGGGGAAAACACCTTACATGCTTGCCAAGTAGAGCAATTGATCTGCTCCAGGAAACAGCACTAACCAGCAGGGTGTTTGGGAGCATAGGGGAGGGAGCAATCCATCTCTGAGGAGATTTTTGGGAAGCAATCCATGTTCTGGCTAGGATCTAGCTGGAGGGTCTGGCAGCGGTCAGGCTGCAATCATGACAGAATATTTTCTCCTTCACAATTATAAATCAGGCTGAGCATAGGGTTCTAGATTTGAAAACCTGGCTGCAATATCTGCTAGCTATTTGATTTTTTAAAGGTTTGCTATGAGGGCTGTGTGTATGTCCATAAGTGTATGTGTGTATCTGTGAATGAACACGTGTATAAGTAATTGTTTGGAAGTTTTTTATGATTTTTTTGTTTCTACTTGATATTCTGAAAATTTCCTATTATATGCCTTAATGTAGGTAATTTTTCACTTACTGTATTAGACACTTAGAGGAGCCACCTCAATTTGGAAACTCATGTTTTGGAAATTTTTCTTTTATTTCATCTTTTAAAAAATTTTTCCCCACCAATTTCTCTTTTACTTTTTTTGGGCCTATTCTTGAACAGTTATGAAATCCTTTAGATTGATATTCTAATTTCTAATTTTCTCTCTAATTTCCTATTTCTGAGTTTACTTCATAGCCTAAGCATGTCTGAGGCTGACAATATCTGTGTCATATGCAAGCTTGTTAGAAATGCACAGTCTCAGGCCCCACTTCAGATAGATTGAATTAGAATTTGTATTCTGTCAAATTTCCCAAATGATTTGTATGCACACTAAAATTTGAGAAGTACTGCTATAGAATCACTGTAAATTTGTGTTTCAACCATTATGTGAAATTTTTTAATTTCTGCTGCCATATGTTTTATTTCTGTTCCTTTTGTTCTCTGAATATTCCTTTTTATAATAGTATTATTTCCTTGTTTATGAATGTAATATTTTATCTCTCATGATATAATTATATATTTTGAAGCTTTTCCTCCTACTCTTGCATAGTCTCTATTTCTCTAAATGTCTTAATCTAGTTCATTTTTTTTTTTTTTTTTTGGTCTCCATCATTCATGTTAGAGTTGTTTTTCAAATATCTAGTAATTTTGACAGTTCATTTTTAAAGTGAGATAGTACAAGCTGTGTGGCAGTTTGGTATGTGCTTTGGGTTTGTTGAGTTGGAGATAAGGTGAGTAACTGGATTTATCATATCAATATGTAAAGGGTTTTTTTTTTTTGTTTGATTGTTTCTTTGTTTTGTTTTGTTTTGTTTTGTTTCCCTCTTAGATTGGTCCATTGCTACCATGCTTATAAGCCTGAATGTCATAAACATTCTGGTGAATTTTGGGAAGAGAGTTGAAGGGGAAATCACCATTCAGAATACAAATTTTACTTAAGCCTCTTTGTATTCAGTGAGACCAAACGCCCATCTTTATTTAGTCTGCCTAGAGTCCCTGAACTCAAAGCCTATTGCATCAGCATATATAGAGAGTAAATCTCCCATCTATTGTCAAAGAGGAAGGGTAGAGAAAGAAATATTACTAGTTGGTGTGTGGGATTTGGCAGATTAAAGGTCCCTTGTACCAATTTTCCTGTGTTTAGCATCACACAATAACTTACCCTCACCTTTGGATGTACTACATGTTCATTTCCAAAGCTTTCTGAAGTTTGGGACCACAAGTCAGGTCCCTTCTTAGTTTTCCTCCTGCAGATGCTTAATTTTCACCTTTCTTAACTCTAATAAGCAGTTGCTATTCATATCTCAGCTTTACCAATTAAAAAATTTTGCTGATGTGTCTTGTCTCTGGCACCTTCTCACTTACCATTTTTGTCTTTGTGAATATTTATACTCTCTATTTGCTATCATTTCAATGGAAGGAAACATAGGACAGATTTTTTAAAATTATGCGTCCTATGGTCCCTACTTACTAGGATATCTTTGTCATTTTTTATCTTTATAGCAATTCTGTCCCCTAGTGATTATATTTTGATGAACTAAAAGGGAGCTTCAAAAAGATAACATGCTTGGCCTAGGTCAGAAAACTGCTGAAGAGATTCAACTTGAAACCGCATTTTCTGACTTCAAGTACTCTGGTCTTTTTATATCAGGGGTGGGTCAGCAAACTAGAGCCCACAAGCCAAATCTGATCCACTATATGTTTTGTAAATAATGTTTTATTGAAACACAGTCAATAAATTTGTTTATGTATTATCTGTGGCAGCTCCACATTGCAATGGTAGAGTTGCATATTTCCCTAAAAGACCAAAAAAGCAAAAATTTTTACTAACTAGACCTTTGCAAGAAAAGTTTGCCAATCTCTGCTCTAAATCCTTATATGGATGCTACCCTAATCACCCTGCTCTACTGGCCATATCTGAACCTTTGTACACAGTTCCATCTCTGGAAAATGTACATCTCTATCTTACGGTAATATGCCCTTTTTAAGAATTGTGTGTGTGTGTGTGTGTGTGTGTGTGTGTGTGTGTGTATTGTTATCCACCTCCTTAAATAAGCATATAAGATACATAGACTCTGGTTTTATTTATTTATCCAAAGACTTTTTTTTTTTTTTTTTTTTACTTTTTAATTTACTTCGGCTCATAAGAATATAACTGTGTAGGCACCTGGTAGATTTTTGGAAAATGACATTTGGACATTCCCTTCAGCCCTTTGGTCAATGATTTTTTTTTTTTTTTTTTTTTTTGTACAGTTGATGACTTTAGAATGTCACCACAAGCTATGTGAACACATCTGGATTTGGTCAAATGGCATAATCATGTCCTTGCTAAACACATGCAAGCATCTGTCATGTCTGCGTATCTTATTAAATCCTAAGTAGTACTGATCTTGTTAAATGCATGTACATGTAAATAAATTATTAAGCTCTATGTCATTTATCTGATAAGTAATTTACATGGATTTTTCCTATCTATGAACCCACAAAACAGAGTAAATACAAAAAGGAAATATACTGGCACAAATAGGCTATTCTACAATATGAATTTAGCAACTTTAATGTTCTTGTTATGTTTTTAATTGTGTATTATTAGGAGTATTGTTTTTAATTCAGGACATGGCTGTAATGAAGAGTTTTCATGTGTATAATTCAAATGGCACCAAAATAAAAACATAATTTCCAGCATGATACAACTTACTGTTCTGCCATCAAAGGTACATTCTTTGGAGATTAATTCTCATATAATAAAACCTCACATTCCAAAAATAATTAGCCAGAAATGTAGGAGTACACTTCAAAGTGAAAAGAACAATTAAAATGTATTGAAATAATTCTGTTTGACAAAATGTTACCAGAAAAACATTTAAGCAGATTCAAAAGAACAGGCAAGCAGTATTATGTGTAGCATTATATAAAACAAAGATAGGGTGGGACAGTCCGAAAGCCCCTGAACTGGGCAACAAAGTACCTGATTTCTCTTTTCATCCCTGCGCTAACTTCTCTTCAATATTTACTCATCGTAGGTATCTGCTTCATTATAAAAAAGCTAAAACACAAATGAATATAAACTTGTGGGTTGAACTAGGTGATTTTATGGAGTTTGTCCAGCTCTCTCAATTTACTGGTAATTCTGTTACAATCAATATGGGAATAATCATGTAAGCTTAGTCTGCAATGAAAATTCTCACCACATAGTTTGGTCTAATAGTGAGTGAGAATATTTTGCCCTGTCTGAAGATTTCTGATTGAATCCTGCCTAGTACTGAGCACTCTGAGGCATTAATAAATTTATCTTGATGTTTTGCTTTTGTTTGTGCTCCATTAAAATAAAACTATATCTTCTAGTGACTCTCCTGATAATTCAGGTATGCCAAACATAATGCAGATTGATGATCTTTGTATACTTGCACTCCGTAGAGTACCAAACTTAAGTAGAATTTAAATATTTACATGTCTACTCTAAGTAGAAGAAACTGGAACATTAAAAAATGAAGCTCTCCATAAATTCCCAGAACCACTGTGTTAATTGTCAGTACTTTGATGCGATACTTGTACAGATTTTGATCAGGAGTTTCCCGTAACTGACTATTGTCAAGAAAATTGTTTGGAAAATAGGCAAAGGCAATACTAGCAAAGAGGATGAAACATTAAAAGACAATTGATTACCATCTCTCAGAAAGGAAATAAAATATTCACTATTTCTTGAGGAGAATACTATCTTCTCTGATAATTAACACTGATTATTGGGAACTAGAGAAAAATAACAGATAGCAGGCTTATACTGCACACACATAACCCTAGATATATTTCCAGTTTCATCACATCTCAAAGGGAATTTTTCACAGAACAAAACTTACATTCAAAATTCTGAGAAGGAAAAAGAGAAATACTTCTTAAGAGAAACTAGTGAGTCCACCAACTCGGAAAGCAGCTTGAATAAGTGCCCCTTTTAACAAAGACTCAAGGGAATGGCTCTCTGGTTATAATATCCCAAGAGGAAAAAGAGAAACTAAACATCCTTGTCTGAGGCAAGAATGTCTTATTGGATGGCATATGATTAATCATGTCTGTATTAAAATACACTGAAAAGCAGTTTGAGTTGTGTTATGAAATGATATTTTTAAGACTTTATTTTTTAGAGCAGTTTTAGATTCATAGCAAAATTGAGAGTGGGGTGCAAGGATTTCCCATTTACCCACTGCCCCCACATATGCATAACCTCCTCTAATATCAACATCCCCCTGCCAGAGTAATATATTTGTTACAGTTGATGAACCTACATTGACACTGTCATAATTACCCAAATTCAATAGTTTACCTTAGGATTCACTCTTGGTGTTGTACTTTCTATCAATTTGGAAAAATGCATAACAATATGTATCCATTGTTATAGTATCATACAAAGTATTTAACTGCCCTCAAAATCATCTGTGTTCCACCTATTCATCTTTTCCCTGCTTCTCTACCTGGGAACTTCCTCTCTTTTTACTGTCTCCGGAGATTTGTCTTTTCCAGAATATAATATAATTGGAATCGTAGGTAATCTTCTAAGACTGGCTTCTTTCAGTGAGTAATATGTATTTAAGTTTTTTTTGTATCTTTTCATGGCTTGATAGTTCATTTCTATTTTAGCACTTAATAATATTCCATTGTCTAGATATACCAGTTTATTTATCTATTCACTTACTGAAGGACATATTGGTTCCTTCCAAGTTGTTTCAATTATAAATAAAGCTGCTATAAGCATCCTTGGGCAAGTATTTGTATGGACTGAAACAATATTTTGACCAAATGTTGAAGTTACACCCTGTCCTGCCTAGATGCTTAATTCACCTCGATTACCTGATTCTCAGCATAAGGCATTCATTTCAAATAAAATTGAGTTGACAATATTGTTGTGGGTTAAATGTGTCCACCAAAATGATATGCTGAAGTCCTAACTTCTGGTACCTGTGAATATGAACTTATTTAGAAATGGGGTATTTGGAGGTATAATCTTATTACAATGGGTCATACTCTATTAGGGTAGGAACTAATCCAATATCACTAGTATCTTTACAAGAAGAGAAAACAGACACACAGACCTGGACACATAGGTAGAATACCATGTGAAGACGGAAAAAGAGTAGAGTTATGCAGTTGCAAACTAAGAAATAACAAGGATTATAGGCCACCACTAAAAGCTAGAAAAAGGTAAGGAAGGATTCTATGCAGAGTCTCATATGAATCATGGCTTTGCTGAGTTTACACTCTTCTGACTTACAAGCTCTAAACTGTGAGAGAATAGATTTATACTGTTTTAGAGCCACCCAGTTTTTAGTATTTTGTTATGACAGACATAGGAAGCTAATAAAAATATAAAAATTAAGTTAAATAAATTCAAATTATCAGACCTATCTTCTATATAAGAATTTCTTTTTTTACAATGACTACCTTGAGTACAGAGAACTAAGGTGATATATTTGAGGTAAGTAACATTTTCATTAAATAACCCTTGAGAGTGATTTCTTCAATCTTATTTTTTTCCCCCACACAAGATAAAGAGTTGGTTTCCATGGATGAGACTATATAGCAATCTACATTGCAAATAATCAGCCCGATTTTTTTCTCTCTAATATGTGTATTGATAAGTCTCATGTTAAGTCTAGGCTCTCATGTATTGTCTCTCAAAAACCTGAAATAAGCTGGGTTTCACAGTCAAATATATTTAGGCATTTCTTTCAGATTGTTTTTATCTAAATTATGGAAAACATTAGTATAAAATATTTTTGATCATGTGTGAACTAAAAATCCATTATATAGAGAAAGTAAGAACACTATTGCTTGGGGAAAGAATTGCTGGCAGCAGGTTTAATGAATGTGCTATGTTAGTCATGCTTGGTTGCCTATGTTTTAATGTGCAAAGCTAAATGCCTTTAAATATTGATATTCTTCAAATTTAAGATAATGGAATCCTTCTAAGAATCATTGCCAAACCTAACATGGGTAATACCAGCACTATATATTGAAAGCATCAGAACAAATACAAATAAAACAACAGAGTTGTTTGTTGATCAAGCATCTGGAGCTTTGTTATTTGTGGAAGATGATATTTGTGGGCTTTTAAGCTACTTTGATTTTAAGGTTAAACTGGAATGAGGTCACTTGTTTCAGAACTTTGATCTTTCCAGCTTTTGTGGAAACTCCTTGACCTCTGAGTGGCACAGGGCAAAGGACAACTGCCCAGAGGATATTACTTAGCAAAGTAAACATCACATCTTCTACCACATTAGGGAGCTGGGGAGTGAATTAATATTTGTTGAATAATTATTACCAATATCATTGACTGATACATCCCTAAATTCAGGGTCTATAACTGGCAAAACACACAAATTTTTCCTCTTCAATTTAATCTCCATAAGAATATGATGAGATATTTATTCAATTAAATTTTATAGATAAGTAAACCCAATGTCTAAGATATAGTAGGAGTTCAATGAGTGTTTATGACAGTAAGAAGGGAAAGGAAAAAAGAAGAAAGGAAGAGAAGAAAAAGATGAAGGAAAAAGAGAAGGAAGAAAAAGAAAAAGAAGAGAAGGGAGGAGGAGGAGGGAGAGAAAGAGGAGGAGGCTGGATCAAAAAAGGAAGGGAGGGATGAAAACAGAGTAGAGGGTGAGAAGAAATAAGTGAGGTTGGTTGATTTTTAATAATACCACTAAAATTTAAAGTTCCAAGACTCAGAATTAAGCAATAGTCTTCCCAAATTCTTGTTTTTCCATTCTAATGCATTCATATTCTTCGGTATTGTTTCTGCTTATTTTAAAGCCCTATCAATCTTAACCTTCTCATGTACTTAGAAGGAGATCCCCTCCCCCTGTCTCTTCTAGGTATCAGACAGAATACTGAGGACAGAGAATGAATCTTAAGATAATCCTACAGCCATATATGTTTATTCCTATATTTTGTGACCATATTCAAATCCAAAATATAGAGTGGAAATAGGATAAAAAAATTACTGAAGAAAATAATAATATAAATAACAGAACTAACACAAAGGATAATGGTTAAGTGGGTTTATTCTGTTGCAAAATTCTTATATTTACATAAAGTAATATAAAATTGTCTATGTAGAAGATAAGTTAAAGGAGCACATTTTAATCCTTAGAATAACTATTTCAATACGTAATTCAGAGATATGTATTTGAGAAGCCAATAGAGGAATAAAATTAAAATAATACAAAAATAATCAGTTAATGCAAAAGACAAAAAAAGAAGAGTAGAAAAAAGATCATGATACAAATAAAAACAATCACTATAATGAGTGCATCAAATTATTTTTATTTACATTACATTAATTGTGAATATATTAAATGCAAATTAAAAAGGAGACATTCTCCAACTATTTTTTAGTAAGAAACAATTACATTTTATTAAATTGAAACAACTATTTTTTTATTTTTTATTTTAAAATTTAATTAGTTTCAAGTATACATTACATTGGTTAGACATCCATATAGTTCATAAACTGATTCCCCCAATTGCTCTCTACCTCCCCTGACTTTCCACCTAGCCAATGTGTTAATGCTGACTGCATTCTTTATGTTGTGCTTCCCATCCTCGTGACCATCCAACAGCTACTAATTTGTACTTCTTTAACCCTTCACCCCATTCTCCCAGCTCCCCAACCTCCCTCCCCTTTGTCCATCACCAAATTGTCCACTATATTTTTGAGCCAGTTTTTGATTAGTTTGTTCTTTTTATTCCTTAAATTCCACATATAAGTGAAATCATATAGTGTTTATCTTTCTCTGTCTGACTTACATACCTTGTTGGTTCATCAAAGCAGTATCTTTTCCCATTCCCCTTCTTTTCATATGTAGGGGTCTTGATTTTTCATCATTTCAGCCATTCTATCTTTTGGTTGGAGTACTTAATTCTTTTCCATTTAAGGTACTTATTGATAGGAATGTAGTGGTTACCATTCTTTATTCCCGTTTTCAATACATGTTTTTTCTTCTTAAAGATATCCCTCCAACATTTCCTGTAATTCTGGCTTGGTGGCGATAAATTCGTTTTTTTATTTTTGTCTGGGAAGCTCTTTATCTGTCCTTCAACTCTAAACGATAGCTTTGCTGGATAAAGTATTCTTGGTTGTAGATCCTGGGTCTTCATCTTGTCGAATATTTTTTGCCAAGCCCTTCTGTCCTGCATAATTTCTTTTGAGAAATCAGCTGCCATTATTATGGATGTTTCCTTACAAGTGACTATCTGTTTTTCTCTAGCCACTTTTAATATTCATTCTTTCTATTTGACCTTTGGCATTTTAATTATGATGTATCTTGGTGTGGGACTCTTTGGATCCCTGATTTTTGGAATTCTCTGAGCTTCCTGGGGTTTTATGTCCATTTCTTTTAACAGGTTAGAAAAGTTTTCCATCATTTCTTCAAATGGCTGTTCAACATCAATTTTCTTCACTTATGCCGATCAGAAGAATATTTGGAACGTTAATAGTGTCCCATATCCTCCTTAAATTATTTTTATAGTTTTGGCATCTTTTTTCTTGCCATTCTGTTTGAGTGTCCTGATTAGCTTTCCTGTCCTCCAGATAGGGCATGTGATCCTCTTCTTTATTCACTTTGTTTTTTCCTTTGTTTATTCCATTTAATATACTTCTCATCTCAGACAGTGTATTCTCCACCTCAGACTGGTTACCTTTTATAATTTCCGTTTCCAATTTTATCTATTTGTTGGAGTTCTCTATATTTTCCAAAAGTTCATTGAGCGTCTTTATAACTAGTGTTTTGAACTCTGCATCTGTTAGATTACTTGACTCCATTTTATCTGGATCTCTATTCTATTCTCTCATATGGTTTCTGCTTCGTTGTCTTCCTATTTTGGCTGTTTTTCCATGTCCGTTTCTTTGTACTAAGCAAAGCTCCTAAGTCTCCTGTTCTTATTAGTGTGGATTTGTGAAGTAGGTGTCCAGTGGCACAGTCCTGAAAGGGGTTCAGCTGCAGGCCAAATTTAGCCCCAGTCTCTAGCCCTCTGGGGCCACCTGTTAAAATTCAGCAAGCAATCCACAGATGCTATGCTTATAGTTGCCTCAAAAGAAACTGAGACCAGCTGCCTCCACTAGTGTGAGTCTCAGCAAGAAGCACCTGACTTGCCGGGGATACCCCTGGATGTGGCTTGGGTGGGGCCCGAGTTGTGGTAGGTGGGGTTTCAGGGAATCCTCTGGGCGGAGCGACCTTTGTTATCCAGTTTGATGACATCACAGCTATGGTGGCACTGTGTCCAGCACACTGGTATGGGGGAGGGCTCAACAGGGAAAACGGATACCTCTGGCACTTCTGTACCAAGTGAGTCTCACCCCGGCCTTCACTCCGACAATGTCTCTCTATAAGTCCTAGGTGCCCCCTGCATGTAGCCAAATGGGCACTGGTGCTCAGAGCAAGCAGGTCCCTCACTGTGAAAATCTGCTTGAGGCTGTGGCCCCTTTAAGAGGCATCTACTGCTGCCACTGCTGCAGCCTCCATCTCAGCTGCTCAGGATTGGGCAGCCCCATCTTCTCGCCCTATCCTACCTTCTGCCATTGCAGGGTACTTTCTTGGATTTCTCCATAGTTATGTGTCTTATTTATCTAGATCCCAGGCAATTTTTCCTTGCTGCTGCTCCTTATTTCCGTCACAACTTTGATTTGGTTGCCAGAGAGATGAACAGAGCCTCTATCATCCACGCGATTTTTTTCTCTCTTCGTTCTGGTTCAACAGCCAAGATAGAACATTTTTTCTATATGAGGTGAACTTTAAATGTAAATACAACTTCAAGAGAAAGCAAAAGTTGGAAATACATATTCTATTCAAGTATTAAGCATAAGAAAGCTGGCATGCATATGTAAACATTAGACAAGATAAATTTAACACAAGAAATATAACTAGAGATAGAGAAGGACATTTCATAAAATTAAAATCACCAATCCAAGCTGAAGACAAAAACCCCAAGTGTATGAACTGAAAAGTAGTTTTGTAATATATGAAGTCAAACTGACAGAACTAAAGCAAGAAGGAACAAGAGAAACAAATCCAAAATTACAGTTGGAGAATTTAATATTCCTCTTTTAGAAACTGACAATACAAATACGTGCACAGAGGATTTGAACAATCCTACCAAATACATGTCTTTACCTAACTGACATTTATAAAATACTGCATCCAACAATTATATAATATACATTCTCTTCAAGGATATATGGAATGTCCACCAATGTATATTCTCTGACGAGTAGAATTACAAAGTCACAAAGCTAAATATCTAGAACTCTCACTCCAGTATTTGAAAATTATATAACTCACTTCTGCATGACCAGTGATATATAAACAACATATTAAAGACAAATTATGAAATATGTAAATTAAAAAATAATAAGTTTAACATCATATTTTATGGTATGTCATTAAATCAGTGGTTAAAGAGGGAATTTATAGTTTTGAAGGGCTATATCAGAAAATAAGAAAGGTTTAAAAGCAATGATCTAAGTTTTTACCAAAAAGAAGATAGTAAAAGATAACTAAATTAAACTCAACATAAGTAGAAGGTAGAAAATTATCATTATAAAGGCAGAAATCAGTGAAATAGAAAGTTATCAATAGAAAAAGAATCAAAGTCAAATGTGGATTAAAAAAAAAGTTTTAAAACCGATAAACCTATAGAAAGGCTAAAAAAAGATAGAAGACAAATTACCAATCCCTGAAATGAAGAAGATATAACTGAAACTCCAGTGGTCTTGGAATAAGAAATATAATGAACAATCTATATTAATGAATTTGGCCACTAAGATGAAATGGACAAATTCAATTCCTTTAAAAAATAATGAAAAGATAAAATAAAAAAGTTTATTTGTTGTATGTTTGTTATAAAAGACTGAATTATTGAAAACATTTCCATAAAGAAAACACCAAGCTCAGAAGTTTTCACTGGTGAATTCTACCATTTAAGGGAAAAATATTATCAATTGCTCATAAACTTTCAGACTATACAGGGTAAGGAATACTTTCCAGTTAGTCTTCTGTGGCTGGCATATGAAAACTGGACATTAGAAGAAATTAGAAATTTGGACTAAAATCTCTAAAAATACAGATTTAAACATTCTTAAGAAAATATTAGCAACTAACATACAGTAGTGTATAAAAGACTAATTCATTAATACAAAGTGTAGTTTACAAGAATGAAAAAAAAAAGCAAGATTTTTTTTTAAATAAAAAACTTTTCAAGATTAATCACCATATTAACAGAACAGAGCAAAGATGAAAAAAAATCTCAAATTATCTAAATAGATACAGGATAAAACATTGACCAAATACAGTACCTATCAGGATTTTAAAAAAAGATGAAGGTAAGAAAAAAAACTTAGAAAACTAGGAAAAGGGAAGCCCAATTAAGGGAATTAGAAAAAAAATTATAGCTAATAGAAATAATTGATGAAATAGTGAATGTGCCACACTAATGTCAGGAACATTAAGTACAGTAAGGAAGTTAGTACCCCCCAATTCTATTGAACAATGTAGTAGAAGTTCTATCTAGTGTAAATGGGTGAGAAAAAAAAATTAAAGGCATAAAGTCTACATAGTAAAAAGAAAAATTTCACTATTAACCAATGACACAATTGATTATGTAATAAATTTTAAGAGATATATAAAACAACTGCTTGAATCAATGAATTTACCATATCACAAGGGAAAAGTCAATTATATTTCTAATTAAAGAATAAAATTAGAAATTTCAGGTATAATAGCTTCAAAAATATAATATAAAATTAGCACTATATCATTATGCCATAAATATAAATAATTATAAAAATAAAATGAAGAAATTAATTAATGAATATATGTATCATGTTTTTGATTTGGAATACTCAACTTGTTAAAGTGTCAAGTTAAATCTCTCCTAATCAACCTATCGATTCAAAACAAACTAAGTCATAATCATAACAGGTTTTGTAACAATTAAGATGATTTAAAAATTTATATGAAAGTTCTAGTCAAGATAGCAGAGTAGATAAAAGCCGTATTTGCTTCCTCTAATGACCACATCAAAATTACAACTAAATTGCAGAACAGCCTTTAATGAGAATCACCTGAAGTCTGGCTAAACAGAAGTCCTATAACTAAAAACAAATAAAAGTCACTTTGGGACTGGTAAGAGAGGCAGAGATCCAGAATGGGCGGGACCCACACCTGTGTGTGGCGCTTGAGAATCCAGAGGGATATTTAGGCTGTGAAGGTCCCTACTGAGCATAGAGGGTCCCAGCCCTACACCAGGCTTCCCAGCTCAGGGTTTCACTGCTGAGAAGAGAAGTCACCATAACTTCTGAGAAAATCAGCAGAGATTGTGGATGAGTAAGACAGAGAACAGCTGGAGTCCCAGGCATCCCTCTTAAAGGGCCCATGTACAAACTTACTCACTGACAAACTCATTCACTCTGACCTCCAGCACTTGGGAAGCAGCTCAAAAGGTGCCAGAGACATATAGGGAGGAAGAGAATTGTCTGGCTCCAGGGTGAGGGCTGGAGTTGCAGCTTTCTCCCAGACAGAAGTTCTGGGAGAGGCCATTCTTTCTTTAATGAGCCCTCCATTTACCTAGCATGCAGATATAGGTAGGCTTCATATCTGAGTCTCCATCAACCCAGCTACGCTGTTCACCTCACTTTGGTGATTCCCTGAGACCCGGCCCCTCACAACTTGTGGGCCCACTCAAGCTGTTTCCAGTGGCCTTTCCATATCAATGGCCTGCCTTAGCTCATGCTGTGGACTTTCTTAAAATTTCTCAAAAGTTCACAACCCCAAACAAGCAGCATCAGGCTTCAGTGTTCCCCATACCTCTTACTAAACAGCCCCAAGTCCAGAACTAGAGGTAGCCATCTTCAGTGTGCGGCTTAGTCTCTCCCAGGCACCTCCAAATCCAGTAAAAGTGGCAACTATTTGCAGATCAATTTGTAGCTCATGCCAAGTAGCACCAGGCCGAGCACTAGAAGTGACCTTCAAAACAGTCCCTCTCAAGAGGCTCCAGAGTCCATTCCAAGAGATCTAGAACCAACATACCTGGTGGCCAGTTTCAGCCTATACCAGAGCACCACCTAACACATCCACAAATACCACACCCAACAGGCAGACTGAAAGGCACCAGAGGCTTGCTAAAGTGAATTCTATTCCACACGGCCAGCCCCAGCACAACAGTTCCTCCACTATAGTCATAACCACTACTCACAACCAATCATCTTGAGTGTCGACCTCTCTCAGTGATGTGCAAACAACAACCAAGGCTGAACTACAACAGGAGGACACACACAACCCATGAGGGATACAACTGGAGCACTCAACTTAGGTGACCAGGAAGACTACATGGAGCCTTTCAGGACACCTATAACATAAGGCCACTCCACTTAAACCAGGAGACATAGAATTCTACCTAATACATAGAAACAAACTCAAGAGGCAGTCAAAATGAGGAGACAAAGAAATATGTCCCAAATGAAACAACAGGACAGAACTTCAGAAAAAGAACTAAATAAAATGGAAGCAAGAAATATATCAGATCAGAGTTCAAAACACTAGTTATAAAGATGTTCAATGATCTCAGTAAGAACTTCAACAAAGAGGTTGAAATCACAAAAATAGAAAACATAAAATAGAACCAGTCAAACGAAGAATACAATAAGTGAAATGAAAAACATATTAGAGGAAATCAATAGTAGATTAGATGAAGCAGAGAAATCAGTGATTTGAAAGATAAGGGAACAGAAAACACCCAATCAGGACAGAAAAAAGAAAAAAAGGTAAAAAATATGAGACTAGTTTAAGAGGACTCTGGAATGACATCAAGCATACCAACCTTTACATCATAGGTGTACTAGAAGGAGCAGAGAGAGAGCAAGGAATTGAAAACCTATCTGAGGAAATAATGATAGAAAACTTTCCTAACCTGGTATAGGAAATAGACATACAAGCCCAGAATATGCAGAGTCCCAAACAAGATGAACACAAAAGGTCCACACCAAGACACGTCATAATTAAAATGCCAAAGGTTAAAGACAAAGAGAGAATCTTAAAAACATCAAGAGAAAAGCTGTTAGTTATCTACAAGGGAGCTCTCATAAGGCTGTCTGCTGATTTCTCAACAGAAACTTTATAAGCCAGAGAGACTAGCACAAAATACTCAAAGTGATGAAAATTACTCTACTCAGCAAAGCAATAATTTAGAACCAAAGAGCAAAGAGTTTCCCAGACAAGAAAAAGCTAAAAGGAGTTAGTCACCACAAAGCCAGTCTTACAAGAAATGTTAAAGAGACTTCTTTAAGAAGAAAAAAAAGATTAAACATATAAATAATAAAATGGCAATAACTACATATTTATCAACCATTACTTTAAATGTAAGTGAATTAAATGCTCCAATCAAAAGATAGGGTGACTGAATGGATAAGGAAACAAGACTCTTATATGTACTGCCTACAAGAGACTCACTTCAAATCAAAAAGATACACACAGACTTAAAATATCTTTGGAAAAAGATATTTCATGAAACGGAAAGAAAAAAACTGGGGTAGCAATATTTATACCAACAAAATAGACTTTAAAACAAAGACTATACAAGAGACAACAAAGGACCCAGTATTCACACTTCTGGGTGTCTACCTGAAGAAACCTAAAACACTACTTTGAAGGACATATGAATTCGTATGTTCATTGTAGCCTTATTTATAATAATCAAGATAAGAAGGCAGCCTAGGTGTCCATCGATGGATGAATGGATAAAGAAGAGGTGGTACATATATACAATGGAATAACACTCAGACATAAAAAAGAATTAAATCTTGCCATCTGCAATAACATGGATGGACCTAGAGGGTATTGTACTGAGTAGAATAAGTCAGGTAGAGAAAGACAAATGTCACATGATTTCACTTATATGTAGAATCCAGAGGACAGGCTAAACAAACAAACAAAACAGAAACAAGCTAATAGATACAGAGAGCATTTTGATGGCTGCCAGATGGGGGAGCTTGGGAAATATATTAAGAGGTACAAATTGGTAGTTAAAAGATAGTCATGGAGATGTAGAGTATAGCATCAGGTGATACAGTAGTATTGTAATAACTATGTATAGTCTTAGATGGGTATTAGATTTATCAAGATGATCACTTTGTAATATAAATGTCTAAATACTGTGTTGTACACCTGAATCTAATATATGTCAACTGTAATTGAAAAAAACAAACAAAAATATTTTAAAACTTATATGAAAATGCAAAAAATTTCAAGTAGACAAAAAAATATCTCAGAAAAAAATAATGAAGGTAGAAGCCTCAAAAAACCTGACTTCACTACATAATCCAGAACAACAGTAATCAAGACATTGTGATATTGGCATTAAGAAAGTAAATTCTATGAATTAAAAAAAATAATAATTCGAAATAAACCCACACATACATTGACATTTGGTTCTTGGCAAAGGCATTATATTCACTGACATATGAAAATAAATTACTTCCAATAAACGGTGCAGAAACAACTGAATATACATATGTGAAAAAAGAGAAGAATCACCCCACTGTATACCATATATAACATGCATTTGATATGAATCATAGATTTAAACAAATATGTCAAAACTATAAAGATTTTAAAGAAAAAAAACAATACTTTTATCACCTTGGGTTAACAAATGTTTATTATACAAGACACAGAAACCAATAACTAAATACAATTGATAAAACAGATTGTCAAGATTAAGAACTTCGCATCAAAAGACACCAATAACAGATAAGGCAAAGACCTGGAGAGAACATTGGATAGTCATATCTCATAAAAGACTTGAACTCAGAATATAAATTATTCTTATAACTTGGTAAAAAAAAGTCTAGTAAATAAATGGACAGAATATTTAGATATTTAAATAGGCACAAAGACATAAAAATGGCCAATGACACATAAAAAATTGCTGAATAATAATTAATGAGTACATATTGATATCAAAATGAATAAAATAATTAATGGAATGACAGGTAAAACTATAATAGAATGTCAACTAATAAAGAATAATGAAATTTGAATTTTGTCAACTGATGCTAAAAGCAGTGTCTGGAAATTTGATAACAATCATATATTTACATTATATCAGAGTATCTTCCTACATATTGCTATTATGGAGGCATCACTATAACTTACTGATAAAACTAACATGGCCCAATATCAAGATGAACTGGAATCATGCACCTTCTGATTTAATGCATTGGTAAGACCAGACATCTCTTCAGTGATCTCCCTGTCATAATATGAATCTAATTACGAGGAAAACTCCAGACAACCCCAAATTCAGAAATATTCTTCAAAACAAAACAAAACAAAATCTGTACTCTTAAAACATTTAATATAAAAAAATAAGATAAAAAAATAAGCTGAGGAATTGTTTTATATGAAAAAGGGCTAAAGAGACATACAGTTAAATCCTAAAAGTGATCATAGATTGAATTTTGGACCAGGAAAAAAATAAGCTATAAACATTATTATTGTATGTTGTATGTAATAAAACATGTATATAGAATGTATATAGAATGTTGTCATGTATATGTACATAGAATGTATATGTATATAGAATGTATTCTATATGTATGTAGAATGTCAATTTGATAATATATAAATGTTAAATTTCCTAATTTTGATAACTGTTCTCTGGTTTAATAAACATGTTTCGTTGATCTTAAGAAATAGGCACAAAAGTATTTAAGGGTAGTAAAAATCATGATAGTTAAAAATTCTTACACATACACACATAGTGAGTAAGAAACAAATAGCCAAATGTAAACAGTTGGTGCATCTAGGAATGTATGTATAAAATCCTTGTTTTATTCGTGCAGTTCTCTGAAATTTCGAAATACCAAAGTAAAAAGAAACAAAGAAATATAAAGAACTTAGAAAACTTCTACAAAAGTCACTGGTAAATTTAAAAGTACAACTTGTTGACAAATGAGCTGAACCAGGAAGAGCAGATTTTTATAGAAGGGCTCTCCTTTTCTTGAGCAGTTACTTCTGTGTGATACAATCTGAGCAATTTCAAGGGGACTCACAATAATGATCCCAAAGCTACCTGTACGTTATGTTCGTGCTAACTACAAATTGGCTTTCGCTGCTAATAGCAAATCCTTTCATTCAAAAGTCTGCTTGAAAGCAATTCTTTGCGCCCAGCTGACTACTCCACACTGTATTTTTCTAAAATAATTAGGTAATTTGTTAATTTTAATTTTGTTATTTCTCCCCTTAGTTTCCATATCTTTATATCACACTCAAGATCCTCTGTGCCATCAATTCTCTTGAACTTCCTACCTCAGAAGAAAAGTTGTTACTTTTTCGAATTCAACTTCTTTCTTTCTTAAAACACTTTTCCTTGTCTGCTGCTCTCTCACCATGCCTGGCCTTCTAAATAAGAAATCTCACTCTACCACATTGTCAAGAAACTTCCAATCTTCTCTCTTCCTTTTGCATCCTTACTCTAGCTTTCATTTCTATTGATAACTTTTCCACGTGTGTGTGTGTGTGTGTAACTTCTTCCCCCTCACACAGTTGAGTTTGTTTAAGGCTCTATTTTTTTAAAGCAATTTCAGGTTTACAACAAAATGGCGAGGAAAGTACACAGAGATTCCACATACACTCTGTGCTCCACAGCCTTCCCCATTAACAACATTGACTCACCAGAATGATACAGTTTTTACTAAGGGTGAACTTACATTGACACATCATACTCACACAAAGGTCATAGATACTATATTCCTCTTTTTTTTCAAACCAAGAATGCTTTTTTCTTGACTTTAAACTTGAAATTAATTCATGTTTGAATGTATGTATGTATGTATGTATGTATGTATGAGATACAGTTTTTGTATTTCATTAATCTGCAGAAATTTTCTTCTGGCATTAATATTATTATGTAAACATCTGGTTGTTTTTGTATATCACTCGTATTTTCCATCTGCATGGCTATACAGCTTTGTTTATTCTTAAAATTAAGAGATATTATCAGGACATACTTTGTGTTTGTTCTTAAGGTGTTTGAGCTACCTTTTCAATTAGATACAACCTTCATTTCAGATAATGTTTTTCTACTGTATAATTGAATATATTCTTCATGATCCCTGGTCAAATGGTTTTATTAACCTGATATCTTTGGTCAAATTCTCACTTCTCTCATGCCATTCCATGGACTACCATTTGTAGCTGCTGAATTCTATGAGTACCAGTCACAGACGATCATGTGGCACTCATTAGTTGTACAACATGGTGACCTTGGTCTACCCACACCTAATAAAATATTTGCAGGAAAGGACTTTTAGAACTTGGACAGTCACCTTTCCTGAAGTTGGTATAGTCATTGAGGTAAAAGGAAGTATATGCTTATTTCTAATGCCTTGACTGAATCATGAATGTGAATATTTCATGAAGGATAATTGTCTACAGTTTCTTTTTCTAGTTATGTCTTTTTCTGGTTTTGCAAGCCTTATAAAATGAGTTGAAAATATTTCCTATTTTCAGGAAGAGTTTGCATAGAATTGGTATTAATTCTTCCATTACTGTTTGATAAACATAGTGAAACCATTGGTTTTAGAGTATCCTTCCTGGAATGATTTTTAACTACAATTTTAACTTCCATAATTGATAAAGAACTCTCAACATTATCTACTTTTTCTTGAGTAGGCTTTGGTAGTTTGTGCCTTCCAAGACATTTGCCCCTTCCAAGACATTTTTCCATTTCATCAAAGTTGTTTAATTTCTTGGGATGTAATTCTTCACAATATTATGTGAACATAATTTTAATTCAGTAGTGACAACTCACACTTGTTCCTGATAATGTTTATTTTTACCTTCTCTATTTTTATCAGTCTTGTTGGAGATGTGTAAATATTATCGCTCCTATTAGAGAATCAGCTTTTCATTTCATTAATTTTCTATTTTGTTTATTTTCCATTCTTTGGTTCTTGCTCTTATCCTAATTATATCTTTCCTTATGCTTACTTTACATGTAGTTTGCACTTTTTTTCCTACTTCCTTAAGGTGAAAGATTACATAATCGAATGAGATCTTATTTTTGGATATAGCAGTTATGCTATAAATCTCTCTCTTGGCATTATTTTGAATATGTTCCAAAATTTTTATATGTATAATTTTCAATTTCATTGAATTGAAAATATTCTCTATTTTACCTTTTGACTTCCTCTGTGACCACAGGTTATGTAAAACTGTGTTGTTTAATTTTCAAACATTTGAGGATTTTCCATATATCTTTCTATTGTTAGTTTATAATTTAATTCAATTTTGCTCAGAGAAAATACCTTATGTGATTTTAATTTCTTAGAGTTGTTTAAGATTTATCTTATGGACCAGAATGCAGTTCATCTAAATGGATATTTTATGTACACTCTGAAAGAATATGCTTTCTACTGTTTGCTTGTGGCCTATTTCATAAATGTTAATTAAATCAAGTTAATTGATAGCATTGTTTAATCCTGTATATCCTAAGTGATTTTTCTCTTTAATGTTAAAGTATCCAGTCATAACTGAAGATCTGTTTATTTCTCCTGTCACTTCTATCAGTTTTTGCTATATACGCTTTGAAGCGTTTTTGTTAGGTGTATAGATATTTATGTTTGTTATGTATTTCTTAGTAAATTGATCTCATTATTATGTAATGAACCTTTCTTCTTGGTAGTATTACTTCTTACAAAGTCTATTTGAGTCAGTATTAATATAGCAGGTCATTTAGTTGTGTTTGCATGGCATATTTTTTCCATCTTCTTACTTTAACTTATCTATTCCTTTATATTTAAAGTATACTTCTTATAGCCAGCATAATTTTTTTAATCCAAAAAATAATGACTATCTTTTAATTGGTGTGTTAATATAATTTAAATTTAACGTAATCATTGATGTGATTTTTTTTTGTTAAAATATACCATTCTCCTAATTGCTTTCTTTTTGTTCTTTTTGCTCTTTGTTCCTTTCTTCTTCAGTGTTTATATGACTTAAGGTTAAGTTAATTAAGTTAATTTTTATTATTCCATTTCATTTACACCCTTGGCTTATTGATTATATCACATTTTATAATTTTCTTTAATTTTGTAATTCTTCTATGGTGAGATATATATGTATATGTGTGTATATATATCCTTATTTCAATTTGGTTAATTTTTGGATACTTCTTCAATTCATTGATTCCTTCTTCAGTTCTGTTGAATCTACTAATGAGCTTGTCAAAGGACTTTTTATCTATGATGTCTTTTATTTTCTTATATGTTGATATGACTCTCGGTTTTATTACTATACTAACATTTTTAAACTTCCACGCATGGACAGCAATGACTTTTTTTTTATACTGGGATCTGGGTGCTGAAGGATTTTTCACAATGTTTGTACTCCGCCTTCATATTTCAGTACACCCTGAACACCTGTGTCCCAAAGGATTCTCTCTTCATATTCTTGTATTCTATGAGCAATAGATTACACTCACTGCTTAACAAGGAATTTCTAGTTTGGTTATGAAGGGGTGGGAAAGTTTTCTACTGTTATTATTCAGCTTCAGTCTTATAAAAGTCCTGAATTGTCTGGGTATTGGAGGTGGGAATTTTATAGTATTTCTGCCACTCTTTTCCAAGGGAGGCAAATGCTGTCTCTTATCTGTAGTGGACCTTGTCTGAAAGAGTCTGCTGTTCCTACAACAATAAAAGACCTCTAATATTATTTTTCAGGGTTCAAGGTATTCTTTCTCTTACCCTTTCTCCAGCAACAGCAGAATATTTAACTGTTCCTTGGAGGAGACATAGATTTCTACCTTTCCACAAAAGCTTAAACATTTTACTCCTTATGAGTGAATGGACTGAGCAGGGGCATCGGTTTCCATGCCTTTCTTGCAAACACAGGCTGATCCCTTCTGTATAAATCAGAGTTCAATAAGAGAAGTAAATCACTACAATACACATATGGATTTATTATTAGAATTTGGCCATCATTGTGGGAGCTGGTTAAGCAGTCACTATATCTTTTCATCTAATAGTAGAAATTGAAATCTATATGGCAGGCAGCTTGGAAGAGAAGATGCATATAAACTAGGAAGATCAAGAACATGCTTAGAACTACAAGCACAGGCAAGAATCTTATTAGGCTAAACTGAACCCTTGTCAGATTTTATTTGCTTCTAAACTGGGGATCCAGGGAAGAGTAAAGAAGCATTCTGCTATACAGGTTAATCAGCCTATTAACAACAATGTGTGTGAACTTCAAAATGGCTACTGATTCCCTTCCATCTTCCAAATCACCCAATAATATCTCTTATAGCCTACTCCAACTGGAAACATAGAGAAACAGTAATTTGGGATATGTAATTTATCCCGTCCAAGGTGATACTTTAAAAAGCTTCAAAACTCTCTAAATGTGGGGCATTTAACTAGACTGAATTTTTATTTTAAAGATAAAAAGATATGCTAGAACAGCATCCTATTTACCATAGTCATCTTCTGAGGTTGCCAAGCATAAAGATAAATCAATAAAACTGCCTTCCTCTGGTCCATTTTCTACAGCTCTGTTACAAGACTGTGATTCATTTACTTAAATAAGTAAAAATTGCTGCCCCAGCTCATCAAATTCTCTAGCTCTTTATAGCTGAATTAAGAATTTTCTTTATCATAATGCTCTTCTGGTTTTATATATTCTTTTGAAGAATACTGTTTTCTGGCTCAGTGTACCTCTATTAACATCATTCTATGTGGCTGAATCCTCAACCACTAAGCATACCAAAGTTTTCAGTTCTAGGTCAGCCATAAACTCATTAATTGAGCAAACAAGGATACTTCTAGAAGATACCTCTATTGATAAAGATATTTTTCCAATCTATAGATTAGACTTTTAGTAGATTTTCAAAATTTTATTCAAATACCCAACATTTTTACTGTCAACAAGGTCCTAAACATTTATCATCTCATGCTCTGTAATTATCTCCTACTACTCTCCACATCATTTATTCTACATCCATGGGCTTTCTTGCTTTTCCTCTTGCTTAACAAGAACACTTCTTTTTAAGATCACTGTTCATTTCTTCCCTCTGACTTTTTCATTCATACTAGAAAGCTATGTAACATACTCCCATTCTTTTTTCTTTAACAAAATGTCACCCCATCAGAGATGCCATCCTTGAGCAACTTTACTCCTATACTGTATATTTCCTCTTATAGCACTGATCACTTCATGCTGTAATTTTAATTTATTTGCCTGTTTCTTTCATCTTCTTTTAACTAATATGTAAGCTCTATGAAGAAAAGACTCAATTGGTTTTGATTACCAGTTTATTCCCAGTGTTCATCTCAGTGTCTCATATATAATAGGTACTCAGAAAATATTTGCTGAGAGAATGAGTAAGTGAAAGCTTAGATAACAGGAAAATTTCATTACCAGGGATCACAATTTGCTAGTCAATCAAAGATTGCTGGTAGAGCTAAATCTGGAGTATATAGGACTCCCACTTTTTCCTTTGTATTCAGGCCACTGGTTGTAGAGAGGAGAGTCAATACAAGGAGAGGAAAACGGATTTCAGAGTTAGCTGAAGAAAAATTAGATTTTTATTCTTTTAGAGATGGTTGTAAAAATGTGAACTAGTTAATTTAACTCATAATGGAAATACAAAGGAGCCATTATGAACAAGCATGGAGGCATGTAAAATTACAAGTAGTAAGAGATGCAATTTCTAGACCATGAACAACAAAGGTGTATGCTGCACGTTGTTATACTTTCAAGATAGAGTATTATTTGGGCTTTTACAAAGTATTTCCTTAAAACAATAAACATATTCAATTATCAGTTCCATTTAATTACTGGGTAATAGTTAATTGATATACTCTAATTTCAGTCCTGTTAAAAGTAACAAATCTCTGGTATGAAATAATTTTAACAATCAACATAAAAGTAGTGAGCAAATTAGTGTAATTTTATATTCTGCATAGATCTTAGCAGTTTAGCTCAACCTACAATTAAAGCTTATATTAGAAATATGAATGTTTTACATACATAAATGGCTTGAGTTTAAAACAGCTGCCCTTACGATTACATTGTAAAGATACATTTATCAAGTGAACTTGATTTCAAATTTCTGAGGATGTATTCTAAAAATAAAGTTTGAGCCAGCAAAATTCTTCATTTATGAAATTTTCAACACTGCTGCAAGACATTTAACAAGGCTAGTTAACCCGTTTAGTTTTTAGACTCTCTTCTAATTCTTTCCATGCCTCTTTGTTGACAAAACAAAAATCTGCTTTGGTCAAATACCTTGTTGTTCTCTATATGGCAAAGTCCTATACCAAGTCTAAAATGAGTCAGCATAAATTTGAATTACTTATTTTCATTCATTATCAAATTATGTTTATATAGGAATTATATGAGATTTCCATTCAAGATGGCAGACTAGGTAAACACTATGCTTGCCTTCTCCCATTAACACATTAAAATTTCAACTAAATTATAGAAGAATCAACCAGGAGAACCTCCTAAAGACTAGCTAGACACAACTCCTATAATTGGGCAACATTGAGACAACATTGAGGAGACAACATTGAGACTGGTAGGAGGGGCAGAGGTACAAAACTGGCTGACCCCATACCTGCTGCAAGGGGTCCCAGCCCCACACCGAGCTTCCCATCCCAGGGTCTGGGAAGAGAAATCCCCACAAAATATGACTGTGAAAATCAATAAAGAATCTGACTGACCTGGTGCAATGAAAGGAAACTGGAAATCCAGACATCCCCTTAAAGGGCCTGTGCACAAATTCCCTTACTTACAGGAACTGCCCTGGGCTCTAACAGAGGGACAGCAGCTTGGGAAGCACCAGAGAGATGCAGGGAAGGATGGGTTGTATGACTTCAGGGTGAGGGCTATCAGTACAGCCACCATTGTCCCTTTGTTGAGCCTTCTTACTGTGCAGCCTACATACAGGTGGGCACCACCTTTCCTGTGGTGAACCCTCCACCAACAGAGCCAATGCTGAATCTGCATTTTCCTGGTGAGATCTGCCTACTCCACACTTGTGACTCTCTGAGACCCCACCTTACCCAAATTGCAAATTGCCCTGGCAATTTCATTGCTTGGCAATCAGCCCCACCATATGCTCTTGGCAAGGAGTTCATTCAACAGCAATCAATAGGCCTTGGCTCGCACCCTTGGGAAAAACTTCCAGTGGCATGGAACTAACCCTGGCCCAAGCCTCAGTATCTCTTGAACAAATCTTAAGGGTCTGCGGGCCTGAGGCAGGAAGTGGCTGGCTTCAATGTGATCTGAGATTTTTGCAAGGGGCCACAGGCCCAGCACTGTAACCCAATCTGAATCTGCATTGGCTGGGAGAATTTGCTTGTTTAATCCTGGTGACCCCTCATACCCCACACCATCCAGCTTTCTTACTACCCTAAAGTTCTTTCAGCTTTTGAGCCTTACGAGCAGTTGGTAAGCAGCTTCAGGCCTTGGGGTGCCCTGGACCTTTTGCTAAGCTGTCTGAGGCCCAGTATTGTGGCAGCTATCCTTAGTTTGCAGTTCGGCCTCTCCCACATGCCTCCAGATCCAACCACAGATTGCTTGGTAGCTTCTACCAGGTAGCCCCTGCCTGGTCACAAGCAGAGTCTGAACTTGGCCTGCACAGGAGCCCCTCATAAAGGGCCCTAGAACCAACACATCCAGAGGCTAGCATCAGACCATAACAGAGTAGCACCAGATTAGCACTTCAACTGGCACGCCCAAAAGACGGTCTTAATAGGCACACAAGAATGCTGAGCTGAAACCCACTCTGTATGGTCAGCCCTCACACAGCAACTCATACCCTGTGGGCCTGGCCAATCCTCACAGCTTCAACCTGAAAGTCAATTCCATCCGCTGACGTGCTAACAGAAATTAAGGCTTAGCTACAACAGAAGGGCACACACAACTCACACAAGGGACATTCCTGGAGCACACAGCACAGGTATTCGAAGAGACCGTGCCACTGGACCACACAGCGCACCTACTATATAAGGCCACCTTGCCAAGACTGACAGACATAGCAAATCTACCTAATATATAAAAACAAACAAGAGAGGCAACCAAAATGAGAAAACTAAGAAATATGTCTCAAATAGAAGAACAGAAGAAAACTCCAGGAAATAACTAACAAAATGGAGGCAAGCAACCTACCAGATACAGAGTTTAAAATACTGGTAATAAGGATGCTCAATGAACTTAGGAGGAGAACAGATGATCTTGGAGAGGACTTTAACAAAGATAATGAGCATAAAAAAGGAAATAGAAACCATAAAAAAGAAGCAGTCAGAAATGAAGAACATAATAAGTGAAATGAAGAATACACTAGAAAAAATCAACAGTAGATTAGAGCAGCAGTCCCAAACTTTTTTTGACACCGGGGACCAGTGCTCCTATTGAAATCTAACGCATGATAATCTGAAGTGGAGCTGAGGTGGTAATGCTAGCCCTGGGGAGCGACTGCAAACACAGATGAAGCTTCACTTGTCTCCCACCGCTTACTGTCTGCTATGCGGCCCAGTTCCTAACAAGCCGGGACTGGTACTGATCTGCGGCCCAAGAGTTGGGGACCCCTGGGATAGAGGAAGCAGAGGATTGAATCAGTGAGTTAGAAGACAAGGTACCAGAAAACACCCAATTGGAGCAGCAAAAAGAAAAAAGAATTTTAAAAAATGAGGATAATTTAAGGAACATTTGGGATAACACCAAGTGTACTAAGATCTGCATCATAGTGGTGTCAGAAGGAGAAGAGAGAAAGCAAGGGATTGAGAACCCATTAGAAAAAATAATGACAGAAAACTGCCCTAACCTGGAGAAGGAAATAGACATACAAGTCCAGGAAGCTCACAGAGTCCTGAATGAGAGAAATCCAAACAGATCCAAACCAAGACACATCATAATTAAAATGCCAAAGTTTAAAGACAAGGAGAATCTTAAAAGCAGCAAGAGAAAAGCCATTCATTACCTACAAGGGAATTCCCATAAGACTGTTAGCTAATTTCTCAGTAGAAACTTTTTAGGCCAGAAGGGATTGGCAGGAAATATTCAAAGCAATGAAAAGCAAAGAACACTTATAACCAACACTACTCTACCCAGCAAGGCTATCAGTTAAAACTGAAGGTGAGATAAACAGCTTCCCTAACAGGAAAATGCTAAAGGAATTCATCACCACCAAGCCGGTATTACAAGAAATGTTAAAGGAACTTTTTTAAAAAGAAGAAGGGGGAAGGCATAAATATAAATAAAGTGGCAATAACTATGTACCTATCAATAATCACTTTAGATGTAAAGGGATTAAATGATCTAATCAAAGACATAGGGTAGCTAAAGGAATTAGAAAACAAGACTAATGCATATGCTGTCTATAAGAGCTCTACTTCAGATCAAAAGAAACACACAGACTGAAAGTAAAGTTTTGGAAAAAGATATTTCACACAAATGGAACTAAAAAAAAAGCTAGGGTAGCAATACTTATATCAGACAAAATAGGCTTTAAAACAAAGGCTATAATAAGAGTCAAAGAAGAGCATTTTATAATGATAAAGGGATCAATACAACAAGAGGACATAATCACAGTAAGCATGTATGCACCCAACATAGGAGCACCTATATATAAAGCAATTATTGACTGAGATCAATACTAATACGCTCATAGTAGAAGACATTAATACTTCATTGACACCAATGGACAGATCTTTCAGAGAGAAAATCAACAAGGGAACAGTAGCTTTAAATGATACACTAAACCAAATAGATTTAATTGATGTGATCAGAGCATTTCACCTCAAAACAGCAGACTATACATTCTTCTCAAATGCACATGGAACATTTTCCAGGAACGGCCACATGTTCAGTAACAAAACAAATTGCAATAAATTTTAGAAGATTGAAATCTTATTGAGAATCTTCTCCAACCACAATGGTATGAATTAGAAATCAACTACAAGAAAAAAACTGGAAAATATAGAAATATATGGATGCTAAATAACATCCCACTAAACACTGAATGAGTCAGCAATGAGATCATGAAGAAACCAAAATATACAATGACTCAAAATCTATGGGACATAGCAAAAGTAGTCTTAAGAGGGAAATTCATGGCAATATAGACCTACCTCAAGACATAAGAAAAATCTCAAATAAACAATCTAACTTAAAAGAACTAGAAAAAGAACAGAAAAAAAAGCTCAAAGTGAGTAGAAGGCAGGAAATAATTAAAGCATAACTAAATGAAACTGAATCTAGAAAAACAATACTAAAGATCAATAAAATCAAGAGCTGGTTCTTTGAAAGGATAAAAAATACCTAATAAACTTTTAACTGGACTCATCAAGAAAAAAAGAGAGGACCTATATAAACGAAATCAGAAATGAAAAAGAAGTAACTATAAATCTCATAGAAATACAAAGGATTATAAGAAAATACTATGAGTAATTATATACCAACAAATTGGACAATCTGGAAGAAATGGATACAGTCCTAGAAACATACAATTTCCCAAGACTGAGTCAAGAAGAAACAGAAAATCTTAACTGACTTATTCCACCAACAAAATTGAAACAGTAATCAAAAAACTTTCAAAAAATAAAAATCCTGAACCAGATAGATGGCTTCAAAGGTGCATTTTACCAAATAGTTAAAGAAGAATTAACACCTGTTCTTAAATTATTCCAAAATTTCAAAAAGAGGCATGACTCCCTAACTCTTTTTATGAGGCCACCATTACCCTGCTTCTAAAATCAAAGACATTACAAAAAAAAAAAAAACTATAAGCCAATATCCTTGATGAACACTAATGAAAAATCCTTAACTAAATATTAGCAAACTGAATTCAGCAATACGTTAAAAATATCATATACCATGATCAAATTGGATTTTATTTCTGGGATGCAAGGTTGGTTTACTATCCACACTCAATTAATGTGATACACCACATTAACAAATTGAAAGATAAAAATATAATTATATTAATAGATGCAGAAAAAGCGTTTGACAAAATTTAGCCTCCATTGATTATAAAAACTCTCAGCAAAGTGAGAATAGAGGTAACATACTTCAATATTATAAAGGGCATATATGATAAACCTATAGCTAACATCATATTCAATGGAGAAAGGCTAAAAGCAATTTCCTTAAGATCAGAAACAAGACAAAGAAGTCCACTTTCATTTCTATTCATTATAGTTTTGGAAGTCCTAGTTATAGCAATCAGAAAACAAAGAGAAATAAAAGGCATCCAAATTAGAATGAAAGTAGAAAAAGTACCATTATTTGTAGATGACATGATACTATAAATAGATAAACCTAAAGATTCCACCAAAAAATTGTTAGAACTGATTACTGAATTTGTTAAAGAAGCAGGATACAAAATTAATATTCAGAAATCAATTGCATTTTTTACATCAATGATGAACTACTATAAAGAGAAATTTTTTAAAAAATCTCATTTACAATTGCATTAAAAAAAATAAAGTACCTAGGAATCAAATTAACCAAAGAGGTAAAAGACCTCTTCTCAGAAAATTATGTCATTGAAAAAAGAAACTGAAGAAGATTCAAATAAACGGAAGCACATACTGTGCACATGGGTAGGAAGAATCAACATGGTTAAAATGTCCATACTACTTAAAGCAATCTATAGATTCAATGCAATCCCTATCAAAACATCAATGGCATTTTTCAGAGAACTAGAATAATCCAAAAACTTATATGGAACTATAAAAGACCCTGAATAGCCAAGGCAATCTGGAGAAAGAAGAACAAAGTTGGAGGCAACACACTACCTGATACAAAACTATACTATGAGGCTATGGTAATCAAAACAGCTTGATACTGGTATAAAAATAGACACACAGATCAAAGGAACAGAATAGAGAGCCCAAAAAGAAATTGACGTCTCATGATCATTTAATTTCTGACAAAGGAGACAAGAATATACAATTAGTTATAGGACACTCTCTTTAACAAATGATGTTGAGAAAACTGGATGAATACAGGCAAAAGTAATGAAACTGGACCATCTTCTCACACCATATACAAAAATAAACGCAAAATGGATTAAAGACTTAAATGTAAGACCTAAAACCATAAACTTCTAGAAGAAAACATAGGCAGTAAACTCTGACATTGCTATTAGTAATTTTTTTCTGTTATATCTCCTCGGGCAAGAGAAACAAAAGAAAAATAAATAAATAAGACTACATCAAACTAAAAAAGTTTTTGCACAACAAAGGAAACCATTATCACAACAAAAAGTTTACCTACTGAATGGGAGAAGATATTTGCCTATGATACATCTGATAAAGGGTTAATATCCAACATTTATAAATAACTCATCCAACTCAACAATAGAAAAATAAACAATCCAATTAAAAAATGAGCAGAAGACTTTAACAGGTATTTCCCCAAAGAAGAAATACAGATGACCAATAAACGTTTGAAAAGATCCTCAACATCACTAATCATCAGAGAAATGCAAATGAAAACCACAATGAGATATCACCTCACACCTGTCACAATTGCTAGCAACAATAAATCAAAAAGTGTTGGCAAGGATGTGGAGAAAAGGGAACCCTCGTACACTGTTGGTGGGATGCACAATGGTATAGCCACAGTAGAAAACAGTTTGGAGGTTCCTCAAAAAATTAAAAATAGAACTACCATTTGACCTAGCAATTGCACGTCTAGATATTTATACAAAGAAATTCAAAACACTAATTTGTAAAGATCTATGCACCCTTATGTTCTCTGCAGTGCTATTTACAATAGCCAAGATATAGAAGCAACCCAAATGCCCATCAACAGAAAATTGGATAAAGAAGTTATGGTACATGTATACAATGGAATATCACTCAGACATTAAAAAAAAAATCTTACCATTTGCAATGGCATGGTTAGAGCTAGAGGGTATTATGCTAAGTGAAATAAATCAAACAAAGAAAGACAAATACCATATGGTTTTACTTATATGTGGAATCTAAAAAAAAAACAAAATAAATGAACAAACAAAACAAAACAGACTGATAGATACAGAGAACAAACTGATGATTGCTATATGGGAGCAAGATTAGGAGGCTGTGCAAAAAAAAAGTGAAGAAATTAAGAAATACAAACAAGTAGTTACAAAATAGACATGGGGGTATGAAGTACAGCAAGAGGAATATATTCAGTGTTGTAATAACTATGTGTAATGTCAGGTGGGTATTAGAGTAATCGAGGAGATCACTTCATAAGTTATATAAATGTCTAACCATTATGCTGTACACCTGCAACTAATATAAAAAATATTAAATGTTAACTCTAATTGAAAAAGAAAACATATAGCAAATAATCTCATATTTACAAAATATTCTGTGTGAATTTAAGAATATATATATGAAATAATATGATTATTTAATTTGTATTCTCTGCTTCTGTATTTTCCCTAATAAATATCTTTAATTTATAAAGTAAAAAAATAAATTGAAATTATAACAATTTATATATACATAAAATAAATTTATATAAAGAACTTACTTAATCATATATCCCTGAATATATCTAAGTTGAGCATATTTGAAAATGCAATGAAAAGGTTTAGCTAAATAGACAAAATAGGGAAAAGAACAAAAGAAAGAGGAAGAAGAAATAGTGGAGGACCTTGAAAAGATGAACCCTCATTGTACACTGGAGCAAAAATGTAGATGGGAAGATAAATGATATTAAACCCAGTACAACATTATTAAAGTCAATGATCAGTTTTTAAATAATGGGATATAAATTTTTCTAGAACTTTAAGTTTATTTTATAGTTACTCTTTTGCCAAAGTGTAATAACTGGAGAGGAGAAAGAGATACATAGATTTATATATATCGATAATAGGGCAGAAATCAGTCAGCTGGAGGACATGGAGACTAGACACCTATTTTAAGGTCCCATCGCAACTTGAACTTTTCTGAACCTCAATCACTTTATCTTTTGTTATTTTATTTTTTATTTTTTTTAGGCGAGGCAACCCTTATTGACCTCACAGATTACAAGAACCTTGTCATTTTACAATCCCTTATTTTTTTATTTTTTATGCCTACGGCACCTGGTTTCCTAAGTGGTCTCCCATCCAAGTACTAATCAGGCCCAACCCTGCTTAGCTTCTGATATCAGATGGGATCGGACTTGTTCAGGGTAGCATGGCCATAGACTCAGCCACTTTATCTTTAAAAGGCTGTTAATAATTTCTGTCCTACATATGTCCCAAGGTTATTTTTAGAATCCAATAGAATTGAATGAGGGAAGCCTTTGTGACTGCAAAGATATGAGGAGGCCAATTAGCCACTTCATTGGTTTTCATTCTCTCCTAATTCATCTCATTCTGACTAATAAACATAGGGAATCACATTTTACAAAAAGCAAAACTGTCTTAGCAACATTTATGGCTTTCACCGTGTTTTCTCCTTTCCTCTTGATCCATGGTTGATTCATATATTCACATGTAAGCACTACAACTAGTCCTAGGCCATCTACTTCTCTTTAGGACACATGAGACATCTGTCTTCAAATCATTTCTTAGCCACTTTTAGGGTCCACAAAATGATACCTTATGTCCTATAAATTGCTGTATACTGAGTTTAAAAAAATAATACATTTAATTTTTTTGAGGGGGGGTAGTTCTAAGTTTACAGAAAAATTGAGCAGAAATTTAAAAGTTCTCATACCTTCCCCCCAGTTTTTCTAATTATTAATATATTATATTAATGTGGTGCACTTTCTACAATTGCTGAACCAATACTGATACATTATTATTAACCAAGGTCCATAGTTTACATTAAGCTTCACTCTTGGTGTTGTCCAACCTATGGATTTTAACAAATGTATAATGAAAGTGTATCCACCATTATGGCATGATACAGGACAATTTCACTGTCCTAAAAATTCCCTGTGCTCTACCTATTCATCCTTCCCTTTTCCTGCATTCCCCACAACTACTTATCTTTTTATTGTTTCTATAGTTTTGCCTTTTCTAGAATATCACATAGTTGGAAGCATACTGTATGAAGCCTCTTACATTTTTCTTTTCTTTTCTTTTTTTAACCTAACATGAATTTAAGTTTCCTCTATGTCATTTTGTCACTTGGTAACTCATTTCTTTCTAGCACAGCAATATCTTATTGTGTGAATATAACAGTTTGTTTATCCATTCACCTATCGAAGGACATCTTGATTGCTTCTAGTTTGGGGCAATTATGAATAAATAAAGCTTTTATAAACATCTCCATACATATTTTTTTTTTGTGGACATAGTTTATAACACATTTGGATAAATACCTAGGGAGTTGACTGATGAATTGTATGGTTAGTGAATATTCAGCTGTGTACAAACTGCTAAACTGTCTTAAAAAGTCTCCATAGTATTCTCTCCAGCAGCAATTGATAATTCCTTTTGTTCTGTAACCTTGTCAGCATTTGGTGTTATCAGTATTTTGGATTTAAGTCATCTAATAGGTATGTTGTGGTGTCTCATTATTGTTTTAATTTTCAATTCCCTAATGATGTATGAGTGTAAGCATTGTGTTCATATACTTGTTTCCCATATGTATATCTTCTTTTTTGTAGTGTCTGTTAAGGTATTTGACCCATTTTAAAAATTAGATTCTTTGTTTTCTTACTGCTGAGTTCAAGTTCTTTGTATATTTTAGATAATATTACTTTTATAGATATGTCTTTTGAAAATATTTTCTCCCTGTCTGTGGATTATATTTTTAATTTCTTAATGCACTTAATTTTTATTCAGGAAAAGCACAGGCCACTAATTGAAACATCAAACAGAAACATTCATTGAATGTGTCAGACATTGTGCAAAGGGAATAATGCAGAATGAGACAATCTTTGCATTCAAGAAACCAGGATACAAGGAGAGAGGTAGAGAAGAAAAGAAAGAATGAATACTCTGTAATGTATGTTATGACAGGGTCGATGAAGCTGGCATACTCAGAGTCAACATAACAAATCAAAGAGAATCAGTCAAGGCTTCTTAGAGGACGTAACTTCAGGTCTGACATTTAAAATATGTTAGATCGTGAGTGAGGAAAAGGCTTTGCAGAAAAAGGAAGAATTTCGAGGCAAGGTATGGACAAGAGAAATAGCATCATTTGTGAAAGACACCATAAGCCTTTTGGTGTTTAAGTCAGGGAATGAAAAGAGATAAGGCTGAAGGGCTTAGGTGAAATTAGATTGTGGAACCCCGCATATTCTCAATTAAGGAGACTGGAATGAATCTAAGAGGTGATAAATGGGAACATTTGGAGAAAATTAAACCCTGAATAAAATTTGAGTTCTGTGATTTAGAAAGAGGGCAGAGAGAATAAAACCTAGTTAAATAATATCTGCCATGACACCTAACATATTTGTGTAAAGTCAATTGTAATCAAAAGTAAATCCATGTCTTCCTCTTTTGAGGGAAGGGACTGGATTTTAAAACAAGATAGTTTGGGTCCTAAGAAATATGCAGAAGTTTGTCAGCACAGCATGGTTGCTGAATTAACCAAACAATATGAAAAGAAAAAAAAATACAAATAATCATACACAATTGATAATGTGATAAGGAGGAGACAAGTCCAATGAAAGAATGGATTTTCTTCACCAGCTTTTAAAAACAAGTCCTAGTGATAATTTATATGAAAGTGTCTCCATGTTTACATGCAGTCTGTCTTTATGATGTGAACTGACAATGACCATAGTAGTAATTCTTTGCTATTTATTACATTATTATATTTTTAAAAACTCCAAGTCAATTCCAGAGGATATCTTCGTAGCTTTCCAAGATGATTAAGCTGAAGAGATGAATTTGCATTTCAAATATTCAAGGCCTTTCTGCCAAAGTTCACCTTCACTAGGTAGCTCACTTACCTAAGGACTGTTCATTTAAATATGCTTAAGAAATTATTATTTAGTCTCATTAAAAACCTCAGTTGAGCTAATCTCACACTCTGGATGGAGAAAACCGGAAGGAAGTTTGTTTCCACTCTAGCAACAAGAAAAAACAGACAACACAATCATAAGTTTCCTTGAATACATCAGAAAACTGGTGTTGCACAGCCATAGAAAAGAGTGCTACTTAAAGAAAGATAAAAGTTTCATGGAAGAGACAGGGCATAAACCCAGGATTACCTGTGACAGAGTATGGGAGGAAAATATGCCATGTGCCATAAAAAACAATAAGAATTCGGTTACATTTTAAACACATTCCTAAAGGCTGAGTACAGGCTAGCACAAGAGCATGAGAAGATGGAACTCTTGGGAGTCACAGACACAACTATTTCATTTACATTCGCAAGTTCTTCGCGAATTTCCACTGGGTCCTCACCAGAAAGACTGGGACCAGTCAAGACGCCCTGGTGATGCGTACCTAGAAAGCCAATTTGGCAGTTTCTTATAAAGTTAAACACACTTAAAATGAAACCGAACAATCTCACTCCTGAGTATTTACCCAAGGGAAATGAATACTTTTATCATACAATATCCTATATGTGAATCTTTATAATGGTTTTATTCATAACTACCAAAAACTGGAAATAGCCTAAATATCCATCAAATAGTGAATGGATAAACAAACTGTAATGCATCCATATATTGGAATTCTAGTCAGTAACAAAAAAATAAACAAACTTCTGCTATACTTAACAAGATGGATAAATATCATATTCACAATAAGTTCAAGAAAGCAGAGTGGAAAAGGTACACACTAAAACAATTTCATTTATATTGCATTCTGTACAAATAGAGGGATAGAAAACAGATCAGTGCTTTCCATAGGCTGAAGTGGGTTAGGCTGTAACTTTAAAGAAGAATGGATAAATTTTTTGAAGAGATGAAACTAAAATATTCAATATTTTGATTGCATTGGTGGTTACATGAATGTATGCCTTTGTCAAAATCATAGAATTGTGCTCTAAAAAGATGAATTTTACTGTATGTAAATTTAGCACAATAAAAAAAAGAATAATATAATGAAACCTCTTTTAATGAGTGAGAAGAGAAGCAAACAAAGGAAATTTAGTTTCAGAGTCAACCAAATACCAATTCTCAACATGATTTTGCTCTTTTCTTTAAAACTGATCTGTAGGCTGAACAGTCTATTTGAAAAGCTCAATTCAAAACAGCAAGTTGAATTAGTTGGGAATACATTTTAGGCCAATATGCTTTAATTTGCATCAATACTCTAAAAATTCTCTAAATAAAATATGCAATATTGCATATCGTTTACAGCAAAAGGAATAAAAATTCTATGTTATTTTTTAATCAGTCTGCTATTTTTAGGACAAGTCTTAGACCTTGAATAAATGCTACTATCATGTTATTTTAGAAAATATGTTTCATTCCAATAAAATAATGTAAAATTCCAGGCAAAATGTTGTATGTATATGTACGTGTATGAGTGTGTGTGTGCATGTGTGTGTGTGTGTGTGTGTGTGTGTGTGTGTGAGATTAGCTTACATTTTCATAAGCTGCTTACTGGGACAATATCTCTACTACCAGTTAAAATTGCTGTGAAATGCAAATATAGACAGTGCCTGTGGCCTCTTCACAAATAGATGCATATGCCATTTATACTTTTTTCTTGATTATTATTTGCATGAAGCAATGTACTAGGCCTATTGCTATAAGTGAGAAAAAAATAAAGATTTAAATAATGTGCTTTCTGTTCAAACACTGACAAAAATAGTGAATCTTTGTCCCTTGCCTGGCACAAAGGAACACTGTAGTCCACCTGAAATCACAGATGTCATATGGAGTACAATTGCTCTTTCCACAATGTCTGACTACTTGGCAGACTCTTCCAGAAACAGTTGGTGAGACTAGCAGCTCCTAAACTGCTTTGGGGGCTGTCATATGCCTTGGTGGTTGTTGAATTAATGGTCCTCTCAACAACCCTGACCCCAAATTCTTTAGTTTGCTTAGATTATCAAGCTAAATGAATAAATGAATAAAAATGAAATAAAATTAAAATAATTTTATGATTTCAGTAGTCTCTTGAAATTAAATGACAACCATTTTCAGATTTGCTTTTTTTTTTTTTTGATTGGTGTGTCAGAGAGCCAAATAACTGAAAGTGAACCATTTGTTTTGCTATTTAATGTAATTAAGGCCATTTCTTTGATTGCTCATTTATTGAGCAAGCGCTGTATGCTTGCCATTGTGGTAAGCACTAAGTATACATCAATGAACAAGGCATGTACCCTGTGCTCAAAAACTGAAAATCTATTAGACAAGACAAATGCATCATATTGATGCATTGCTGTCTAGTGAAGTTTTATAGATATGTGAATAATAGGCTACCAACACACAAAAAAGTCAACAAAATCTTCTTCAAGGCATTGGGAAAAGTTTCATAGAGGTTAGATACAATTGATCAAAGTATTAATAAGTATGAATTTCCCCGAGAAAGAGACAAAGGTATTTCAAGCAGAAGAAACAGTATGTGTAAAAGCAAGTATATGGGAAAGGACATGATGTGCTAGAAAAACAGTGAAATACTAGGAATAACTAAAGAGGAAGGTATTGAGGAAAGTTATAGGATACAAGACTGAAGAATTAGATATAGATTAAATTTAGAAATTTAAATTTAATTGTGTATGTTTATTCTAGAAATTGCTCTTTTGTTCAAAGGCACAGAGAACCCTAAGTAAACAAACTAAGAGAAGGAAATGAAAGAACAGAAACACAATACGGCCAGACCTCATCTGTACTAGAATCTCACAGAAATATGTGTGTTCTCTTTAGTGTTCACTGATCACATGGTCTCTCATTCCTGCTTTTTTCTGTATTTATTCCACTATTCTCTTTTGAGAGACACTCTCTCCTTGTATAGTAACCACTTTTTGATATATTCTTAAAATGAGCAACTCAATCCTGAAATCTAGATTAACTTCATCTCAGGTCCGGTAAACTGGTTGATTTCCCTTCTCACTCTATTATTTGTTTTCTATAAGATACAGTATATTTGCTATTCTGTAGTCCTTTTCAATTCAGAGTCGAGGCAGCACAGAAAATTTCTTTTCCTTTCTTTGGTTGTAGAATTTTTATTTCCATCCTTTCTCCTAAATACCTATTAGATATTATTTGAAACTCTGGATCAATTCTCTGTATATCGCAACTCTTTTCCTTTACATCATATATCTTTTTCCTTTTGCATTTTCATTTGAAAGAATTGCTTAGGTCAATTTTCTATTGGCTCATTAAATTTTCTGCTGGATCTATTCTATTAAGGCTATCTATTCAGGAATTTCTTCTCCTCCTCCTTCTTCCCCTCCTCCTCCTACCTCCCCTCCTAGATTAAGCCATGCTATGTTGTGGTAACAAGTTAAACCTGATATTTTAGTGGCTTAACAGAGTAATAATTTATTGTTGACTCAATAAATGATGACAGTCAGGACATTCTTCCTCCATTTGGGGGATATGAAATCAGAAACATGTAGCTTTCAAGGTCATCATGGCAAGGGAGGAGAGGCTGAATTAATGCACTGAATACCATTAAGAACCAAGCCCACATAGTTTTCACTCACATCCTACTGTTTGTAGCCCAGTCACTCAATCTAAATGCTAGCAAGTTTAGAAAATGGATTCAGAAAAAGGAAAATAAAACAATATTTGATAAAACAAACAAAAAATGAACATGTTTGTCTTTGCCAAAATTTTAATCTCTAAGATGTCTATAGATACTATTGGAAATATTGCTTAGATATTACTTTCATTTATCTAAAGTTTTCTTGTATTCACTATTATTTTCTCTGCTGCAGCAATTTGTCCCAAGGTTATAACTGATATACATAATCTCCTTCTGCCACTAACGATTTTAGATGCTACTCATCTTCAGCCAACAATTCTGCTGATCTAGGGGGCCAGATCTTCATCCCTGGTGGGATAACTTAGATTTTCATCTTGGTTGCCATGCCTGTCAGATCATACTTACTACATTTTTTTCATCAGAAATAGAGAATCAAGAGGAACCTCAGTATATCCCTGATTTCAGACATTCTTTCCTACCCGAATAACACAGCAGCAATACTTTAACCTCAATATAAGTCAATCACTTATGCTAGAAACGTTAAGTCCTTTAGTTCCCTGCTAGTCCACTGCCATAGGAGTAGAAAAAATATCCAGTAGCAAATAGACCTCTAGGCTTAATGGAACACTAAGGTGTCCCCTAGTAGAAGCACTTTCCCTCCAAACCGGGAACTACATCACATCAACTTGCCATTAAGTAGTTGGCTATTGTCTTCAAGGAATTATGCCGCACTGAGGATGCAGTGTCAGTGTCTAATCTTGACAGCTCCTGTATTCATTATTATCAACAGGTACACTCCCAGGAAATCTAGGTGAGAGGAAGCACGTGCTGTTATTCCAAGGCATAGTCTTTACCCCTGCACCATAACTACCCCATTCATTGGACTATTTTAAAATAAAGTAGCCAAAGACAAAGGTTGTCTGTCACTGAAAAATGTATTATATCCATTTGTTGTTCAGTACTTCCTCTAAAGTACTTTCTTTCTTTTGAGCACTATATTAGTTTTCTAGTGTTGTGTAACAAATTACTCCAAAATTTAGCAGTTTAAAAGAACATTTATCGTGTGAAAGTTTATGTGAGGAAATAAGCTGTCATCTTGTGAGTTTTCCTGTTGAGAGGTCCATGTGGCATGGAACTGATATCTCTGGTCAACAGCCAGCAAGTACCTGAGGCATGCCAACAGCCACATGACCCACTTGCTCCTGTAGACCCAGAAATTTTAGGGAAATTTGAATATTTAAGGGTTTAAAGCACATCCATGCTTATGTTATTTTTCCATAGCTTTGCTCAATCTTTGCCTATTATATCCTTATCTTCCTTATTATATTTGTTTGGGGCTATATACTCAACTCTGCTTCTATTAGGTTATTCTCCCTTTCCCGAACATATCACATGCTTTCACTTCTCTACATATTTGCTCCAATATTTTTTTATGACTTGATTTATCTCATTCTTCAAGGTTCAACCGATTGCCACTTATTCTGTGATCATTTTCCAATATCCTAGATAGAATGGATTGATTATTTCCCATATCAGTACTTCCATAGTACTATTTATTCCTCTATGTGCCCGATTTATATTAAAGTTGTTGCCTCTTATCTCTCTCAATAAATTATGGGCTTTTCAGGTCACACACCTTCCTGAATATTTTACACATAATAGATGCCTAATAAATGGATCTTTGGTAAAAGTCAATCTAGAATAAAGTTAACTGGTCTACAAGATGGAATAAGAAGTGATTAGGGAATATAATTGCTGTTTCATAAGAATAATATCCAACCAACTACTCTCAGGATTAAAGAATATCTGTATTTAGTGTATTTTGAAACATGTTACCAAAGAGAATACATTAAAATAAACATTAGAATGACTATTTTCTCATGACCTAACTCCCATTTTCTTTCTTAATTTTATTTCAGGCACTGCGTATGGGTTTGATTTACATTATTCTTAAAGTTCTCAAGAAAAAGGAATTTTTTGGATGCAGTACAAATGAGAATCAATTTCTTATGATAGAAAAATCGTACTGAACTGCTACTGATGGATTGGTTGACATCCAGCCTCTGTGAATGGCAAGGATCAAACAGAGCATAGTCCAGACTCTCTCTTACATTTAAAAATTATATTTGAAAATAAAACAGAACAAAACTTAAGTGGGTCATGAAACAAGAAATAAAAATAATTAAATGGATAGAATTAAGCCCATGTGAGAAAACGTTAGTTCAGTAAGTAGTGTCATCTAATTGACTAACTATCTAACTAAAAGACCCAAAGTTACTTATTAACTATCTAAAAGTATATTAAGGCTTTGTTTAATAAGTTAAATGCTGAACAATTGAGCTTTATTTGAAGAACATGAAATGAGAAGTAGATTTCTCTAAGAATTTTCTTAGATGTAAGTTGAATATGCTTACTAGAATTATTCATTTATTAAATAAACAAAAAATATGTGATCAGGTACATTTTGCCTAGACATCTTTCAAAATTGCTTAAATGGATAGACTAGATGTTTACCTGACTAGAATCATGAAAATGGATCTTAATGGTTTTAAAATTGTAGGTTGTTTTAAAAAAGATTTCCAAAGTCATAGTGACATGAGAGATTGGCCTATTAATAATTTCATAAATGAATTGGTATAAACACTGGTGGTGAAATATCATTGGAACAAGACTCTCCAAGGTTCTAGGAAGAGTCTGCAGTACAAGAAGAAGGTGTTTTCATATTTGGTCTCTGTTAGGGACTGTTGCTGGCCCAACATGTTTGTCCCTAGAGAAGCAGCCAACACTAACATAAATGCTACACAATTCTACCATGCTAAAATATATCTTACTCTGTTCTTTTGATGTCTTTGACTGGTTAAAACGTTTACTCTTTCTCTTTATATTCAGTCTTTCACAATTGAATGCCTAATCTATACATTCTGAATCTCCATCCCCAACTCTGTTCATTTGTTTCTTGATCTCAACTTCCTCTTCCTGCCAGGCCATCATATGAACAATCTTTTGAGTAAGTTTCCAGTTCATCTTTAAACTGCGATCATTCTCACCAGTACACATACTTCCTGAGCTATCCCATACTGAAGCATGACCTAGATTTGTGGACTGGAGGTGGGATGAAATGTCCACTGTTTACTAGTAGCAATTTTCCTCCAGGGGAACATTTACTATGCAAACTTCTAAGATACACTTTTTTTTTTTTTTCAATTAGTTTACCTGACAAGTATTTTCTGAGATTAATGATGCTGAAATCCAGATATAGTTCCTAAGCATCATTTGCCAATTCCTGAGCACGAGAATCCTATTAATGAAGAAACATGCATATATACTATCTCTTTTTTGATTCTCTTTCTAAGGAAAAAATCCCACTATTTTCACTGATTCTCTTTCTAAGGAAACAAACCACTACTTCTAGGGTCCACATTCTCTAATATATAAAATAAACTTTATTTTAATGTTTTAAATGCTAGGAAAATCATTCCTTGGTTCCTAATTTCTATTTTTTAAATATTCCATAATTTTGGAACATTGATTTACCAAGATAATCTCTGAATTTTGTTATGACAGAAATTCATACTTTTAGACTTGGAGCACTGGATTCATTTAGACCATCTATGAATTTTCCTATAATCTTCTTTCAAGTATTAAAATGTAATTCCTTTTTAACCATTTTGTTGTTGTTATTTTATCATCATTACATTTGGTGTTATATACACAGGTATTTCATTTGTCACTTATAGCTTTGAAGCTTGGTATTTTAAATCAACTTTTCAGTTAATTATTTTGGAAATAGAAAAAAATAACATTTAAGTTATAGAGTTGTTGCTGGAACTCTACAAACAGAGAGGAGGGCTGCAGAAAGAATACCACTATATTAGATCTCTCTTTCTTTAACTTGGAACAGCAGAAAAAAGGCACTAAATAACATAGTAGAATATTTTTAGATTCTTCACTTTTACTATGAGTTCTTCAATGTTATGAACTATATTTAATCATTTTGGTATTTTCAAAAATAGGAATAGCACTAGGCAGATAATTATCATTAGAAAAAGTTTTTGTTGACTTAAAATGTAATTGTAAGTAAAATAGAAACAGTATTTTACCTCTTGTTATCATGTGTACATACTGACAATTTGCCTCAACTCCACCGAAAGTCACTTTATGCATAATACACTTAATAAATGCCTTTTTGAGATTTTGTTATGTTTTAAGTCTTCACTTTGGGCATTAGAATTTTTCACAATGTTCTAACAATATCAGTCATTAATTTATATTTTACCATATTCATGTTTCTCCTTTGTCATCTTCATGTGCCTTTTTAGGGGAAGAAAAGTATACAAAGAAAGAGGGAATGCAAATTTTGACCTACCCTCATTTTTTTTTCCTTTTACTATATTTAACATTTTTTAAATTTATTTTTTAATTAATTAATTAATTAATTTTTCATGGTGACGTTAATGAAATCCAATGTTTCAAGTGTATATTTTAACAGTAAGTGTATACATATTTACACTTTGTACACCTCCCATAGGTAGATTTATTTCTGTTACCACATATTTGACCCCTTTAAACCTATCTGCCTTCTCCCACCCCTCTCCCCTTATAGCCACTAGTCTATTGTCCATATCCATGAGTCTGTTTCTTTGTCCTGTTTATTTGTTGCTTTTAGGTTTATACCCCACATATAAGTGATATCATGTGATTTTCAACTTTTTTTGTCTAGCTTATTTCGCTTAGCATGATTATCTTGAAGTCCGTCCATGTTGCCGAAATGGCAGTATTTCATCTCTTATTATGGATGAGTAATATTTCATTGTATATATGTACCACAGCTTCTTTAGCCAATCATCTATTGTAGGACACTTTGGTCGCTTCCATATCCTGGTCACTGTGAATAATGTTGCTATGAATATCGCTGTGCAAATCTCTTTTAGGATAAGGGTTTTCAAGTCTTTGGAGAAAATAGAATGTAAAGGGATTGCTGGATCATATGGTAGATTAATTCTTAGTTTTCTGAGGAACGTCCATACTGTTTTTCATAATGGTTGTACCAATTTGCAGTCCTACCAGCAGTGTATGAATATTCCTTTTTCTCCACATCCTCTCCAATATTTGTTATTACTTGTAGTGTTGATTATAACTATTCTGACAGGTGTGAGATGCTATCTCAATGTGGTTCGATTTGCATTTCGGTAATGGTTAGCAATGTTGAGCATCTTTTCATATATTTGTTGGCCATTCGTGTGTCCTCTAGGGAGAAGTCTGTTCAGGTCCTCTGCCCATTTTTTGACTGAATTCTTTGTTTTTTTTGTTGTTGTTGTTATTGAGTCATATGAGTTCTTTGTATATTTGGGATATTGGGCCCTTATCAGAGGTGTTCTTGCAAATATATTTTCCCATTCAGACGGCTGTCTCTTTATCTTATTGACAGTTTCTTTTGCTGTGCAGAAGCTCTCTAGTTTGATGTAGTCCCATTCATTTATTTTTGCTTTTACTTCCCTAGCTTTTGAGGTCAAATTCATAAAACCCTCATTAAATCCAAGGTTCTTAAGTTTAGTTCCTATGTTTTCTTCAATGCATTTTATTGTTTCAGGTCTTATATTTAAGTCCTTAATCCATTTTGAGTTAATTTTGGTGTCTAGTTTCATTCTTTTGCAGGTGGCTTTCCAGTTTTCCCAGCACCATTCATTCAAAAGGCTTTCTCTTCTACACTATATGTTTTGGGCTCTTTTGTAAAAAATTATTATCTATAGAAATATTGTTTTACTTTTGGACTCTTGATTCTGTTCCCCTTGTCCATGTGTCTGTTTTTCTCCAATACCCTGCCATTTTGATTACTGTTGCTTTGTAGTATACTTTGAAGTTGGGCAGAGTGATGCTTCCAGCCTCGTTCTGGCAATCGCTTGGCAATTCGGAGTCTTTTCTGCTTCCATACAAATCTGATGATTTTTTTGTTTTATTTCTTTAAAAAAGGCAGATGGAATTTTGACGGGGATCACTTTAAATTTGTATAATGCTTTAGGTAATATGGTCATTTTACTATGTTGATTCTTCTCATCCAAGAATATGGAATATCTTTTCATTTCTTTGCATCTTCTTTGATTTCTTCTAATAGGGTCTTTTAGTTTTCATTATGTAGGTCTTTCACATATTTAGTTAGATTTATTCTTAGGTATTTTATTCTTTTTGTTGCAATTGCAAGAAGAATTATTTTTTCCACTTCTTTTTCTGACACTTTGTTATAGAGCATAGGAACGCTATGGATTTTTGAGCATTGATTTTGTATCCAGAAACTTTACTGTATTTGCTTGTTTCTAATAGTATTCTTGTGAAATTTTTTGGGTTTTCTATATAGTGACAGTTTGACTTCTTCGTTTCCTATTTGAATGCCTTTTATATCTTTCTCTTGCCTGATTGCACTCATTAGGACCAATGTTATATTGAATAACAGTGGTGATAGTGGACAGCCTTGCCATGTTCCTGTTCTTAGAGGGAAGGTTTTCAGTTTTTCACCATTAAGTACAATGTTGACTGAGGGTTTGTCATATATGGCCTTTATTATGTTAAAGTATTTTCCTTCTATACTGATTTTGTTAAATGTTTTGATCATAAATGGATGCTGTATCTTGCTGAAGGCTTTTTCTGCATCTATTGATATGATCATATGATTCCTATTTTTCAATTTGTTTATGTGGTGTATCATATTAATCGATTTGTGTTTGTTGAAGCATCCCTGTGCCCCTAGGATGAAGCCCACTTGATCATGGTGTATAATCCTTTTTATATGTTACTGTATTCGGTTTGCTAGTATCTTATTTAGGATTTCTGCATCTGTATTGATGAGAGATACTGCTCTGTAGTTTCTTTTTTTATGTTATCCTTACCAGGTTTTGGTATCACAGTGATATTGGCTTCATAAAATGTGTTGGGAAGTATTGCCTCCTCTTCAATTTTTTGGAAGAGTCTGAGGACAATAGGTATTAAATCTTCTTTAAATGTTTGGTAGAATTCACTGGTGAAGCCATCTGGTCCTGGACTTTTATTTTTGGTAGGTTTTTAATAATTGTTTCAATTTCCATACTGCTGATCAGTCTATTTAGATTTTCCACTTCTTCTTGTTTCAGTCTTGGAAGATTGTATTTTTCTGGTCCATTTCTTCTAGGTTATTAGATTTGGTGTTATATATTTTTTCATAATATTCTTGTATGATCTTTGTTTTTCTGTGAAGTCAGTTGTAATTTCCCCTTTTTCATCCTCGATTTTGTTTATTTGTGTCCTTTCTCTTTTTCTTTAGTGAGTCTAGCCAGGGGTTTGTCAATTTTATTAACCTTCTCAAAAAAACAGCTCTTTGTTGTATTTATTTTTTCTATTGTTTTTGTTTTCAGTTTCATTTATTTCTGCTCTAATTTTGATTATTTCTTTTCTTTTGCTGACTTTAGGCTTCATTTGTTCTTCCTTTTCTAGTTTTTAAAGATGAAGCGTTAGGTTGTTTATTTGGGCTCATTTTTGTTTTTCAGATAGGTTTGTGATGATATGAACTTTCCTCTAATGCCCATTTTTGCCATGTCTCAAAAGTTTTGATATGTTGTACTATCATTATTATTTGTTTCTATGTATCTATTGATCTCTTTTTTTATTCCTTCCCTGACTCAAATATTCTTCAGTAGCATGTTGTTTAATCTCTATGTATTTGTGGTTTTTCCTGATTTATTTTTGCAGTTGATCTCTAGTTTCAAATCATTATGATCAGAGAATATGGTTGGTATGATTTCAACCCTCTTATATTTGTTGAGGCTATCTCTGTGTCCCAGTATGTGGTCAATTCTTGAGAATGTTCCATGTGCACTAGAGAAGAGTATATAAGCAGCTATTTTGGGATAGAAGGCTCTGTGTATGTCAATTATGTCCAGTTGTTTTAATGTGTCATTTAAGGATTTTATTTCTTTATTGACTTTCTGCTTGGATGATCTATACATATCCAACAGTGGGGTATTTAGGTCTCCTATTATGAAAGTGTTTTGGTTGTTTCTCCCTTTAATTCTATTTGTAATTGCATTACATATTTCGAGGCTTCCTGATCTAGAGCATAGGTATTAATAAGTGTTATGTCTTTTTGGTGCATGATTCCCTTTATCATTATGAAGTGTCCCTCAGTACCTTTCTTTACCTTTTTTATTTTGAAATCTATTTCGTCTGATACTAATACCACTACTCCCGCTTCTCTCTGAATGCCATTTGCTTGAAGTATCATTTTATACCCTTTCACTTTGATTCTATATTTGTCTTTGGAGTTGAGATGTGTCTCCTAGAGACAGCATATAGTTGGGTTTTGTTTTTTGGTCCATTCTGCAACTCTGTGCCTTTTTATTGGTATGTTCAATCCATTTACACTTAGGGTGATTATTGAAATATGAGGTCTTCTTAGAGCCATTTTATATTTAGCTTTCTGGTAGCTCAGTGTTTCCATTGCTTCCTTGTCCACGTGTTTCTGTTTTCTTTATTTTGGTTGATTTTTGTTTGTTTTGTCTCTGGTTCTTCTTGTTTTATGTTATATACTTCAGTTCTAAATCTTTGGTGTGTGGTTAACATTACAAATATGTAAAAGATAGTTATATATATACAGTCATCCATTTTCTTCTGCATGCACCTTATCTCCATTCCCCTTTGCTAATTTGGGTCTTTAAATCCTCTGCTTTTCATTCATTGTTATCTCAAGTTGTCCCTATGTATGCTGAACATGCATTACTATCTTGCTATAACCATTCTCTTCTTAATGTTTAAGCTTATAATGTCCTGTTCTTAGTAAGGGTTGCACTCCTCTGTTTCTATTTGCCTGATAGTCACTTTACTCCTAATTATGTTTTGTGTTTTTTTTTTGTCATTTTGTTTTAGGTGAGCTGACCCCTTTCAGTATTTCCTATATTACAGGCCTTATAGAGGAGAATTCCCTCAATTTTTGTATGTCTGGAAAAGTCTTAATTTCTCTTTCATATCTAAAATAGAGCTAGCTGGATACATTATTCTAGGGTGGTAGTTCCTTTCACTTAATAGTTTAAATATTTGATTCCATTCCTTTCTGGCTTGTAAGGTTTGTGTTGAGAAGTCCGATGATAAGCTAATGGGTTTTCCTTTATAAATTACCATTTTCATCTCCCTGGCTGCCCTGAGAATTCTATCTTCATCACTGATTTTTGATAATTTTAATACAATGTGTCTTGGAGAAGGCCTTTTTGGGTTGAGATGATTAGGTGTTCTGTTGACTTCTTGAATCCCAAGCTCCAGCTCATTCCTTAGATTTGGGAAATTCTCGTCCACTATTTGTCTGAAAATGTTTTCTAGTCCCTGATCCTTCTCCTCACCTCGATAATGCCCATTATTCTTATGTTTCTTCTCCTGATGGTATCAGCTAGTTCTTGTATTTCTCTTTCATTATTTTCTTTCTTTTCTTCCTTCTGATTTATTTCTAGATTTCTGTCTTCGATATCACTGATCCTTTCCTCCATTTGGTCGACTCTATTTCCCAAGCTTGCTATTTCATTTTTCAGCTCTTGCAGTGTGTTTGTAATCTCCAGAAGATCTATTCTGTTTTTTTTTTTTTTTTGAGGGTTACAATCTTCTTGCTAAAGAACTCATTCTGCTCATTTCTTTTTTTCAATTCCTGAAATTGTTGATGACTCATTTTGGAACTCACTGAGTATTTTAGAAGTATCATCATCGATTCTCTGTCATTTAATTTGAATATTTGCACATCTGTAAGCTTATTTTCCAGAGATTTTTTTTTTTTCTTTCTGAGATTCCTTGTCACTTTGGTTGTTCATGGTGTTTAATGGACTATTTCTCCACCTGGGCATTAATGTAAATGTATTCTGCTTTTTTACCAAAAAGAAGATTTATTATATAAAGGTCTCTCTTTAGTCTGCTGCAAAGAAGACACTTTTCTTTTGGTTTCCAGTAGTTGGCGTCTAAGCCTCTTGGATCCCTGCTTTATTTAAAGCCTTAATAATACCTTTTATTTTCTTGCAGATATTTAATCATACTCGCTACCCTCATTCTCAGTCCCTGTCAGTGTTAGTAACAGTTTCGGTAGTGTTTACTCAGATTACCAGGGGGCTCCGTGGTGATAGGTCTCGGACGGTATGTGGGGAGGTGCCCTCTGGGTTGGGAATTAGGGGTTGCAGCTCAGCCTTGGTTTTGCAACTGTAGCTGGTAAAAATCAACTGTTATTTTTCTGCTGCCCACTTCTCTGCTTTTTACCCTGATGACTGGGCCCTGCTGCCAGCTGCTTATAACTCACAACTCTCCTAGGGAGGGCTGTTCAGGGAACTCGCCATACCTTCTTCCCTTCCCCTCCTCTTACAGGGAGCTCCAGAATCTGTGATAGGCAGCTTCTTTATTTCTCTCTGTCCACTGCCTGACACCCAGGTTCTGATCTGTGGTAGCTTTTATGCACAAATCCCACGCTCAGACATGCTCATGTGCAGTTTAAGTGGTTTTTTTTTTTGCTGAGTTTTAGATGTTCATCTGATTGTTGTATCAAGGGGAGATATCTGGGGATGTCTCTCACTCTGCCATGTTTCTGGTGTCACTTTGACCTATCATTGTTTAATAATACATTTGGTACTTTGGTCTTAACAGTTTTATTAGAAAACAGACAAAATAATGATATAATGTGTGTGCTTAACACAGATAATCTGTTTATATTTTTTAGTTAAATATTGAGAAATTATTTCAGAAAAAATATGATGACTCAATTAGTCCTGGCTTTAGTTTCTTCTAGTCATGGTTTTCCCTTATTCTGGATGCCTTTGGGAAATCTAGAAAAGTCTATGGCTAAACCTTAATAATTAATAATTAATAATAAAACACAAATTCTTAATAACCAGTAAAATCCCTGTGGAAAATCTGGTGAAAATCTGAATCCTACCATGTCCCTCACTCTACACAATGTTTTAGCTCTTTACAATACAGTAGCCTCCACCTTGTCATGGGGGATACATTCTAACACCCTCAGCAGATGCCTGCACCTTGAATAGTACTGGACCTAATATATACTATGTTTTGTCCTATACATATACACCTATGATAAAGTTTAACTTACAAATAAGACATATTAAGAGATTAAGAATAATAATAAAATAGAACAATTACAACAATATAAGAAAAGATATGTGAATGTGCTCCCTCAAAATATCTTTTGTACTGTACTCACCTTTTCACTTCAAAGAAGCATTTAACAGCTTCTCTCCAGCCTATCCAAACTACCAACATCACTACTCTTGTGCTTTGGGGCCATTATTAAGTAAAATAAAGGTTACTTGAACACAAGAACTGCAATTCCATAACAGTAGTTCTGATAACAAAGATGGCGGCTACTAAGTGACTAATAGACAGAGAAAATCCACATCATTGAGACATTAGACAAAGGGATGATTCACATCCATGAGATTTCATGCAGTTGCTCAGAACAGAGTACAATTTAAAACTTACTAATTATTTCTGCAATTTTCCATTTAATATTTTTAGTTGAAGTTGACTATGGGTAACTGAAACAATGGGTAACTAAAAATGCAGGAAATGAAACAATAGATGGGGAGCTACTGTATTTGTTCCACTCTCCTTGAATTGGTAGACAGTGATGGAATGTCCCTGAACTATTTACTTGGCTCCACACATATCACTAGAGTGCTTAGTCAACTGCTGGATCCACAAAAGACATGATGAGAAAGCTGATATTGACTCTTCCAATAATTTTATAACCTTGTCAGTTTAGATCTTAATAAAATTGCTTGAATAACAGTAGTTTGGAGTTTTTTAAAAGTGTAAAAAACCAAAATACAGGCTTAAATTTCTCAAACCATCGTCCTTGAATTATCTGAACCATAACCACATGAAATATTTATAAAAATTTTTCCTGAGTCCATCCAGATTCTCTAAATCCATGTTTTTGAGGGTATCTCTGAAGAATTTGCATCTTTCACAGGAAACCCAGGTAGTTGTTTTTCCAACTTAAAGTTTGAAAATCACTGCTCTGGCTTGTGTTCCCGAGGCTGAGGATTTTGTTTTGTAGACAAAAAGACATCAAATTTCACTTTGGCAGGATGAATCAAGGGTAAATTGTTACCCTAAATCTGTTAAAGGGTGGTTTGTGTGTGTGTATGTGTGTTTGAAATGTAAACCAAAAATAGTAACCTTAAGCGAAATTTCGTAGTTAAATTAAAATCTTGACACACGGGAATAAGAGGAGAAATGGAATTAATTTACCTTATCCATTTAATTGAATTTGTCATGCAGATTATTTCTGATTTGTTAAGTTCATTTGTACCCCGTAAACCCACCTCATCTAGGTGGGGATAGAAAAGGAAAAAAGGAGACTAGGAAAGAATAAGGAAAAAAAAGTTGTATCTGAGAGGTTTATTCTACCTAAAAACAGAGATACTGAATTAAACAGACTAAAGAAAGAGCTGAAACACTCATTACTAAAAATATATATTAATAATAAAATAAATAAAATGAAATAAATGTCGATGTCAACACAACAGGAAACTTGTCTGATGTCCTCACAGTTATCAGAGGTTGTAATGAAATTCTGGCAAAAATGTAATACCTTTTCTGGATAATGACTAAATGTAGAGAATACAGAAGAAAAGGAAAATTATATCATAAACCATATAGAACATTCCAATATGACAGCAAGCAATTTTAAGCAAATTAATAAATACTGTGAACTGATATTAAAGTAAGACACACAAGGCTATGACTTACATAAAAAGAACAAGGCAATGCTATAGAAGCAATAGCACTTATTGCAATGTATTTCTCAGAGCACATTCTATATATTAAAATATATATTTACATTGTCATCAAAATTACTACATACAATAAATGCATTACAGACTACTTCACATAATAGGAGACCTCTTTCCTCCTGTTCTCTTTTCTGTGGTTAGCAAAAGCATGGCTCCCTTCACTCCAACCCTCAACTTCCTATTTGCACATTTGTACATATTTTCAGAAATCGTGTTTCAGTGTTAATAGCAAACACATTGGTATTTTCTGTGCTAATGCTGATGATGCTTAGAACCTTCTCCTGTCCACAGGCTGCTCTCAAAAAAATGTAAGACTTAAGATCTTTGGTCTGTAATATGACCTTAAGTCAATATATATACTTCTCTAACATGGAAACACACATTTTAGGTTTGAGCTTACATTCTAAAAGTCTTCACATACTGATAAAGTAATTTCAGAGACCCTGGGACAAATGGGAAAAATGATGTAAAATATCAGTCAGTGTAAATTTCAAACTGAAAATATCCATGTTCCGGATTTGAAAGAATTTCTGCATTGTAACAGGAAATTCTATGTCTTAATAAACTTCATATTCACAATCTCCGAGTGAAAGTTTCAAATGCTTAAATTCTGGTGGCAACAATTAAATTACAGAATAAATGAATCTAATGTTAATACCTATTCTGACGTGTTTAATCACTATTTTAAATTCAGGCACCTGGTAAAGTTAATGGTACTTAACCAATGATCAAATATTTTGTTAAGTACTGAATAAAAACATATTAATTATATTTTAGTTTCACATACATTACCTTATTTGGTCATCAAAAAGCCTGTTAGGTTTATTGCAGCACATTATGTGTGGTGGAATATCGATTTTCAAAAATAGCTATAAATTTAACTTTATTGCTTGAGAAATTTCTTTCGGAAATTTCTTGATTAGGGAAGACCCATTAGGTGAATGCAAATTGCTTTTTCTTTAGTGACAGTGAAATATTACCTGCTCCAAAGACCTTCATTTGAATGAGAAAACTTAAGCATGAGGGAGGAAAGTAGCCTTTATAAGTCATACAGCAGTTGATAATAGAGTAAGAATTTGATCTAGGCAGTCAGAATCCTATGCCTGTCCAAGATTTAGATCATATAAGAAGATAACCAAAAGAGTATAGCCGAATGCAATTTAGGGGAGGAAGACTTTCCAGAAAGGAAAGAGAATGGGATTTATAATTTCAACATAGCAAATACAGCAGAGCATTTGAGAACAGCAAGGGCTAAGAAAAGTTCTTATAGGAATTGAGTATGAAGCCACTTTGCAAAAAGTTAAAGTGGGTGTGAAAGAAAGATAGCGAGACTAAATTATTTTTTTATGATTTCTGACAGTTAAAGAAAAGACTGAGAATACTTTGTCGAGCAGAGAAGGAAAAAGCAAGTGGTAAGAAAGATATTAAAAGACACGAGAGAGAAAGAATTAAAAAGATTCAAGAGAAAGTAAAGCAAAGTAGAGCAAGTTCTCAGAGGGGAGGAACAAGGGCACACAGTGAGGAAATGATATTACAAAAAGAACAATAGATCATTTGTTTGAATCTACCATTTAATCATTAGATTGAACTGGTCACCAGAGTGAAAATCTAGGTATTTTAAAATGTAAGTCTTTTTGTATTTCGAGTTTATTTCAGAACATTTTGTACATCTGATATTTATATTTTTAAGGCTAAGAGTCTGTTTTTAAGGAATTTGTATACAACTTTTGACAGTACTTATAAACTTCATTTTCCACCATGGAATTAGTTAGGAAAGAATTATAAATATCAATGTAAATAGTATAAAGTGCCAATTTGATGAGTGACAGAATCATGAAAAGTCAACTTGTTTAAACAGAACTCTAAATGTTTATCTAAATGATTAACAGAACGGAACATTAGGACCTTTTTTTTTTTTTCTTTTTAGTATAATGTCTTTTTGATGGTTTTTATGGTGGCAAGATTCCTCAGTCTGCTATACATATAGAAAATCGAATGAATCAGTGTTCTTAAAATGTATTACTAAGATCTCCACAGCACAATGAATGTGTATGTTTAACCTTTACAAAAAGAAATTGAGGAAAAGATGTTAAAAAAAAAATATTTCAGTTAAAAGCCACTGGAATTGTACCTTTCTCAAAAGGCAATTGATTCAAGTAATGTTGCTGAACTACAGAGTGGCAAGTATGTAGGTTTACATGAGCCAGTACTCTGTGTTTTGTGACAATTTTTGAATTAAAAAAAAAAAAAGATGAAAAATAAATACATGGAAATTGAGTGAACTTAAATTAATATTTATCTTTGTATCATGAATGCCCTGAGAGATCTAGAAGTAATGGGAAAGAACATTATACAATATTTATATCTGTTAAGATAATAGAAGAGAATGTGAAATTTGCCCTACCTCATGTATAAGTCATTGTATTTTATAATGTACAAAATTTTCCTAACAAAGAGAATCTAGAAACTAGAAAGGGACAAGGTTTGTCAAATTGGAGCTCTAGAATGATACTACAAAGATGCAGGAGATATAAAAATTCTTTTGTAAAGGATATTAGAAAATCTAATCTAACCTGTCACTAATACAGAATTTTCTCTGTAATATCCATTTCAATCTATAATAACTACATCCTATGCACCAGTTACCTATCCATATTATATTTGCAAAGGTAAATATATTATGTTTCCTATCCTCAAGTAAATTACAGTATAGAAGTAAAAAGATCAGGGAAATAAATACCTTGTAGGTAATAATAAAATTTATTTTCTAGTAATACAGCAATATCGCAGAGGAAGGAATGAATAATTGTAATACGTCAAAGAAGGTATCTTGAAGAAGGTAACACTAACATGTGCATAGAAGTATGATACGAGTTTACCAGGAAGACAGAGCAAAAGGTGGGATTGGCAAACATTTGAGACATGAAATAGAATGATATGTTTATAAGGAAAGTGTGTTAGTACTTCTGAATGGTAATACAGTTATGTGCAACTATAGCCGTAGACACAGGGGAAGGTTGATAAGTAATGAGACTAAAAAGATGGGTAGTGGTCAGACCATCTGAGTTTTCACATGTCAGGCCAAAATACTGCAACCTCAAAACGAAAGCATTATAAGGTAGGGGAGAGGATTAAGTGATAGGTGGTATGACTGGATTTGTTTTTAAGTAGATCATAGTAGTGAAGAATGTAGAATGAGACTAGATTAAGGACAGAGAGATTCCATAGCAGATCATTGTAACATTTCAGAAACAACAGAAGGGAAGAATAGAGTTGAGAGACATGCATGTGGTAGAATTCTAAGATGAATACTTTGATTGAATACAGGGTTAAAGGAAGAGTTTAAGATAATGTTTGATGAATTAAACAGGGAAATGTAATTAATATTAATATTTAGGTAATGCTTTACCTGTGGATGTAATATATGCTTTTAGCCATTGGTGCTCAGGGTTCTAAGAAAGACTGCGAGCTGCCTCTAATGACTGTAAACTCTTCTGTGACACTTTTAAGACACTCAGGATGTCACTTACTTTACAGTGATAATGTCCCTGGTACCTATGATTAGTGAGCATTGCCTTCTTCATAGACCTTTAGCTGCCACATAAATCATCAGTATATGTGTTTCAGTGAGCATCTGTAAATAACTTACACATTAATTGTTCCTGTTGTTCAGATAATTCTACAGAAGGATGAATTAAAGTAGCTCTGTGGTTTATTTGGCAGAATGGAGATAAAATGAACTATCCATTATGCAAAACAGGGCATATCTGTACATTTTATGGTTATAATAAAAATCGTAATTAAGAAAAAAGTCTCTTTGACATGTTGGCATAGAGCACTATACAAAATTAAGTTCCCCATATCAGAACAATATTATTTGGTTCTCACTTTAAACCCTTGGCATAACTCTCCTGGGATCAGTTTTTACACATTGTTTGGCTCAGAGATTTAGGCAGCTAAGAAGAAAAGAAAAGGATCCAAGAAGATTTAAAATTTTATCACTGATATTTTCTACCTTTGACTGCTCAATCTCAGGGGTTTTTTTGTTTGTTTGTTTTGTTTTGTTTTTTAAGGAAAGGTGTCTCATTTTAATTTTTATTGATGCATTTGTATTTCTGATGACTTCTAACTAATCCTATATATATTATATCATGGAAAAGGTGGAACTCACTGTTGTACTATAAAAGCTGACAAGGTTTATATCATTGGCAAATCCAGTCATTAGAAAATTCCTGATGTGATATACAAACAAGAAATTGTAAAATAACCTGGGTATTCTATTATAATTTTTCAAATTTTATCGGTTATTTACATAAACTCAAATCAATCTATTTTAAGTATACAATTGATGAGTTGTGAAAATTTTATAATATTGTATAAATGCTACCATAATCAAGATATTGCCCTCATTTAAAAAATTTCTGTTTGCAGTTGATCCCTTCACTAAACTCCTGGTCCTGGTCAAACAATAATTTACTGTTTGTTGAAATAGTTTGAACTTTCTAGAATTTTTTATAAATGAAATCATACAGTCATAGTTTTTTTTATTTTATCTAGTCAATTTAGCATTATGTATTCAAGACTTATCCCCATTGTGGTTGTTTCTATTACTGAGTAGTATTCCACAGTATGGGTATACCGTAATTTGTTTATCCATTCATTAGTTGATAGAGATTTTCATGTTTTAAATAATTTGTCTATTATCAATAACATTGCTATGATCTAGCAGGGAGTGTTATGATGGAAACAAGAATAGGCATATTGTGAGGAAAGGTCATTAGCCAAAGGAGCCAGGTGGCCTTTGAAGCTGAAAAAGACAAGGAAGTCTCCAGAAGGAATGTAGCCCTGCTAACATCTTGATCTTAGACTCTGTTCTACAAGAACTTTAAAAGAATAAACCAGTGTTGTCTTAAGCCACTAGTTTGTGATAATTTGTTATAGTAGTAATACGACTGATACAGATTTTGATTTGTCCATGTTTTTGGTGTGGACATATATTTTCATTTCTCTTAGATAAATATGTAGGAGTGGAATAGCTGAGTCATATAGTTAGTATATAAGTATTATTTCAAACAACTAGATCACCTTAAAATATACTGTGCTTCAAGGGTGGAAAATTTTCATATTTGATGTACAAGACTTGTCATATTGACTTGTCATTGAAATTAACTTAGGCATGTTAGGATAAATTAATTTTAGTGCCTAAAAATATGGTCATGAGAGTCAAATAGAACTGTGTTTTAGTATCTTATTAATTATGTAACATGGGAAAAAGCTACAAATCTTCTTTAGTGTTCAGTTTCCTATCTATATAATGGGAATGTTAACATAGATGAGAATATGGATATAAACTAAATAAAATTTAATGTTCATATTAATTATTATGATTACTAATATTTGACAATGTCCTAAAAGATACTTTTGAACACAATGTGTTCAACACAATGTGTATGTATATTCATATCCCAGGTAGCTGACTGAAATTATGACAGGATGTAACTGTGAACAGAGTTAGTTGTAAAAAAAATTTGCAGGTTTAGATTCATATATGGTCTGTCTAGTTCAGGTAAAATCAATCAAAATATAATTTAAACAAACTATATTTTAAAGTTTCATTTATCATTATAAGAAGAAAAAAACATATAATAAATGAAGTAAATTATAGCAATTCAAAGACTGATATAATTTCTAGGTTATGTAAGAAATAATAAAATGTATTTATGTTTGCATATGAGACAGAGAGAGTGAGAGACAGAAATCTGATCAAACCTCTGAATCTAAGCACTGATTTGTAGTAAATCCTGGGAAATAAGGTCTGTCTGTCTATCTATTTATCTATATCTATCTATCTATCTATCTATCTATCTATCATCATCATCATCATCTTCATCATCATCTATCTATCATCTATCATCTATCTCAAGCTACAAATCTACATCATAGATTTATTCTTTCATAAAGTGTAGCTATCAGTTTTAGTGATGGCCTCAGCCTTCGATGACTATTCTTTACAGGTTAGAAAATGGTGATGTCCTAATTCTATCATTCTTTCCTCATTTATTATTATGAATATTAACAAAAATAATAAATTTCCCTTATCAACTATTTAGTTGCCTTGAGGTAATTTTGTACACATATATCAAGATATTTTCCAAATATCTAGGTGGTTTAATAGCATCCTCTTAAAGTGACCTCACTTACTGCCCTTCCCATCCCCATCTTGGCGCCTAATGTGAAATTAGTGTTCTATATACAGCTATTATTTGGGTGGTGTCTTGCATACTTGCAGAAGAGAAACTATTTTAGGTAAAAAATAAAAAAAGAATTTCATTAGAATAAGAAAATGTAGAGGTTAATTTGTTCAAGCAGTGAGCTAATTTAACCAGTAATGGAAAACAAAAGTTTCATATATTGTTTCTATTTCAGTAGCAAGAAATAGTTCAGGTATATAGGAGCATAAGATGTCAATTATTTTTTAATTCTTCTAAATAATTCTGCTTTTTAAAATATAACTATAAAGTAACAACAAAAACCATAGAAACCTCACACAAAAACTGCCAAGCCACAATTTATACTGTATCAATATTAACATTATAAACCATATTTCTAGGTATTTATTTCAAAATTAGAATTTTATGTAAACACAAAATTCTGAAGAACTTGAATGTTTGTTAGTTAGAAATCTTGAATGAGATAATCAACAGTTACACTTCTTAATGAAATACTGGATCTAGGAAATATCCATCAATACTGCTAAAATCATAAGTGAAAGCTTTATGGGAACTTTAAAATAATGTAGAACGTGACCTGAGTCTTGTGCTCCTGGAAAACAATGAGAATTAAGAAATCTCCCAACTCTGTTTTATTTTGGGAAGTGGCTCATTGCAAAGAATTGCCTTTTCACATTATGACTTTAAAAAAATTCTCAAATGATCCCCTTCTTTACCTGTGACAAGGCCATACACAGATCCTCCAAATTCCTATTTTTTGTCTCATGAATTAAGTTGAACTGTTTGTCCCCACTGACAAATCTGGACAAAATGACCACTAACTTGATTTGACCAAACTTTAGTCAGAGTTCTTTCCCATGCCGCTATTTGATTGTTGATCGCTTTCAGCCTGAGTCAGCATCAGAATGTCAGGGCAGGAGGGTCGGTAGGGAGAGAAGTAAGGGAGGAAGGGAAGGAGAGGCAGAGAGGAAAAATTAGAAAGAGAAGAATCAGCTCAACTGTTTGATTCCACCAAACACATACATCTGAGTGTTTCTAGCTTTGTTTACTCAATAAAAAAAAAAAAAAAAGCCATTCCATCTGATATTTGAGGCACTTGCAAATCTTATAGTCAGAGTATGCTCTTTATTACAATAATCCCCTTTCCCCTATTACAACAGTCCTCCTCACCTTTTATAATAGTGTCTCATCCTCTATTGCAATAGTCTTTTTCAAAAAGTCTCTCCTTACTAAAGTTCAAATCTCTTTTTATTTGCTATTTATAATGAATGGATTAAACTGACACTACCTGGACTGATCAATCTTTTCACCAAAAGTGGAAAAAGCAGGCAGTAAAGAACACCTGGTATCATGCAATGGGAAATACACAGCACCACCTATTCTAGCCAAAGGGGGGAAAACAAACAAACAAACAAATGAAAGAAACAAACAGAAAACTGGAACCTGAATCTAACCAGGACTCCAGTTCCAACTACTCTTTATAAGAAATAGAGAAGAGAAATGACTCAGTTGCTTTAATAAATTAACGTCCTGAAGAAAATAGGGAAATCTTAGCTTAAAGGAAGCTTAAAAGGTATATTAAAAACAATGCCTAGACTTTGTTTGGATCCTGATTTTAATTATCTGCAAAAATCTATTTCGAGACAATCAGAGAAAATTTAACATGGACTGAGTATTAGAGGGCATTAAGGAATTATAATTTTGGGGGGTATTATATTATTGTAGTTATGTTTTTGAAATAGCTCTATTTATTAGAGATATATGCTGAAATATTTATTAGTAAAATGGTATGATGTTTGGTGTTCACTTTAAAATATTCAGCCAAAATAATAACATGGGAGGCACAGATGTAACATGATCAATAAATGTTGCTATTTGTTGTGATCTATTGTGTAATGGGCATATAAGGGTTTTGTATACTATTCTTTATAATTTGTATATTTTTGAAAATTTTCATAATACATGCTTGAAATAATGATTATGGACTTACAGTTCTAGCTCTGTCATGTAAGGAGCTTGTTAATCATCATTCCTGTCCTTTCAATAAGAAAAAAGTTGAACAAACTGAAAACTGATGACTTTTCTTGGACGCATCAGTGAATTGTCACGATGAAAACTGGAACCAAATATACATAGAATCAAGATGAAATTAGCTTATCTAGAGGAGAAGCCACTGTAATTATAACTGTAAGGGGAAAAAATGGTAATTTTGATGAATTGCTAAAGGTTGGATATAGACCAGCATGAGAATGAGAAACTCCTGGGGGATGAGTCTGAGGAGATAACACATTCATGGCTTTTACCATCAAGAATCCCACCATGTCCTCATAGTGAAAAATTTTTAAACAATCCATTTGAGTTTCTTGCAGGAAGAGAAATATTCCCATTTTGAAATACTATCAGAGCATTCTCCATATCAAGGGTCCACTCTCTAAGGAAAAAAACTTATCTAACCTGAGCAATTGTTCCACTCAAGTCCTGTCTAGCCTTTCTGTCTCACTAAGGGTAGAAAAAAAATTGTTAAAACACTTGTGAAGGTAGAAAGTGTTACCTTGTGAAGGCCAGGCCCATTAAAAAACAGATTTAATCATAAAATTATGTAATATTTCTCTCCCACACTTTAGCACCGTATCAATAGGGCTCCATTATAATAGTGGATCACAACTAGAAGAGCTACAAAACACAGAATCTACTTATGAAGGAGCTCTTTGCTCCTCTTTATCAAAAATAATGGGAGAGACAAAACCAAGGATGCTAGAAGGACACTAGAAGGAACTGAGCCTCTGATACCTACGGCTGCAGTAAACATTAAACACAGCCCAACTCCTAGCAGGATTAGCATAAAACCTCATTGAAGGCCTACTTACCACAGTTCTTGTTACCTGACACCCCATGTCTGGCTTTTAACAAAAAGTACAAGGCATGCTAAAAAGCAAGATAAAACAGTATGAAGACTTTGACCCAGCACAATTGGTTTATTTTTATTTAAAACCTAGCAAATTAGTAATAAAATATAATTAATAACTATTTGCAACATTATATGTGTGTTTTTGCTTCTTTTAATCTCAAAACATGTGTAGAACACTTGCTGATATTTGTAAGAATATGTGAGTTGATTTTTGTAGTTAAATAACCATAATTAAAAAGAACCAGTTTTCTAAAATTATAATATTCATGCCTAAGCCATGCCAATTAGACAGATTCCGTATTTATTTATTTATTTATTTTTGGAAATGTCTAAAACTCTACTTTTTAAGGAAAAGAGATATTTTTCTAAAGAGTAATTGTCTTTAAATAAAAACAGAGAAAGATAGCCTTGGCTATACCACTCATTCAGTGACAAAACTCTTGTTGACTGGTTTCAAGAAATAACATCTGACAAGGTTAATACAAGCAATTTATTCTGAAGGTGAATATTACCTTAGAAACTGTAGAAATGTTTCAAAGAAAAACGATAGAAGAACAAGAGCTACTCCAGATAAATGAACAACTTTAACTGCCATGAATGACACAGCAGCTGCAGGATATATATAGAGGGTAACTACATATTTAGAAGGAAAGACTGAGATGTCGAAACAAGAGCTAAATTAGGGAGGGTTAGACTCAGAAGTCAACCAACCCTCAGAAACCGTGAAATGCAAAGCTCAGTACAAGAAAGTAAATTTTCACTAGAGTGACTTAGTTATTATATATTGCTTGGTGTTCTATTAAGATTTCTTTGTTGTTAAGCTCTAGTTGGCAAAAACAGCAATATTTCCTTCAGGCAAATCATCAGGGAAAGGGTCAGAAATAGGTAGAGAGAAAAATGAAACAGGATTAATTACAGGTAAATAATTATTAAAGCTGTTATGGATAAATGAGATTTCATAACACTCTGTTCCTTACAGTTTTATTTGCTCAAAGTTTCCTCAATAAAATGTTTCACATTTTCCTTTTGACATTGAAAATATCAACCTATTTTACTGCTCTACCCATCATCTTAGTGCCAAGACCTTCCATTCATGTACTTATTGTTTATTTACTCAATATCAGCTGAATCCAAAATCTTAGATTTTTCACGCTTTTTTCACATTCTAACAAGAACTCAGAGGGGAAGTAAAAAGATGAATAGAGTTTATCATCAGATTCTAAAGAGTACCAGAACAATTATAATCATGATGAATTTGTAGCAATTATACAATATTCCTCCAACTTAATAGAGAACAAATGAATAAACCCCAAGTAATCAGTAAACTGGCAGAATAATAAACAATTTATTTTCAAAAATTTTGCCAACCAGAGCCACCTGCATGGAGTCTGTGCTGCTCAGTAGGAGGAAGAATTTAACACATTGGAATAATAATCATAAGGTCAGGATATTTGTCCATTGTAAAATAAAATTGCTTTGCCTTTTGCAACTTGGTTAACACTTACTCTTTATTACAGATACCTTGTATTGAAAAAGCGACAAATAAAATTTACTATATTGTTGGCAAAGGAAAGAAAGAAGGTAAGAAATTTGACAGTGAGTTACTGCCTTGGGCTCCCAGCCCAACTTGCAAATTTTCACCATTGTCAAGGTCATCAATCAGCATTTCCTGGGTGCCTGCTGAGGGTGAGAGACAGTGTTCTAATTCTGGATGAGACACAGTTTAAGCAGAAAATACAGCTGCTGATAATATGGACTTTTTAATTGATGACCTCACAGTACAAACTTTATAAAAATTTAATGTAAATATCTTAATGTTGAGTTCAGGGTCCCTGAACTCTGTTGCCTTAGACCCATGCTCCATGCTAAAACCTTATTTAAAGTACCAATCAAGAAGTGATTGAAAACGACTTTTATGTTATGCAAAATATTTAATTTACTTTTGTTTTCTCAACAACACTTTTAAATTCGAGTAGTTTTTGAAAGCTGCTGAACCTGTTAATTTTTTTCATAATATTTCCTCCTTATATACCTGCTTTGTTATAGGCCACATTATTTTTCATGTGGACTACTGCAGTAACAATTAACTTGTCTCCCTTATCACTGTAGTGCCCCAGCCTGTCAATCATATACTCTGTGTGAGAGTGACCTGTATAAATATTTATAAAACAATGGCATACCTTGTCTAAAATCCTTCAATCGTTGTTGATAGTCTTCTGGAAAATATCTGAATTTCTAACCTTGGTATGTTAGATATTTGATGGCCTCACTCCCACCCTTTCTTCACCTTATCTCCTGTCATGCCTTCACACCTAATCCTAGCTTTAAAGACTACTTGCTCTTAAAAAATGCCATTCTTGGGAGAAAAAAAATGGCATAGATGATAGAGGGTCCCTTCATCCCTCTGGCAAATAATCAAAATCGTGACGGAAACAAGGAGTAGCAGCAAGGAAAAATAGCCTCGGATCTTGATGAATAAGCCATACAACTAAGGAGAAAGCCAAGAAATCACCCTGCAAATGCCAAAAGGTAGGATTGGGCAAGGACGTGGGGCTCCTGGGTCTCTAGCAGCTGAGTGAGACGGAGGCTGTGGCAGTGGCCGTGGCAGAAGCTTCTTAAAGGGGCCACATCTGTGAGTAGATTTTTGCGGTGACAGACCTGCTTGCTCCATGCACCAGTGCCTATTCGGCTGCGTGCAGGGGGCACCAGGGACTTACAGGGAGACATTGTCGGAATGAGGGCTGGGGTGAGACTTACTCTGTACAGAAGTATCAGAGGTATCCATTGTTCTCTGTTGAGCCCTCCCCAGTGCAGGGACACAGCACCACCATAGCCGAGACATCATCAAACTGGATAACCAAGGTCACTCTGTCCAGAGGATTCTCTGAAACCCTGCCTACCCCAACTTGCGGCCCCATCCAAGCCACATTCAGGTGTGGGTGAGTCAAGTGGTCCTCGCTGAGCAGCGCCTTGACTCACACTGGAGAAAGCTGGCCTCGGTTTCTGATGTAAGCACAGCATCTGTGGATTGCTTGCTGAATCTTAACAGGTGGCCCCAGAGGGGTAGAGGCTGGGGCTAAATTTGGCCTGCAGCTGAGTCACTCTCAGGACTATGCCACTGGACACCTACTTCACACTTCCACACTAATAAGACCGGGAGACTTAGGAACCTTGCTTAGGACACAGAAACAGTAATGGAAAGGCAGCCAAAATGGGAAGATAAAGAAGCAGACACTATATGAGAGAACGAAACAGAGATCCAGATATAATGGAATCAAGTAATCTAACAGATGCAGAGTTCAAAACACTGGTTATAAAGATGCTCAATTAATTTTGGGGAAGTGTTGATACATTCAGTGAGAACTTCAACAAAGAGATAAAAATGGAAATGGAAATTATAAAAAGGAAGAACACATTATCTGAGATGAGAAGTATATTAAATGGAATAAATAAAGGAATAAACAAAGTGAATAAAGAAAGGATTAAATGCCCTACAAAGAGGACAGGAAAGCCAAGGACACTCAAGTAGAATGGCAAGAGATAAGATGCCAAAACTATAAAAATAATTTAAGGAGGATATAGGACACTATTAAGGCTCAAAATATTCATCTGATCAGTGTACCTGAAGAAAATCAAGATGCTGAAAAGCTATTTGAAGAAATAATGATGGAAAACTTCCCTAACCTGGTGAAGGAAATGGACATAAAACCCCAGGAAGCTCAGAGAATTTCAGAAATCAGGGATCCAAAGAAGTGCACACCAAGACATATCATAATTAAAATGCCAAAGGTTAAATACAAAGAAAGAATATTAAAAGCAGTAAGAGAAAAATAGATAATTACATATAAGGGAACACCCATACTGGCAGCTGATTTCTCAAAAAAAAACTATGCAAGACAGAAGGACTTAGCAAAAAATATTCTACCAAATAAAGACCCACCAGGATATACTACCAAGACTAATTTATCCAGAAAAGCTATCATTTAGAGTTGAAGGACAGATAAAGAGCTTCCCAGACAAAAATAAGCTAAAGGAATTTATCACCACCACGTCAGTATTACAGGAAATGTTGGAGGGACAATGTAGTGGTAACAACTACATTCCTATCAATAAGTACCTTAAATGGAAAAGAATTAAGTGCTTGAACCAAAAGACAGAGTGGCTAAAAGGGTAAGAAAACAAGACCCTTACATATGCTTCCTACAAGAGACTCACTTCAGATTAAAAGACACACACAGACTAAAAGGAAGGGGGTGGAAAAAGATATCGCTTTGATGGACCCAGAAGGTTTTAAGTCAAACATAGAAAGATAAACACTATATGATTTCACTTATATTCAGAACTTAAGGAATAAAAAGAACAAACTAATCAAAAACAGACTAATAATTATAGTGGACAATTTGGTGATGGATGGAAGGGAGGGTGCAATGGGGGCCTGGGAGAATGGGGTGAATGGTTAAAGAAGTAGAGATTAGTAGCTGAAAGATGATCACAGGGATGGGGAGCATGACATAAGGAATGCAGTTAGTATTAATATGTTAGCTAGGTGGAGGGTCAGGGGAGGGAGAGAGCAATTGGGGGGATTGTTTTATGGAATATATAGATGTCTAACCAATGTACTGTATACTTGAATTTAATTAAAATTTTAAAAAACTGCCATTCTTTGTACTATTGCATATATTTTTCTTCCATTTGCACATATTCAACTTTTCAAACAAGTTACCATCTCTTAATTTTTAGAATCAGTTTCTTCAGGGATCTTTTTTTTGAAGTTTTCAATCACTTGCCCTCTCTGAACCATCCCAGGTAAATATCTCCCTTTGTATTCCCAGCACCCAAGCATACCTCTATCTTCACTCTTACACACTGGACTTCAATTGTTAGTTTTATTAGTAGTCTTTCCAATAGATTGAGCTCCTGTGGACAGGGACAATTGTCTTAATTTTCTATATAGCTTTGTATCTGTCTGGAATATAGTAGAAACTCATTAAAAGTTTATTAAATGAGTTAACAGTTTATAATAATAATTGTTAATATGTCTGCTTTTTATTTCTGTCCATCTGATTTCATATTCTTCTTGAGAAAGTAACTCATTGACAATTTTACTTCCATTTTGGAAATTTTAAAACACTTCTCATTGCCAGCTGAATAAATTTCAAGTATCTGGAAGTAGTTCATTTTGCACGTTATTTGAAAGGTTCTTTTTTGATAACATGTACCTCAGTCAAGTTGAAATAATCACTCCTTGTTCCTTACACACCTCATTCCCAACTCTGTCCCCACATCTTTGCTTATGCATCCTTTATGCCCTTAATATTTTTCATTATTTAAAATATATAGAATTTGCACTTAGGAAAGAGCATAGGCAATCTTACATCCAAATTTATTTCACTAAGTTTAATTTTCTCATTTCCCTATTAGATTAGTTGAAAGCAAGAACTATGTGTTATTAATTTTTATTTCCCATACTATCTTGTGCATCACTGGTGATAAATCTTTGTTGTATGAAAAATGAATTAATGAGTGAATGATAAATGAGTGGTTAGTGTGTGTGCACACATGTGCATGTGAGTGTATGTGTATACACTAAGTTGATTGCTGTTAGTTAATTATGGATATTCCATCTTGAATTTTCTGAGCCATTAAAAATAGGTAATACATTGAAGATTTCAGTTAAGCCTATCATATAAATAATTGTATAATGATTAATAGGCAGTTAAGCCATTTTAACAACTAAAAACAATATCCCAAATCTTTTAAAAATAATGGAAGATCAGTAGCTGTAGCAATGCAAAATAAAACTGAAAGAATTTGCAAAATAAAACTGAAAGAATTTGCATTTAGAAAATACATGTATCATTAAAGCTAGGCATATGGGTCTTTTTTAAAATGTCATTTCCAACCTCTAAATCTAATGTAAAACAAGATGGAAGAAAGAGGAAAAAGAAGAATAAGTATTTTGAATACTTTCTGACAAGAGGGAAATTGACTTAAATCAATGTAGGACCAGGTCCCAGAAGGCATGAAAACTTAAGCCAACAATACTTCTAATTAGACCATTTTTAGAGCATGTTAACACTTCATTAATTTAAGTAGGCTCTGACCTTAACATGCTAGGCATTTCAATAATTACTAGGGAATAGCATAAAGTTCCCCTCTTTGAAACTTCAGTGTTTCTCAGAATTTAGTGAAAAATGAGATGCCACTGGTTCATTTCAAATGTAGTGTTCATGGACTGTATTCATCAATACATTTAGCAATGTCAGAAATGCATCCAGGTGATCAGAGAAAAGATAGACATATGAATGTATTGATAAACCATCTTTACAGGTAATTATAAAGCCATCTATAATATAGAATCATTACTGAAGAAAAATTTAAATATAAGTATAATAAATAAATTTTTTAGGTAGATTAAGTACTATTTAGTTAAAAGTCTAAAACCATACAAATTGTTTGTTTATAAATTCCATTTCTAGGAATTGTAGGTAAATAAATAAAAGTAGGTATAAAGATTTGCTTAGAGGAATGGTTATTGCAGCACTGTTCATTAGAAAGAAAGTGCAATAACCCAAATATTCAATAACTAATACTGCATTGAATACTATGCGGCCATTAAGATATTGAGTAGACTTATATTTTACTCACTTGGGTAGTATTCACAAATGCAAAAGAATAGATATATCAATGATATATGACATATGATTGCATAGTGAAGATGTTCAGAATAGGATCCAGGCTTTGATGTCACATCAGCCCTTTAGTCCTTGTTTTATTACTTACAGGTATGTCATCTAGTTGTTTAGTATTTCTAGGTTAAAGTTTTGTCAAGAGCAAAATGGTTTGGCAAGTGAAATGGCTTTGGATGCTTAATATATAATTAAAGAGTTTTATTTCAATGTTAGATACAACCAAAAGAAAAAAAAAACCACAGAAAACTACTACTCCCCCGACATAAAAACTACACCTCGGCTCTGTTTTGTTTCTAGTTTGCAATACCTAGCCATTGAAGTATGAAGTAATGAGGTGGTGCTTAAAATTTATATACTCACTGCATTTTGTTACTCTTCACCATATATTTGGCATCTAGACTGAAAGCAAAAGTAATTTCAGTTGTATTACTATCCTGGATTATGCAAACATTGGTGATACCAGATTTAACAAGAAAAAATCTTTTAAATTCTTAAAATGATTTAATTTATTATTACATTTCAAATGCATTCTTATAGTAATAACATTAAATTGTCTTTTCACTGTGTTTACATTCCTCCCACAAAACAAGAAAAATATCTTGCAAAGGAAAAGGGCTTACATAGAGTCTACATCTTATCCTAATTGCATAATTATTTCAAATATGTCAAGTATTTCCTTTTTTTCTAAGGGACTCTGATTCAAGCATTATGCTTAATCTTCTCTTTACCTTCTAAACTTGAGTTTTCTGGACTGCTACAGTTGATGGGAATACACAATCATGCCAACTCGAAGAAACTGTCTTCTCTACTTCAATCTTTTTTGACTTCTGTATTAGTTTCCTATGTAATAAATGACCACAGACTTAGTGGCTTAAAATAATATAAATGTATTGTCTTATAGTTCTGGACGTCAGAAGTCCAGAACAAGTTTCACTGGGCTAAAATCAAGGTGTCAATAGGACTGCATTCCTTCTGGAGGTTCTAGGAGAAAATCTAATTCCTTACCTTTAAAAGTTTCTAGTAGCCACCTTTATTCCTTGGCTAATAAATGGCCTTTTTCTCCAACTTTAAGCTAGAAAAATAGCATCTTCAAATCTCTCTCTTGTTCTCTCTCTCACTCTCTTTCTTGATGGTATACACACACATGCGCACACACACACATGTGCACACACACACACACACACACACACACACACACACACAGAGCCCTCTCTGACTCCTGCTTCATTCTTTCCTTTATAAGAAGTTACATTGAACCTTCCTGGATAATTCAGGATAATCTCTCCATTCCAAACTCCTTAATCTTTTGTCATATAAGGTAACATATTCACAGGTTCCAGAAATTAGGACATTGATATCTTCGGAGAGGAACATGATTCTACCATGACTTCCTTCTAAACCATCCTTTACTACTAAAATATTTTTTTCTGATAATTACATTAATCACTTATTAATATCCTTCAATAATTCCCATCAATTTTATTATAAAATTGAAGATTTTACCAGGAAAGACCCTTCTCAGATCTCTATTTCCATCATTAACCTGTACCAGTCTTTCACTTATATCTTTTGTTCCAGCAGTACTGACATCATCCTGTCCCCTTCTCCCTATACGGAGCCTCCTTCCTTGGTCCAGGTTAATAGATAAAATTGAAATAAAATGATAACATGATAAATGGAGAAAAGAGGAGAGTTTAGTGGCATTTTTAGGTAGTAGAATTATCTTTGTGATCTCTTGAATATAGGGTAGGTAGTTTATGCTGAGGGATGTGAGAGAGGAAACCAGGAAAACAAAATTCTGAATAAAAAATAGATTTTTGGGCAGAGAAAGATCATGACTTTAGTTTGTGGCATACAGATGAAAATATATAGTAGGTGTTAGAATAAGAGAATTATTAACTTTTAAGGACCTTCATGTAAAATTCAAGACTTTATTTATAGTCAGTTACTTAGTATGCATTTTAATTATATATATATGTATATGTATATATATATATATGTATATGTATATATATGTATATATGTGTGTATGTATGTATTTCAATTACACGTTTTTAAAAGCAAGACAAACACTTGGCAATAAAAGGATCTGTTGTCTAAAAATAGTCCCCCGTAATGGCCTATGGATGTTCCTTTTCAGATGTTCTGTACAACCTTGCAAGACCAATGCAAGTGATAAATGAGGAAATAATTTTTGATTTGCATGATAGTGCCAAACATCTCTTCAGCTGTAAAAGACAATTGGCCCAAAATCTTTAGATGCTCGTCTATTTGCTGCTTTGGTTTGATTCCAGAGGCAGGCTATGAATAGCTAACTTGGTGAGATTTGTCTTTAGTTTGCTTGCAAAGCTTTATTTGATGCCGATTCATAAATTATACTTGCTGCATTACAGAATCTCATTATCCTTCATTAGAAAAAACATGCTAAATACAAGTTAGTATTACATGTCAGGCACTGCCTGTTGGATGAAAGAATCAATGAAGGCCATGGCATTGCATTTTACTAGCACAAAGAGGCAAGAAAATGCAGGCTCTAATCCTCTTGTCTTTGATATGTAGCATAAGTCTTGTAATACAATACAAAACTTAGTCTGATAAGTAGATAAGAGCAACTAGTGAACTCTTAAGTCAGGCGATGCTTATTGTATCACAGCTCTCCACTAAGGACCATGGTATTACAGTGCCTGGCACATGATAAGTGATTGGTAAATAGCCTAAGTAAATGTGAATGGCTACTTTAATTATTCTCATTCATGAAAAATAATTATACTTGCTCGTCAGGAATTTTAAAATCCTCATAAAGTGATATTAAATATTCTTTATACAGCAATTTTATCCAAGATTTATGATGTTTATGAAGATGTCCTTTCACACACACATGCACATGCCCCTACACACAGCTTAATAAGACAAAGATTCAACACCTGTTTGTAACTTTCCCCATTGTTATTATAGTGCTTGCAAGGTGGCTTAAGTTGACAAAGAAATAGAAAACACAGTCTATTACCCTAAAGGGTTCAGGGTCCCCTAGGGATGATAGAGAACATATAATGGGACAAACTAGAATACTCCTAATACTCAAGTCACTAATTTCAAATACATTTATATCATGTTTAAGATGTGCATACTAAATATCTAGTAATTAAGTGTTAATATAAATCAAAACAATGTTGATTTTTTACTCAAATATTTTAAACCAACTTCTTAAATAGTTTTATTTTGAGGTAGGAGCATTCAGATTTTGGGTAGCCAATTTTGAAGAGGTTTAGAAACAATTAGAAGCCAGTGATTCAGAAAAAAAAGGACATTTATTTATAGCTGGGCAGAACTGCAGCATAAGGCCTTTATGGTGGCAGCACATTCTTAGCTAAGTCAAAGGGCTATATGCCTCAGACATGAAGAACAAAAGAGGATGATAGCATAACAGATACCACCTCTAAGAGTGCTAAATAATCTTTTCAGATATATGCCAGATCTGCATGGCATTTTAAATTGTTGGGTCATGGGGTAAGTTGGTGATGGGCGAAGGTGACCACAGATACTGAGTTGTGTAAAGGAGGAGTAGAGTTATGGGTAGAAATAAAAAATATATATACTTCTTAACTTTTTCTAGGTAATTTTATAAATGAGTAGAAATTTCTGATTGGATTGACAAATTATCATTTATCTGATTAAATGAAAAGAAAGTTCACATAAATTCAAGCAAGGGAGCATGCACTGATTTTATTGTTCCAGACCTAGTATACATTGAAAATGAAAAAATCTGAAACAAAACCATTTCAAAGAAGTGAATGCAGAAACAGTTGATCTTATTAGATTTCTACAAGGAGCTATATTAAATGAAACAGTCTTAGAATCAATGTGCTGAAAAGATGATCATCATGATAGACCTATATTCACTTATGGAATGGAATTGAGGAAAGACAGAAAAAGTTGAATTTCATTATTCTCTGAGTATGATGACTATTAAAATGACATTAGTGACAGAAGAAAAGATCACACATATTTGGCTTCCAAAACTATTCTTCTTTTTCTGAAAAAAATTTCATAATTACATGTGATTTTAATACAGATGAACGAAGGATCATTGAGGAAAAGAGCAGAATGTCTGGGGATTTTTTTTAAAGTATCTTCTTTTAAAAAACTATTATTTAGAATTCTCTAGAGAAACAAAAGCATCAGCAAGAACTTTTTATAAGAAAATGAAAGAAAACTTAAATCACAGTAGTAGATAAACACAATATATCATTTCTCTATCTTTAGAACTTGATTTGTCAATTATTTGTTTCATTTTTTCTGATGCCTTACAGAGGATAAATTTTTAGTTCTTTCATTTTTGGAGGAAGGGCTGAAAATAGATGAGCTTTTTAGCTAGTAGCAGTAAACTCCAGAAAATTGCCATATTCAATGAAGACTGAATCACTAACTAAACCCCATTTCAAATGAAGGAAATGTTCCAATAGCTTTCTCCTCATGGCTAATTAAATATTTATCTGAAAGAAAGTGATATATCTCAATAAAAAAATGCATTCAATTTATAATAGTTACAGAAAATATTGTCTCTAATTCCAAGCAAAGAGAGATTGCATAGAGCACTGCATTCATATTGAAGCAAAAGCACTATCCTCTGTATGAATTTTTCTAACTCTATTATATAGCTAGATTCTAATATTACTATACTAATTTATCAAGTCTAATATTTTCATTTCAAATTGAATTACTTCAAAATTTCTGATTTCCAAGTTTAATACCTAAAACAAACTTTTTGCTAACTTTATAGCACTAGTCCTATATGTTGTTTTATAATATTGCTCTACTTGCCATCCATTTGCATCACCCATGGTCAAATATTATAATAATAAGTAATAGCAAAATGCTTAGAGCAATTGAAAACAACTTGTCGCTGCTAAATCCTAATTTATTTTTAGAGTTTCCGAGAAACAGAATTGTTCAACCATGCTCAACTTTGCATCTAAGACATAATGTCAAGTCAGAAAATGGCTTCATAAAAATTTTCAATGTTATAAATGCACTTCAAAGAAAGAACTGTTGATGCCCCTGCTTTAGGTCTGGCTTTAAATATGCATCAAGACTGAAATATGGTCAGAGAATAAAAATGCTTTAAGATCGTGGTTTTGCTGCCTCTGAAAAAAATACATTGCCGTCACTGATAACTTTTTCTGGAGAGAATGGGAGAAATGGGAAGAAAACTTCACAGTATTTTCATTAAAGGTTTTGCAGAAACCTACTCTTCATGCACTTAAAAGAATGGAAACATTTTAATATATTATTCCAAATGGATAGGAATAGTTTAGACATTGCAATGGTAATTGGAGCCAGGCTATAAAGTGCTGCATGTTGAATACTTTGCATTTCTGCCTTAATTCCATGGACAATTGAATGTTCACTGCTTGTTTTGCCTAAGGGTGATCAATTGCTAAGGGAAATATCCTCCACATTTTCCCATGAATTGGAATGATTCTTGTCTGCTTCCATGAATTTTTATTACATTTTGTATAAAATCGGCAGTACTTCCTGTGGTACATTTCAAAATGGGAAGTCATTATGAAAGGATTTTTCCACCAACTGGTTTTGGAGAGTCAGTCCCCAAACTCACAGATGTATATCTAGCCCATGTGCCACAATTACAAAAAGCAAAAACAAAAACAAAAACCTTAAAAGTTTTAACTTTGATTTGTTAATAGTTTTTATTTTTCTATTCCATAATATGAAATGACAAAGTAATTTGTAAAATTAGTATGCCATATAATTTAGTTAGCCCTGAAGGAAAATAAAATTAGCTTCTTTTATTATTTATGAATAAAATGGATGGGAAGCAGATGTCCATTATTATAATATTTGAGGGTACATGCTTTGTCCCTAAGATACTAGTTTAAAAAGTATCTATTTCTTCACTAAGGTGTGAAACTCAGTTACTGTTAATGTCCTACGAAGGTGGTGAGGAAACTATCAAGGATTCTATCTGAGACCTTCAAATGATAAGTTCCTATTCAATACAGACTATTTTTTCCCCAGTACTCAATAAATTTTAGTGATGATGACCAGTGTAGTAGGTCAAAGTGACTTCTATAAAATCTAATTTTGCTTTTATTCTGAGCATGAAATTATGGCCCCAGAATCTATACCTATAAAAAGATGCTTTAGGTATTGGACCTTGTGTCAAAGTGATTCTTAATATTGTATAGCATTAACATTTTAAAAAGTTAATTTTTAAATTAAATCAATAGACTTGCACAACAGAAACACATATTACTCTATAAATAAAGCATGTATGTATTGTCAAGTTGCATATTCAAAAACTTTACTGAAGGGGAAGGCATTCTGGCAAATTAAGCAAAATTTCTACCTTGGATTAACGCTCTACAGCAATGATAATTAGGACTTTTCTTGTCTATTTTATTCAATTCTGAATACTCCTTTTTTAGAAGATGTCTGGCACTTATTAAACATTCCACGACAATTCATTCAGTGAAGAAAGATTATACATCCATGAAGCCAACATTGTTCACATTTCATTTTGAATGGAAATTTCAAGGAAGCCTTTAAAGTGAATGACTATCAAGTCGACTCAATCATAAATACAGCTTAAAAAAATAATATAAGCAATTTTGGGGTACCATTCTTTAATATAAAATAAATTTCAATTTCATTGGCAAATAATCTTAAACCCAATAGAGTAAGAGTCAAATCAAGTTCTCCTTAGCTATACATATTTACTTATACATTTCATCAGTGAGCACTGAAGAAATATAAAAGAAAGTGTACATATGAGGTGGGGTTAGCTAATGGCCAAATAGGTTTAGAAATCACACACAATTTACCTCTCTCTCAAATAGTTTTGCTGCAAAAAAAAAAAAAAAGATTTGTTCAACTGTACAACCCAGTGTTCCTCAAACTTATTTGGCTATGGAATCTTTTATTCAGGAGCCATCTATTAATATCTTAATACTGTATAGCATTAACATGCTGATAGAACCAGCATGCTAAAGAATGTAGTTTTAGGATATGTAATATAGTATTATATAATTACAGCTATTTCTCAAAATAACATAGCTAGTTAATGCAGTTCTGCTCAAGATCTAAAGAAATCTTCAGGATAGAGTGTTGTTTTTAACTTTTATTATATTAAAAATTATTTTTATAACTTTGACTTTCAAAAAAATTATTAAAGATGTGGAAATTTACCACATGTACTTTTGTCCTCTACTGAGACGAGCACAAGGTTTTTCTTTAATTTATTAACATGAAGTATTAGATTTTTTGAAAATTCAAGCATTATTCCATTCTCTACTTGGTTATGGCTATCATTCGATTGATAATCTACTTGATATGATTTGCTAAATTTTTATTTGACATTTTACATCTTTATAAGTGAGATTTGTTTCAAGTTTTATAAGCTACATGTGTAGTATTTTTGGATCAGGGTAATGCAATATACTTTTAAATTACTAGGAAATTTTCTATTTTCCTTTCAGTTCTGAAAGAGTTAAATAGCATAGAATTATTTGTTTGAAGTTCACAATAAGTGTAACTTCAAACTTATGGGAGTGTCTTTTTGGTTAGTAGTTTTTGACAATTATGTTAAAAATTTCCAAGGCTCTTTGTCTATTCAAATTAATTCTGTGGTCATTTTAGTAATTTATATTTCCTAGAGAATCATTTCATTCCAATTCAATTTTATTAGCATCATAAAATACAAAGTATCTTTATATCTCTTTGCTCATGCTAAATTTTGTACGATTACTCCATTTTTTCTTGTTTATATTAACAATTGGTTTATATATGTTTATTGTTTATAATGAACCAAGTCATTATTCTTTTATTCTGTTTTCTACTTAGATAATTATATATTTTACATTCTTTGATCATTGCAATTATTTTTCTTATATTAGTTTTGCGGCTATCTTTCAAACTTAGATTTGATTTCTAATTAAATTTATTTTAATATTGTCTACACCATATAATCGAATTGTTTAAAAAAGAAAATTTTTTCTGACAGCATGTTTTTCCATAATTCATATGTAGTGCCATTAATATCTATATAATCTTATTGAGAGCTCATTTTATGGAAATATAATGTTAAGAAATGTTTCCTGACTAATTGAATATGAATAGTATTTATTTTATTGATGCCTGACATCTATTTCCATGTTTCCTACAGTGAACACAAACTATTCTTGCAGAAAAAAAATATATACATATATTTTCTAGTCAATATGGTCTGTAAGTTTGTGATTGCGGGCAAACCTTCTGGTTCCCATACAAAACAATGAGATGACTATGAAAATGTCATATAAAAAAATATGACATATAAAAAAAAAACATTAAAAGAATATACCTCAATTTGCAAAGAAAATGCCTGCATGGAGTAGAAGAGAGTGAATAAGGATGAAGCCTCTGGCCTGCAGGAAGCAGGAAGTTTGGCTAGGAATTGATTTCAAGAATTAAAATCACTGCATGTAAGGCAGAAAACAGAAGAAGGTGAAGTTGGGCTCCTCCAAGAAAGCCTTAACCTGTCTAGAAATCAGAGAAAAGTGGGCAGGTTAAAGCAATCATGAAATACTACTTCACACCCATCAATTTGGGAAGAAAAAAAATAAACGTTCAGCTACTGGTAGAGAAGCTGGAACTTTCCTGTGCTGCTGGGGATGGTTTTGATTATTTATCATGCACTTAACATGTTACAGACGTTGTTTGAATTGCTTTATACACATAATCTATTTAATCTTTACTGCAACCCAATAAGATAGATATTGTTATATTCATTTGACAGAAGAGTCAGAGAGAAGTATCTTGCCAATGTCATAGCTAGTTTGGAGGAAGTATAACTTCCAAATCTATATAATCCTGAGAATATTAAATAGTACAATTACTTTAGAGAGCAGATTGGAAGATAATAGAAAAGTGTAAGAGGTACAAACCCAAGACTATATATTTCCACTTCTAGATGTCCTTCTTACAAAGTTGGAATCACAGAGATGAGTACATAAAGGATCCATTCAACATTATTTATAATAATAGCAGATTCATATAGTATTTATTTTGCACCAACACAATTCTTATATTTACTAACTATTTTATTCTCCACAACAGTCCTATAAGGGAGTTGCTATTAATATTTCTAATTGAAAAATGAAGAAAATGAAGCACAAAGAGATGTGTACAAAGTAGCAAATATTAAAACTAACCTAAATGTTTATTAATGAGATTATATTCATAAATGAGAAGTTTATAATAGTTATACAATGAAGTCTACATATATCAAAATATACAAAAAATTTTAAAGTTTATTGATGTTAATATATTTTTAAAAGTAGAGAAACATAAGGATAATGTTCTGCATGTACTTACAAGACTTCCATTGGTTTGGGAGGGCAGAAAATGGAATTGAGTATTTTCTACCCAAGGCTGTCAGTATCCATTGTTTCATTTTTTGAACCATACAAACTCTGAAGTTAATATGTATAACTATCAAGATTTTTTAAAAAATCTGAGTAGTGGGTACACTGTTGTTTTTATACATCTCTATATTTTCCATATATTTTATATAATTTATAGTAAAATATCTGATAATAGAAATTATATCCATCATGTATTAATCAACTTGACATTAACTTTATTACCTTTATTAAAATTTTACCTGTGCATGAAAACAAGTTATCATGAAAAATAGCTAGCATTTTGTACCACTTAGAGAATTTATTTTCAGAGATTTGTTTTTATATTATTTACTCAATTATTTTATAAGTTATATTAAATTGGGATAAATATTTTTGAAACTGCTCACTAAAGATAAAACTATTGAATGATTGAGTTGGGATTAATATGAAAGCATGTCTGGAATGCACTTTGACAGGGCTATACTATCTCTCTAGAATGCTATAGGTAACAGTACTGACGGCAGAGGTCCCAGACCTCTGTAGGTCTGGACACGAGCCCAGAGCAGTTGAATCACCTGGACGTGAACCCAGTGCCGAAAATCCCACATGTTTTAACTGGCATGGTCCCCATGGTTATTATACCTTCAGCTCTTCCTGGGTTCTGGGTTGTGCCAGGGTTTGGAATTGGTAATGGAAAAGTGATATCAGGTACTGGCGATAGAAGAAGTTCAGAGTAACTAAAGAGAAGAAGGGACTGGATATAGGTCAGCTTTGGCAGTACAGGTTTCTGAACCAGGGTATGTAGCATTGTCCTCAAATATGATACCACTTATGCATAATACGCATAATACTTTCTTGATTATTATACTAAATGTTCTCTCAGCTAATTATTTTCCATCATAAGATTATTCTTTAAATCCAAATAAATATATTTGCTTTGTAATTCACCTTTACCAGTGAAATTATGTCTTTTGAAATTACATGTAATAAATGGTGTTTTATATATTATGTTTAAAAATATGACATTGGAAATGAAAAATCTAGTCCTACAATTCAACACTTAATCAAATACAAGTAATGTGATGAGACTTTCATAGTGATTTCATATTGCTAATTACACGTACATATTCACTTTAGTAAATTGTTTTGTCTTCTATGATGTTGTCGGTCCCCACTGTGTGATATTAAATACGGTTGTAAAATAGGGATGTATGTACATGTTTTTATATGTATAGACATATAGACATACGAGAAGTGGCTACGAAGCTCAGCTTTTCCTTTTTCCCTCTGTAATTATTGTATGAGTATATGCTTCAGGTGTCATGAAGATGTGCCTCAAAATACTTCATGAGTCTCACTATATAAACCCACTGCATAAAGATGTTATTCTAGCCCTTTTCCTTTGAAAAGCCATATGTCTATTTATATGTCCCTATAACAGACATAATGGAAATTTATACTTGAAACCTCATGTACCTTTTAAATCTTTATTAACCTTTATATTATGCATCACTAAGATTAGAGCTTTAATTCTTATTCTCCTCCATATCGAACATTTTCAGGAATTCAGAAAGCAGTAATTATTGTGAAATTTAACCTACTGACATATGCCTAATCCCTTCACCTTATTTGTAATCAATTTTCTCACAGATAAAACATGGTTTAGAATATCTCTAATGTTAATTTCAGATATAAAATCCCACATTTTTTCATTACCTCTGAATACATATTTTTCAACCCTCACACACACAATATTCTCATGCATTTTTTTCTGAAGATATTCACCCTACACCAATATCCTAACAAATACATTATCTCCTGCATTCCAGTGATCTATTGTTTGCAACAAAACTCCCTAAAACCTAGTGTTTTAAAACAGCAAAAACTATTCGGTCATTATTCTGCAGTCTGGGCAGGGAGATTCAGTGAGGATGTGTTTCTGCTTTATGTGATTTGCTGAGGTGGCTAGTGTTGCTTTTAAGACCCCATTCAGTGAAAAGCAGTTTTGTGAATTCCCCTCTCTCCATTCTAAAGGACAAACTGAAATGACCTTACATTAAAAAAAAGGGTTTATAGGAAAAAGAAACTTAGATTTGGAATGTAGAGATCAGTATGAACAAAGAATCAGAGAGAATCTTTAGAAGAAAGAAAAAGGTGTAAAATTTGTAGAAAATATCAAGGTAGTTAGAAAGTAGAAAGGCTGGAGGGGCTAGAGAAAACATTGCTCATTTAATAAGTCTGCCTATTTGCCTACATATCACTTATGGAAATTGAGCACCTATAAATAAGATTACCAGTTGCTTCCAAATAGACGTATGGAAACCCAAGACTAATATTGCTTTGCATCTTCTAAACCCTAGAGTTGAAAGTAGCTAGCTAAATCTTTAGGTTTTTGAAACCCTGAGAGAAATACATCATTGAAAGTGTGTGAAAAAAAAGATTGGCATAGCTGTAATTTCCTGTGGCATTAACTTAGAAAACAGCTTATTTCCATATACCTACTCAGGTCCTGTAGATATTTTAGATACTTATTTTTAACACATGTTAAATACTGCACCCCACAATAATTTTTTTTCATTTTACATGTGCAAAGACTTCTTTTTTTTTTTTTTTTTAACAGAGCATCAAACTGGCATTTTCCCCCCCAGGAAAATATTTTAATTCAGTTTTCAATTAAGTAGATAATTGCACAGTTGAATGAGGGAGTTCTCTATCAGTAAGTCTCTAGACTGAGGCTGAAAGAGCTCTGTGTATATATATCCATCTCACTACAACTCATTTTGGCTCTCTGGTACTTAAGATAATGTTACAGTAAAGAATGTGAACTATTTTCCTTCTACTCAAGTAATGAGTCAGTGGGTCAGTCAGATGAATGTCAATGGTATTATTTATTATCTTGCGACAGTTACATTTTAAAATGAATCTCGTGGCTTTGTTGGTCTACAACTAGTAACTCTTCAAGGGTAATTTCTCAGCCTTCAAGAAAAAGTGCATGATGTAACACTGAATGATTCTGGGAAAATAAGATACATCTTATTTGCATGAGTTAGCCATGCATTTTTTGAGTACCTACTTGTGTATTCAGATTTGTCCTAAGGGATATGTAAATTATATTTATCACACCCAAGAGTTAAAAATTGAAGATATGACAAATAACAGAGAAGAACAATAACCAAGCATTGAATTTAACTTTAAAATACTATGAATTTTAAAAGCCAGTTATCAAAGAGGGAAGGTTTAAAAATTTTTGACTTTAAAAGATTTCAATTAGATCTTGCAAAAAGGACAAACTTTGGGAAGGAGAAGCAAATATGGAGAGCATCATGGCCATAGGTATTAATAGTCTGCATTGACATAAGAAGGAAAGATAAAGTTTATTATTGGAAATATAAAAGACTAAATACTGATGAATAAAATACTAGTTTTATGTATTTTTAAAAAGTTATGACTCAGATCTTTGTACAAGAAAATGAAAATTGAAGTGTAAGGAGAAATATTAACAGAAATATACCTACAGTCCCTCATGTGATTTATGATTTTTTTTAAAAATTAACATTCATTAATCTATTAAGTTCATTTAACCAAGATTTTGAGCATCTATTAAATGACAAGAAACAAGCTAGAAAAATAAATAAATATATGCTATTGCCTTTCACTGATACACAGACCTCAGAAAGAGATGGTTTAAAGTTCAGTTTTGGACATATTGAATGTGAGTTGTTTTGCAGGGGTCAAGTAGAGAAGATGAATACAAAGCAGATCTATATATGTAGGGCTTGGAACAGAGGTCGAGATTAAAGATGTAAATTTGGAAAATGGCAGCACAAAAGTTACAGAAATTGCAGGAATAGATGAGATTACCTAGGGAATATTAGACGATTCAAAATACCCATAGACTCAGGCCTTAACGAAATAAGAAAATGAATAAAATAGAAGTAGGCTTTAAAATAGTTTTCCATAATACAATAGATATGCCCATGATAGACATTAGCATGATATCTATCAGCATAAGATGTCTTGAAATGGATATTTTCATTATTTTTTTATTTCATTATAAAGACCATCATAGTAGAATAGTTTGATTAGAAGGAGTTGAAGCGTAGTTGTGTTGTGTTGTGTTGTGTTGTGTTGTGTTGTGTTATGTTGTATTGTATTGTATTGTATTGTATTGTATTGTATTGTATTGTATTGTATTGTATTGTTGTATTGTATTGTATTGTACTGTACTGTACTGTACTGTACTGTACTGTACTGTATTGTATTGTATTGTATTGTATTGTATTGTATTGTGTTGCATTAATTTTACGAGAAGCTTAAAGAAGTTTGACTAATGAGAGAAAGCCCACAGAAAGAATGCACAATCTGGAAAGAACATCTTAAGGTGGTGATCGCAAATATCATAATTAACCTGGATACATGGAATAGAGAAAATTCTCCTTGTATTAAATAAAATAGGATTTTTTTGGATATTTTAATTCACATAAACATGTGACAGCTTTAAAATTTCTGCATCTCTACTTTCAGCTATAACTCTTCCTATTTGGTGATAGTATCCTTAAAAAGCTTAACTAAATTCTAAGCCTTCTTGAGTTAATTTGCTGTTAAAATTTTTAATTTTAATTTTGATAACTGATCATTCAAAATCATTACTCTGATTTCTTAAGCTTTATTTTTATTTTTATATTCTTTATCCAACAGAAGAATCTCTGGTAGCTCTAACAGCTTATAAGTTGGGTATGGTTTATTTTGACTATCTTCCCTCTCTACCCGGAACTCCACCTCTGGTGTTAGGTTGAGAAAGAGTGGTTGAGGAGACAAAGACTTTTTATCCTTTGGCTTGTATGTTTGTGGTCAAGATTCAGTTCTCTCCTAGTTTGTACAGAACCTGCTCTAACCTATGTTATTATCAAGCCCATAATTTTGTATGGCTTCCAAGACTTTCAACTCCAGGACCAAAAGGCAAGTTTGTCATATATCTTTAGATCTCTTGAAAACTAGGATATAAAAGGAATCTCTTTGCACTCCTCATTATTCTTCACGCCTTCTCTCTCCAGGGCTTTTGTTCCGTGTTCTAGCATCAAAAGGCAAGTCATCATGTCCAAAGATTAAATAAATTTTCTACTTGGGAATGAAATACTAGTGTCCTATTTTTTCAGGACTCAATTTTACAAGTTATTTTTTGTATCCTTTTTCTGTTTGGGGAGAAGCAGACTCTGTCTCTCCATAGGCAAGGGAGTGAAGGAAGTAGCTTAATTTAAGGACTATTGCACTCTGAAAAGACCCACACCTCTCTTCTTAGTTTTCTCATTTTATTAACTAGGTTTTATGAGACAATATAGGATGGGTTCTCTGATGGCACCTTTTAGTAAGCTCTATAGAAGAAAGTCAGTCCAACAGTCGGTGGATCTTTGAGTTTAGAATGTAGGGTACTTAGAAATTTCTGTTCTTAACTTTGGTCTTTAGCACCAATTTTAAGACAACAGGAAAATTTCACTCAATATTCCTATAATATACATACAGATGAATAAAGATATAGGTTTTGAGGGGAAAAGATGAAATCAACAGAATTGGTACGCATTAGATTCTGTTTCTGTGTGAAATAAAAGTCAAGATTATACTGGGGATGGAGATACCAGCTTAAGTTAAGGAGTAATATTTTATAGTAACTAGGGAATGGGGAAAGGGTGACACATAAAATAACACTATGCACTTTAAAGATCCATCTAGATTGAGTAGTTTTCAATGAATCCAATCAGCATATTGATATACTTTTCTTAAATAGAGTAAGTTTAGTGTACAGGAATAATTCTGAGTTGAAGATCCAAAGAAGAGATGAAGCTGAAAGCCATGGGGATCAAGGGAACTGAAGAAACTTGGAGACCATGCTTCAGACCATTATCTTTTAATCTTTAAAAGAGGCCAAAAAAAAAAAAAAAAACAAATCTTGGGAACTAGTTGTCTTGATAAACTGAACACATCTTAGACTCAAGAAATGAGTTATTTGTTAAACCAATGCCATTCAAATTGAAAAGGAGAAGAGCTATGGGTGGGAGATAAGCACATTAGGAATTATGAAAAGGGAGTCAAATCAAGATAAATGGGCTAGCAAATAGTAGGGAGTAAATGCAAGATTGTTAGCTTGAATTTCAGAAGCTCAGTGTGGTTCCATGAACTAGGAAATAGGGAAGTGAAAGCCTGATCAAAAATCATGTCTTATTCACTGTCAAACATGTTGACTTTGAATCACACATGGAACTTCCAGGTGGACATGTCCAGCTAGATTAAAGAGTCATAAGTTTAGGGAAAGATCAAGGTTGGATTTGGGAATCTAAGTATGTAGACAATAGTTAAAAACTTGAGAGTAGATGAGATTTCCCAAGGACAGCATGGGAGTAGGAAGATCAGAGGGTGAAGGACATTCTTCTTAAGGGGTTTGAGGAGTGAAGAGAAATAGAAAACTTGACAGAGACTTAAAAACAAAGAGGAAAGGGAAGAATCAAGAGAGTGAAGGTGTAGATTTGTGTATGTGTCTAGACCGATTGTGAAACTTTTGAGAAATATTTTTTTAGCTTATTAAGGTACCAATTAGATTATTTAGCTTGATGTCTCAAGTAATTTGCCATTTTCAAACTAATTTACTTTTCTCTTTGCTATATAAATCTTATAAATAATCATACTTTATAACCAAATATTTAAATTTTAAAAATTAAATAAGGACTACACTAGATTTATGAATATCTAATGATCTTTGAAGTATCTTAAATATTAATTTATCATTTTGAGTATCAACTCAGAGAGTTAGAGAGTCAGATAAACATATAAAGGAGAGGTTATTCATGCTTTAAACTTAATTTGTAAGACTATTATTGTGAGAATTAGTTCTTTTTCTTAAATGAATATCTACCTCCAGACAAGGTAAATAATTCAGAAGGGCAAATTACATTAGGTAATCCATCTATAACTCACACAAAACTTATTATTCTAAAGGTTACATTTTATCATAATATCACTTTGCAGTATACTGATATATCCTGGTCCTGCCCTTGCTGGTATCACTGTGCTGATTACTTCCTGGTTCTAGATCTTACAGGAATCCTGTGGCCCACATCCCTCTATGACCTGCTGACTTCCCATACTGGAGTGAATACAAAAAATAAGCATTTTTGGTCTCTGTATGCAGTAACTCAGGTTCAGACTTTAAATTACTCTCTTCATGGACTGTATTTCTATCCTTCTAGCTATTTACTTGGATTTGCTTCCACCCCACATAGATGTCTATATTACCAGAACTTAACAATAGTAACTCTCCTTCAGCGTGTCCTCTGCCCAAATCCCTGTCACAGCAGTATGAAATTGGTTTGTGCCTCTCCACTGAGATAGCATAATTGAGGTTATTTAAATTACTGTGACCTTTGATATAGGGTGGGGTGAAAGGAAGTACTTTAAGCTGGTCTTAGAAAACCATCCTTCAAAGCACTACAAAAAAATCCCCTCTGGTTAAAAAATCCTTGACCTAAAAATAAAATTAATTCATTTAGTTCTCAGTAGCTCCATGAGATAGTACTATCACTCTCATTATTCCACTTTAGACATAGTGACTAAGCCACAGAGACTCAAGGTAATGGAGCTTGTGAATATTAGAGTCAAGGTATAGGAATTGATCTTCTTCCATGTTATGTGGCCTCCTGTACAGCCAGTCTCAAAAAAGGCTGGAGCAGAGAGTAGAAAAACTCAAGTCTTAGATAAGAGCTTTGTATCTATTTCCATGTGACTTCCCATTTATACCTATCGTACTGTGCTCATCAGGTTTCTAACAAGCTAGGAGAGACCTAGATGCTCTCCCAAATCTGAGTCGCTGGACAGACAGAAAGAAATGGGACTGTCATCTTACCTTTTTCCAGGTGGCCAGTGTTTGCTGCTGCTTTTCTTAGAATGAAACAGAATGGGCCACAAAATCTATATCTCAGTCCAAAGGCATGGCCATGAGAATAGGTAAAAGTTTCTTTTTAAATAAGGCAATCATTTGACCATTGGTCTTGATGAACAATATTGTGACCATTCTTGTTTTCTGAGCCATTGTAGATATTTTAATGCTAGATTAAAAATGGACATGTCAAGGTCTCCCAGAGAGGTTTCCTCTTAGCTGAGAATCTTCCATTAAAAGTTTTTGGTGACATGAATGACGACATTAGAACTGTGTTCTTGAGAGATATATCTGGCAGCAGGTTATAAGATGCGTTGAAATGAGGCGATGCAGGTTTAAGAGACTGTGCCCATTAATGCACGATGGATGCTGGTATCAAATTCCCTTCTTTCTGAGCTAATACTGGTTATAGAAACTTCTCAGAATTTGCCTCTATAGCACCAAGTAATATTAGTTCTATGGGAAAAATCTGGCTGGTTTACTCTGTTGACTTATTTCACTCAGGAAACTCCCCTAATAGTGCCATGCTGAATTTTTAATGTTTCATATATTTAGCATCCACTTCTCTCTGAACATAAAACCATCTTGGGATAACATTATTCATAGACTTAATCTAGCCTTAAACCCTAATATGCTTTTTGATCCATGCACTTGCATTCTCTGACAAAGAGGTACAATAAAGGCTATCAGAAAGACTACTAAAAACCACAATGATTGAAGATACTCCTTGGTCAAAAAAAAAGTGTCCTCAAAAGGCAGTAGACCCACAAATCCATAGTGAAATGAGATGTATCTTATCAATTCTCTATGAATAATAGTAACAGAACATTTTAGTTACTTAAACTGATTCAATGACAGCAGAGCAAACCGGTAGTTTTTAAAGCTGACAGTATTAAACATTTTGTGGTTTTAAAATGTATTTAATATGTTTTTTACAACTATAACATTGCAGTATTTTTCTTTGAATTACAGGTCCCTGAAAATAATAGGGAGGATATTTAACAAACATACTTCTTTAAAATTTATGAAAATAACTTTTTTTATGATTGTAATATTAAAAAACCTTTGGAAACTCCCCCCCCGCCCCTTTTCATAGGCTGCTGCCAAGAGAAAATGAATCATGTCTTTGCTAGATCCACAAACATCCGGTGTGGATGGGGAAGCTCACTTTGACAGCCAGAATTTATTCTGTTTTCTGTATTTGAACCATTCTTAACAAAGGCTGTTACCAACTCTGTTACAGTGTCTTACTGCTGCACCAGATGTTAGAATAATTCTCTATCCCTTCCTTCTTCAAACACTCATTCTCCTTTCCTTGCTCATGCTTGTTTCCTATTCTGGAATCAGGGATACTGAGATGTATAACATGTCTTGGACTCCCAGCTTCTCCTACCTGACTCAGTACAGGTGGAAGTGCTGGAACATGGGAGCAGATCAGACAGAGAGTATTTGTATAAAATGTGCTGCTTACAAAGGCTTTATGTACTGGTAGGTATGCAATCTCCCCAGGAAAGATTCTACTGGGTGAGACTAAGGATGAGCTTCAGCAATATCCTCTTGCTAAGTGTAACCATTTCTCCCCCTTCTGGAAAGGATCTGCTATTTGAGAAAGTATAAATATACTTTGTTGAACAAGTTCTCCCTCCAGTCATTCTCTTACACACACAGAATAATTTTTTTTTTCTACCTCTTACCTCCTCCACACTTAATGTGTTGTTATATAACTTAAAGAAGTTTTGTATACTATTCTAATGGCCCCAATGTCATTCCCTAGGAATACAAACATACAAATATAATTATACTTTCCTTCCAATTCCTAATTTGCTATAGCAATAATATATTTGCAACGACCATTCCCATCAAAATATCAGACATCTGTTTATCTCAAGGCCAACTGTAACCTCTCATATCAGTGAAAAATACTGATGTTGCCTATTCTTGCTCAGTAATTTCAGTGGCACTGCCCTCTTACTCTTATCCAAGCTAACTCTTAAGACTTAGGTGAATTCTCTTTCTCTCCCTCTTTCCCCATCAGGTTTCTGGCCTCATTCTCTATTGAATTCTATCCTCTTTCTCATGTGATATACCTTGCTCTAGTTAGCTCTTCCCTGATCCAGAGAACCTAGTCCTTACCTTGTCCTTCTATATGTATAATTTTTAGTTCCCTTGTGGATATGCTTTCTAATTTTCTTCATCCTTTAGCCAATTTTCAGTATCATAAGATATTGTCATAAAGCTGTGAGCCTGTAAGCTGACAGCCTTGGCATGAATTGAGAGTTCATTTGATTGGCTTGTCTGTGACTGTCTAATTGGCAGTTATGCTGGTGAACAGAACTAGAAGATATGAGGGTATAGAAAAATAAAAAAAAAATCAAGGTGTCCCTTTTGGTCACATCATCCCATATTTTCTGAAATTTAGCCCAAGCTACTCTTTACCCTGCATTTGCCTTCATTCTTACTACTTGATTTCTTTCTTCCCTCCCGATGGCCCCATTTGTAATTGTAACATTGCCTAGTGTACTTCAAACTGAGACAATAACACATGATTTCACATTGGGAGTAATATAGCAATAGAGGAGCAGTAAATAAATGCACTAGAGCAGAAACTGAGGAGAAGGCTTACCCTAATGTTGACAAAAAACATCAGTAAATCCATTCAATCCACACAAGTAGAATTACTGTCATAAAAACTGATGTAGTGAGGGGCCATCAGGCAGGCTGTCATCCTCTAACATCAACTTCTTCTCTCATCTAAACAATAAGAAACTGGTGATAAAGTAAAAGTTCCCAAATCTATTCTAGGATCAAGCTTCTTAACATTTCCTAATGGTTTGGCTCTCTATTCCATTTCCATTGTGCAAAATTAGATTCACATAAAACAAAAAAAAGCAAGCTGCTTTGTCAGAGTAATAAAGAGAAGAAAATATCAGCAACTTAGCAGTTTTAATAATTTTACCATTTTTTAAAGAAAATAAAACAGTTACAAAGATGTGATTTTATAAAGTTCATTGTGAGTCAGGGCTTAATATATGACCAATCATTTTGAGACCCAACATCAAATTGATAGCTGGGTTAACTTATCCTGAAAGGAAGATTCACTGAGAAAAACAGATCTGGAGGAAAGTCATGCCTTAAGAAGAGAAGGGACACTAAAACAGTTAGCAAGAGCTCACTTCGAGAACCCCAAAGAAGACATGAGATACTATAGAGGTGGTCAGGGGTCCTAAAGGACCATATTCTATTATAACTGCTTCACAAGCTGTCATTTATACCCAGTTCAGATATGGTCTTTCAGATATAAATACAGGCCCTCCCTCAAAAAAAAAAAAAAAAAAAAAAAAAAGAAAAAGAAAACCACAACACTTGTTGCTTTCTTCTCAAAAAGTCACTTCTGAAATAAAGCCTAAGAAATCAACAAAACTTCTAGGTTATAAAATAAACAGTTTCAGTTTTCACACTGATTTGTATAATTAAACACTATATATTATACACATATCATGTATATCTCTATATTTCTATCTATGTTAATATACATAGAAGGGAGTACTATGCAAAGTACCTCAGTAGTACCACCTCTACAGTATCTCATGTCTTCTTTGGGGTTCTCCAAGGAAAATTGTTTCACAATTCCCTTACTGCTTATTTTCTGGCAGTTTTTATTAGACCACCTCCTATTTTTTCATACTGGAAGCCATAGGCCAGGCCTCCTGAGTAATGCCAGGCCCAGTGTGAACATGAGTAGTTAACAGCTCACATAGGCAAAATCATGAAGAAAAAAACATCTATAATACAAACTACAAATACCCTTTTAGTGTTTGTTGAGTTTTTAGAGCTACCTTTATTTATATGATGAGCTTCTAGATTCACATCTTATTTTTCATTTGTGTGGGTTTGTCACTTTTCTTAGTTGTATTAGAGTAAAAGTGGTTTTTTGTTTTGTTTTGTTTGTTTGCTTTGCTATGGAATTTTACCCCTCTTTGCAAAATTTCAAGGCAAGAAATTTTAGGAGCTGTAGAAAATGTGTGAACATATAAATCAGACAGGCTATGAGCTAAATCCAACTTTCACAAATTACTCACTTGAAGTCTGTTGCAAGTTATTCATCCTTGGGCCCATACTCATGCAAAGGAGACAGCAACATCTACCAAGTAAGTTTAATGGGAGGACTAAATTATATAATATATGTAAAGCATATAATTGATATCTTACTGGGATTAAATTGATGCAAATTATTTATAATTGCCACATATTATATGCGTTAGACTCCACATCTTGAGAGTTTTTCCTATATAAACTGCTGAGATTTGAGTAAATTATAACTGAGAAAGTTAAATTATCCTTTTGTTTTTTAACCAAACATTGGGTAAGATCATATTCTGTTGTGCCATACCCCGAGATAAAATGAATAATCATGTCACCCAACAGCTCAAATCTAAGTAGGAAAGATAGGAAGTGAAATAAATAATTATAACAGACTGCGTTGTACACAAATCACTATGTGTATAAAGTATACTTCTGATTGACATGAAGGTAGTTTAGCTGTCATGACAGAAAAAGTGACACTTGCCTGGCTCTTAGAAAATATGCAGAAGTTTTCAGATATAAGTGAACATACATGGATACATTTGAAACATAGGAATATCCCAGTTTTATATGGAGTCCTAATGGAGCATAAATGATACAGAATACATAAATGAGTGCTCTGACAGTGAATAGACTAAAAAATATTGGTGTGACCTTGTTTATAAAACTAGTTCACCTTATTGGTAATCACTTACATATCCCCTTTTCCTGAGCCAGCATCGCAAATATCCATTTTCTTTTGTTCAAACAATAACATCCCATGTGCTTTTGGGAAACTACTACTTTCTCATTATTGGTTATGCAATGTTAGTGGCATTTCCTAGGATTTTATTGACACAGCTCTTTCCCTTGGACATAGTGACTGAGGTCAAGGAAGAGTTTCAACATATTGAGTTATTTATTGGAGTTCATAAATTAATGGATGAATACAGACTTTAGCCCATAGGCACATAATATTTTCCTGGCCATCAGAATTGCTTCAGGCACTGGCAAGTAATTTAATCCAGCCCCATAAGTGTGTTCTTCAGAATAACTGTTAAGCATGCTAAACAACAATACTCTCTCTGCAATGGATAGGAGAATGTTAGGGCTGGTGCTGCTGCTGCTGCCATTTATATCCATGGAAGGCACCAACTTTCAATTCTGAGTGTTGAGCTAGCCCAGGGAGCAGGGGATAGAAGAAAAGAGAAATTCTAATCATTAGAATTCTAGTTTCTAATTAAACTGCACTATCTGTTTATATTAGCCAATAATACTTCAAGTTTGTTACTCCAATTTAAGTTGAATTGTTGATCATTGAGACCAGAAAGAATCCTGACTGATATATCCCAACATCTTTTTTGTCAACTAGTTGTAATTCTTCATTAGTTTATGTCTGGGACATTTGACTTCCCAAATTTTAAGATCTTTCCAGTTTGTAGAAAGTCTATTTTTATAAACTGTTCCCCATTTAACAAAATCAGGACAATCCAGGAATCATAATCCATGTAACAGAGAGAATTTAAGTGCAATGTTTTCTGATATCTGTTGCCATCTTGATTTTTCCCCCCCATTTTACTAATTTTCCTCTGTGGTTCAGAAAGTCAATTTCCAGTCCCATGAGTCTCCTAATGGCCTTTTAGTCCTCAGTTTCTTATGTCATCTTATTTTAACTACGTTAATTTTAGATTTATTTTATGGATGTGTCAAGCTAACACGCAGAAACACATTCTTATATTTCCTGTTTTTACATAACCATTAAACTGATTCATAGCTTTTAAGAACAATCATCTCTAAACATCATTGTACCAAAGTTTAAAAGTATTTTAATATGGAAATTGTTAAAATATAATGACCTGGAAAAGAGTATTACAATTCACCAATGATAAGAATCATAAGATTGCCAAAAATTGTGTATTAATAATCAATATTCAAAATTGTAAAATATAATAAAATATAATAACATTCAAAACACATTGTGTATAATTTAACTTCTTTTTTTTCCTGTATCAGAAAGTGCTTCAGGGTCATCAATTAACATTAATTAGCATTTTACTGTTAATTTAAAATAGGATTCTTAATAGGGAATTCTGGTTGACTGCCTAATTGATAAGTAAAGTTTTATCTTATTTAAATTGACTGTGCTACAATCCAAATTTTTTTCACTTAAGTCTCTATATGAATATACATAAAATGTTAGTTAATATTTATTCCCCTTGCATCATTTATTTTCTTCAATAAGTGGCATCTGGGAAAAAAATGAAACTTCCTGGCCATGGATTAAAAATCAGTTTCCTCCAACTTACAAATTAGTGTTTCTAATTAAATTCCAAACTTAAAATTTTCCTTATTTCAAATTCATTATGTTGAGTGGGTACAGAATTGTCCAAGTATATTTTTTCTATCTTAATAATAATAGATAGTATGCTGGCTTGTATATCTTTATAATTGTTCATTAGTTGCAAGTAATATGCTTTGACTTTTATATCCTTGAAACTATGAAGCAATGCTTCTATAATTCAGTTCTTCTTAATGTTTCTACTTTAAATAGAATGTATTATGAAACTGAGATCTGAGCATTTTTAGAAATTCTGAACTGGAGATATCAGTTTAGTCAGAACAGTGTCAAATATGGAACCCAAACAACATAATTGGTACTTTGAGGTTGAGGTTGATGTGACATTCTCTTGAACATATTTTAATGCTTATGCATATTTAATTTAAAATTTTAACCTCCTGACATTCAAAGCACCAAGCCATTCCCCATCCAACTACAGAGGCATGTCTGCCAAATAAGATGACACAGATCAAAAATCACTTGTTTTGAATCTATGCGTATTGCACAAGGGATTTCCAAAAAAAAACCTAGTTGTTTGCTAACATTTTGACAGTAGATTCTGATATCAGCACAGTTTTCCTGACTGATTATACAGCAAGAACTTGCTTCAGATATTTGTCTATATACTAAATGGCTGCTGGCTAGAAATGATGGTATGGTGTGTATTCAAGTCATGACATCAATTTGGTGTTATAATTACTTTCTGTATGGCAGGTAGGTTTGCGTTATCTCACACAATACAATTTCTTGCTTCCAGGAAAACTGGATGAGATAAGAGTCTGTACTGTACACACTCTCCTCTCCCTATCAGAATTCGCCTGTCCAGAAAAGTATTACCAATCTTATTCCTTTTTGATTCACATTGTCAGCTTCAAATTAGCAGGGCTCCTGCAGAGAAGTTTGCCTGTGAACATTGCCAGAGCCAGGTTGGCAATTCAGATGCCATAGTTTGCTTTGCCCCAACATAATATTGTTATGACCGATTTTGGTGTTATGCATCTGCATGTATGTCATGGTTGAGGATTCTAATTTCAATAAAAGTGGTACTCCCATGCACAGCCAGGTCACAGTGAAAATGAAAGAAAGGATAATTGTTTAATCATTCTACGCTATTTCAAATTTATAATTTCATTTCATATTTGTCATAATTCCAGCTTTAGAGTAAAATGCCAAAGTGAAAATTCTCAAGTTCACAGCAGGCACAAGTGAAAATTATTGTATCTGACTGAATCTGTACTTGTAGTGAAGAGTTGATATTTAAATTGGGAAGCTGCCAGGGGCCTTTGGCTTCATTCCATAATTGTCAAGTTTCATGACATTGAGGAAGTTATTTTAATTCCAAGTAACAGGAGTTATTTTGCATCCTGAGATCCAATGCTGCTACTTAAAACCAAAATATGCCAATATTTCTGGCACTGAAATACAGAAGACCCTCCTTGCCAATTGACTTTATGTTTATTTACTTCAAGTACCAGATGAACAACCCAAATCAGCTATGCCATCTACGTTATAAATAGCATAGCAAACTCATAAAGACATTTTTCTTCAAAGAACGGAAATGATTTTGAAGTCTGATTAAACTCACAGTGTCCTTGTGAGGGAGATGGAAAGTGGCAGAATGTTTTCTCTAATTTCAAGTTCAAGAAAGTAAGGAATGCAAAAGTTAAGTGGCTGGTAGCCACTTATTCAAATAAATTTATTCAGGAGTAGAGCCAGAAATAAAGATCAAGTCTTTTGGCCCATGTACCAGGCCCCATGCTGCCTCAGAGAAGGCAGTTTTCAAAACCTTCATCTTCTTGACAAATGCTCCAAAGCTTTCCCCTACTACATGGCTAGATTCAGACACACTGACATCTACTGGCTCATCAAGGAATTTACTGCTTTCCCTTCAGAATACCATCTCCAGAATGCCAAACAACTGTGTCTACCAGACTGTAGGAGAGTGGTGAAAGATGGAAATTAATTTAGGATATTTACTTCTGCATCAAGGGATTTTATACTTACAATCTTAATATTTACATAACAATGCAACAATACACTATGTTGTTTGTACGTGGAACATCCTCGAAATCATCTACTCTTCTCCGTGCCCTTATTTTGACATACTCTTCTAAGGATTTGGATATTTTAAAACACACTTTTTGTTCCACATAAAACAGTTTGAGGAATGCCATGCCATTTTTGTGTTGTATGTATCGTCTTTTACCAGTGCCCTATGTGATGTGCTAGTTATTCTACATGATACCAAGAAAGGAATAAGAGACCAGCCTAAATAGCCACAGTCCTGTGCTTATAGAAGATACCATAAAATGTCCTAAAGGGGCTCTAACAATAAGAGAACTGGATCCTAAATATATTTTGACAAGAGTTCCCTTTCTTCAGAGCCAAGTTCTTTTCCCAAAACCTCTGTTAGTATCTTCTTTTCCCACATCAACCCTTTACAGCCTGCCTGCATTCTCTGTAGGATAAAATAACATTTTCCAGATTTAATCGAGTTATGGTGAACATAACTATTGTTTTAATGCCATTAAAGTAGCTGAGTTAAAGTTATGACGTTTGTCTCTGTGTTGTTGATCATTATACTCAGTTCATCGCCTCTCAGAAGAAAAGTTCTTTAAATAGCTGAAATATATTTCTTCTTGATGAGAAAAATTGAATAACATTAATATCTTAATACAGAATCAACATATACAAGAGCAACTCAAACAGTAGCAGAGAGGCATCTATGCCACCCTGGATACCTATCTGTATCCTGCTTTAAGATCTTAAGAAAAATTTCTTTTCTGTGACAGTGGTTCACAGACTTCATGGTTAAGAAATGTTGAATACAGAACTTATTTCTATTCTTCCAGGATATAAAAGCTTATGTTTGTGACAATTTAATTGTTTTCAGGAAAGAATTTTGTTGGTCTTTATAATTAGTCAAGCAAGAGTTATCCTTTGAAGTTCACGGTTTGGATTTCAATATGAAAAAGACCATTCATTTAATTTGGAATAAATATCTAAATTTGTCCATCCAAATATTTACAGAAATATCTTATTTTGAGGTCATCTTGGGCAGAAATGAGAAATACTGTGGTTTTCACATTTTTTAAATATCGAGAGGATGTCAAAAGTCACAAAGAGGTGGGGAGTAAGAATAGAAATATGTTAAAAATAGAAACATAAGAAAAATTTTATTGACTCAGTAAAACCAGAAAATTGTGGAATTTTAATTGTAAGTCTACAGAGAGAAAACTCTACCCCAGAAATCTGGCCTTCACATGTAGAGTCCTAATTGAAGGCCTAATAGATGTTGGAAGGTAAGAGTGAAGTCAGGGAATGTTTATATGGGAAATGAGAAGACGAGACGCGATGAGGAGAGAGAGAAGAAAGGCATTTGAATGAATATTTTTGGCATGAGCTTGGACAAGAAGCCAGATATTTGGAGGTTTTATCTAAGCTAAACTAACCCACCAAACTTCTTGAGAAGCAGTAACAAGAACAAAATGTTCTTTAGCTTTGTTCTATTGAAAGCACATGTATCTGTAACAATCTTTTACGGAATGATTATACTTGTTTCTCTTTACAACATGATGACAACGGATCACAGTATAAGAGTAGTTAGGTTTTAAACATGCTTGTAGAAACCTTATTTCCCTGACACCAGAAAGGTGAATTAGTTCAATAGTGTTATTTACATTTCTTGTTATTTATCATTTTATTTTTTTCTATCATTATATTTTAGATGGTCGCAGAATTATAAAGTCATATTTTCTTAAAAAGTAGAAAGATAATTCCAAATAAGATATCAGGCCTTATAAATCTGCATGGTTTATTTTAAGTAGAAAATTATACACTCAGCTATTTTGTAGCCTAGGTTAGCCAGAAGAAACATAGTCAGTGTGTAGTATTCTGGCTGAATTGAGGAGACAGTTGAGAAATTGGAGGCGAAAGCAGCTGGGGGTCACATAGCAATTACCAAAGGGTGAAGAGCTGCAAAGAAAGAAACCTCTGGCAATACACAGAAGGAATGGCACAAGTTTTTCAGTAGAGGACTGATCTGTACATTTGCATGAGAAATCTTCCTGAAGCCGAGGGAAAAGAAACCCTGGAAGGATTAGGGGGAACAACTGTAGTTCACACAGAGCCAGGAATAATATAATAGGTAAATGGGAGCCAATGATATAAAAAAAGAACAATGATATCATTATCGAATAGAGATTATCTCAAGAAATGCAAGGCTGGTTTACATTTGAAAATTTATCAATGATTTCCCACACTAACAACAACAACAAAAAACCATGTATAATCTACATAAATGAAGAAAAATGCTTGATGAAATTCAATATCTATTCCCAATAAAAACTCTCAGTATATGAGGAAAATACTTGATAAAAAAGCATCTAATAAAACCTACATATAACATCATGCCTGGTGTTACAAGACTGATTGCTTTTATTTTAAGATCAGGGACAAGGAAATCTCATTACTTCTATTCAACTTTGTACTGGATGTTCTAGCCAATGTCCAATGACAAGAAAAATAAACCATATTCATACTGGAAGGAAAAAAGTCAAACTCTCTTTGCAAACAACATGAAATCTATGCAAAAAATCTATTGGCATCTACAAAAAAAAAAAGCTATTGAACTAATAAGTAAGTTTAGGAAATCTGCAGGATGCAAGATAAATATAGAATAAATAAATTTTTTTATATACCAGCAATGAACAATCAGAAAGTTGAAAATAATATTTGTTATAATATAAAAAATATAAAGTACTCATGGATAAATGTGATGAAGATGTGAAGACTTTGACACTAAACTATGAAGCATTCATAAGAGAAATTAAAGAAGACAAAAATAAATTGAGAGATAGTCAATTCAT
>CM053510.1:61167333-61408346 GCA_028627145.1 Eidolon dupreanum | reverse complement strand
TATCCTGATTTTGGTGATGGTTTCATGAGTGTATAATATGTCTAAGTGTATAAAATTTTATACTTTCTAAACAGTTTACTGTAATGTTAATTATACTTTTAAAAAAAGCAAAGCAATGGGTATCAGGAGATGAATTGACTGGGCGTGGTAAAATATTTGCGAAGAAAATGATCCCAATTATTTCCTTTCTTGCATCCATGTATTTCACAATGTCACTTTGCAGTTCCTCCCTGTCAGAACCAAAGCCTTCAGACAATCAGATATTATTCAACACCAAAAAAAAAAAAGAGCCATCAAGCCATGAAAAGACATAAAAGAAGCTTAAATATATATTACTAAGTGAGAGAAGCCAATGTGAAAAGGCTATAAATAGTGTAAGATTCCAACTACATGACATTCTGGAAAAAGTAAACTATGAAGATAGTAAAAAGATCAGTGGTTGACAGAGATTTAGGTGGAGGAAGGGAGGGAGAGTAGGCAAATCACAGAGGATTTTTCCATTGAAATTATTTCCCAAGGTAACAGTCCTTTATTTACCTAACTAGGGTATTATAAATGTGGTAAGCAGACTTTCCAGAAGTTCAGAAATGAAAGAAAATAGTATTTTAACCATTAAAGACATTTAATGATTTTGAATATACAAGAAATCTCAAAGTAGGGATTCCAGAGCTGGTGCAATGGTTCATTAAAAGTGCAACTGATCTTAAATTCTTTCTATTTTTCCTTTTTTCAGTTCTTACCTATAAACTTCCAATTGATGCCGTTTTGGTAAGGTACTTCTTTTCTGCATTCAAATGTACTTGGTGACCTCAAATTTCTGGGCAGTAAACTTTCTATCTTCTGTTAGGATGGGAAGGAGCAAGGACACAGAAGTTTTGAGGGTATAAATATTTTACAGATTTGTGAACTTGTTTTCACATTTTTTTTCCACAGGAAACATCATGGGCTCAGCTGTGTGGCTTCTTTGGGAAACTATTTGAAGATAAGTCTTAAGAAGTCTGGAGGGCAAGATCAGGTAGTTCTTCAATGTATGTAAAGATTTTAGTCTTTTTAAAGACAAATCTGGAAGAATACAAAAATTAAAGAGTTGATGACTTCTAAAATAGTCTCTAGCTTTCATAATCTCAGAGTATCCCTAGAAGCGAGTCTAGAAACTTAACACACTGATCTGACCACAGTTTCAGATAAAAGGAGAGAAGAAATTAATTTTTCTGTATCAGTACATTCCAAGAATTTTGTTCATTGCAATTGAATGGAGAGGGTAGTTGATGGTAGTTACTATATCTCTAAACAAAATCAGTACTGCCTAGAGAATGCTATGAGGCAACAGAAGCTGAGAGATAAATTTTAAGTTTGACGATCTTTATAGTTGTCAAATTATTTACCATAGATAAAATTATTACTTTACAAATACTTTAATAAGATTCACTTATGGAATATCATTAAAATTAAAATATCCTTTTAGATTAAGTATAGATTAAAAATATTTCCAAGGATACAGTGGGCTTTTAAATATTCATTGACAAGAAACCAGTTTAGCACTGAAATTTTATTATTATTTTTATAATTCTAATGGAATTTATTTTGCTTTCCACAGATTAAAACATGTTATCAAATGAATTTTCAATATACTTTGAGAATGGAGTTGTTTTCATTGCTCCCCAAAATTTAGCCACAGAAGCATATAAAAGAATGAATTCTCTTTCTCTGAAGCTCAATGGATTGCAATTTTTAACAAAGCCCTTTAAATGAGCATCTGATCCTACTTCTAGTAAGAAAAGAAAAACACATCAGAATTAAATAAAAAAATGTTCCAAAAAACAATCTATAATATCCACCTTTACACAAATTCCGGCTGACTTGAGGAGCACAAACATACTTGAATTGGGCTGCTTCCTGGAGTTTTACCTCTATGATCAACTTTTACAACATTGTGGCTACCTATCAGACCTTGTGAAGACCTTATAAGGCAATGCCATTCATAGCAGAATCCTTCAGTGAAAAGAAAATGCTAGAAGAAGGCTCTGCATGCTACCTGACTGTGAGCTTTTGTGTAGAGTTCCAGAAACATCTATAGACCAACATTACTGAACTATAAAATGATAGGATCAAATCAGAATATTATTAAAAACCCTTCCATTTCTAACATATAATTCTTATAGAAATTTGTGAATAAAGCTCAATGATTGCTACAAATCTACCTGTGCTGAAAATCTCACTGCACAGCAGAGTATTAAGTGGTTATTCTAATCTCTGTGCTTAGAAATTAGACTAGGGCTATATACATGTTCTCTGAATCCTGATTTGTCAGGAATTTATGGGTAGCTGTCATTTGCAAAGAAAAGCAGAAGAACTCAACATGCCTTTTTATTATTGATCAGCATTGCTATGATAGCCAACTCTATAATATCTGCATATGAATTATTAACTGTAGTATTATTGTATTTTCTGCTCTGCGAAAATTATCCCTGACATCATTTACTGGCATTCTTCATGCCCTTGGGAACAACAACTAATTTTAATGTTAGCCTAGGCTAAAAATTAATTATGAAAGCAAATAAATTCAACAAAAAGCAATAAGTCAATCCTGCATCACTAAAGCAAATATTGCTCTGGTAGCTCCCTCCGCTATGCCTCCTGACAGCACTCAAACTAACAGATTTAAATAGACATTGTTGATTTTTATTCATAATGTGAGCTAGGAACTTTCACAATCATTGATTATTCATATATGTATTGAACACCTATATGTATCTAAATAAGGCACTAGGAAGAAAGGTTTATAAGACATTGCCACTTGTCTCTGAGTATAATTTAGTGTGGGCAGGACAGCTTTAGGAAATGAACAAGTTACAGAATTACAACATGAGTTTATAAAGATATGAAAGAAGATACTATTAAAGTATATACAAGAAGTTATTGGAGAGGCCTTAAAAGTATATGCATTGGAGTATGCCAGACTATATGTTTTGACCTAATCCAGAAGTACACCATGTATGGATTTTGAAGTTAACTGATTAAAGTTAGAATGATCACTGTAGTTATAGTATAAAGAGAGGTAAGACTGACTGCAAAAAAACACATAAGGATTATGTTAGTATAATCTAGATGAGTTACACTGAGATCCTGGAACAAGAGGAGGAGGGAGAAAGTAAATGAACAAAAAAGGACAAATTTACCATGAGGCAGGTACTATATCCACTATCATCTTGGAGTATGAAACTGTTTTTCAGTTATTCTCCTTTCTGAGGGATGGAGGTAGTCTCAGAGGCTTCTTCTTGATCTTCCCCAGTACAATAGTTCCTACCCCAAAGGCTAAGTTGTACCAACTGCCAAATATTTTAATTATACATTTGGAAAACAGAAAAATGACCGCTGGATGAATCCACAGACCCAAGATATCCATTATAAGCTAGAACTTCACTAAGACTATATATATATTACCTGGCCCCATATGAACCAACACTAATCAGGGTGACTGTGATGATACTTTAGGTCTCCAGGGATCCATATCAATTCAGATGGGGCCAACAGTCCTTGAAATGTTTCAATAATACTGTTTTTGCAGTCTATTTCTTAACCTGAATAACTGACTATAGTCCTTCTTCTCTTAGGAGAAGGACTAATGGAATTATTGAATATACTGTGTTCTTACAGACTCCTTTGTCTTAGGAACCTGGTATCCTCGTTGATCAATGGATTTCGGATCTGAAAACAGGTCAAGATGGGAAACTGTGCTAGAGATAATGGCTTTTAATTGAGTCAACTTCCCTCAGCTTCCCAGTTATCCATTCTTGCGTTCTTCTGCTGGTACAGCTGAGTAGAACTCTTCTTGACTGCCTATCTGTTTTGCGCATAGGAATCCCATGTTCAAAACTCTTGTAGGTCAGTCCCTTTGGCTTCCACTTTGACTTGCTATGTATTAAGGCATTTGTGGCTTATTAAACTTAGTAACTGACTCCACCTCTGGCCTCTATTTTGGGAGGAGGTCCATCATTCCAATTATTGCCGGTAAGCCATATTTCATATAGTTTCTCTTGCTAACAGCCATGGCTTACAGTAATGCTACCATTGAAAGTTTTAGTGTTGTCATTCTCATTAAGATCACTCCTCACACCCCTTGTAAATGGTTTGTCATCGGGGCCTTCCCAATGAATATAATCATCAGGTAGACCTTCTGGTCATACATGCTAAGCCCGTTTCTGGATGACAACTTCCATGAACATTTTGATTTATTTTCTTCATTTCTGCCATGGTAATTCTGGCCTTTAACTTCATTCTGTATAGGTCACTTTTTCTACATGCTTCTAGAAGACATCTTAGTAGCAAGTTTGCCCTGTCTCCTGGGATCTTTTGCTCAATGATAAATATTACATCATATGAGAGCATTTCCAAGTCAACAAACTCTTATTCTATTTTATATTACTGCCCCTTGATAAAGCACCCTCATAATACAATCACACTCATACTCCCCCAGTACCTATTGATATATGAAATTTATTTATTGCAGCCCTTTTGGACTATAGAATCACTTAGATTATGCTACAACTTAATCTTAGCCACAGAAGTAGTAGCAGACACAATGGAAGATGAGAGCATATTTTGACTGGTACACCTGATAACTAACAGGAAAGAGCCTCTGAGTTATCTTCCAAAACAAGAAGTGGGCAATGAGGCATGCTGATGCTTGATGGGGTGCTACTTTTAGAGGCTCAGAAAGATTCTGAGAAGATGAAAAGTTTAATGGCATCCACCCTTTTGCCTTCATCCAATGTGTCAAAGCCCCAGAATTTTCCTGCCAGAAAAAAAAATGATCTTGACATAATAGAAGAGCCTTGATGAGTATTCAACCATCTTTGAAGTTCCACACTCTCACTGTTAAGCTTCTGACTTGGTCCTTGGCTATTTCTACCTTTCAGTGCAGGAAAGGCTTTTATACTTGGTTTTCAATTGCCTAGTACTCCCCTCAGTTCTTCATTATTATATTTTTTGTGGAACATGGATGGCATTTGGCAACATTCAGGCAAGCATGCTATCCTCATAGCTAATATTTCCTCTAAACATTTCAAAGACTTACTGCATAGTATTAACTAGTACATTCCCTTTCTCCAGTACCCCTTCCTAATTTACTATCGCTGAAAGGTTTTAACATTGGACTACCACCTAATGGTAGGGTTGTCTGCAATCCATCTATCTTCAGTATTTGGATACTTATTATCAGACAGGTAGTGAATGATCCAACTTCAAAACTTGACTTCAAGAATGATTTACCTTCTCTATATTTGTGAGTCTGTTTTTAAGTTGATAGATGGTCATGGGAATGGGGAGCACTGAATAGGAAATGCAGTTGGCATCAATGTAATGGTGAGGTGGAGAGCCAGAGGAGAGAAAGAGCAATTAGGGGGATTATTTTAAAAACTATATAAATATCTAACCAATGTACTATATACTTGAAACTAATAAAATAAAAATTAAAAAAAAAGAAGTTTGTTCACAACAATAAAAAAAGTGATTTATCTTCTCACCTGCTTTCTTGAACCACTCCCAATACCAATAATCACAGTTTACTAAGGATCATAATTGTGATGATACTGGCCTCCAAAACCTTGACCAACATGCAGATAGCACTAAATAAGAATTTCCCAAGAGTTACATCATATCAGGTTGAAATTGTAGAGATTTATATGTCTGCCTTGCTCAGATATGGGCTGCTCCTGAAAAATCATGATTTAAAGCAGTTAGTTCTCTACATCTGAGCAGATCTTGAAGGAGGTAACAGTTGGATACTTTCTACTCACCAAACTCCTTACAGCTAACAGAAGTCCTTTGAAGAATTCCCACTACATATTTCTATGTCTACTACATTGCTATTTAAAAAAAAAAAATTTTTGGCTTTGTTCATTTCACTGACTTCTGCTCTTATGTTACATCTTCTCTGTTAATTACTTACACTTAACTTGTTCTCTTTATAGCTTCATGAGATGAACATATGTCACCAATATTAAAGTTTTTCTCTTTGTCTATTAGAAACATGTAGACTTATAAATTTCCCACTAAGAACAGATTTAATTGCTTGATATAAGTTTAAAACTTAGTATCTCTCAACTAATTAATTATTTAGAAGTTTATTGCTTAATTATAAATATTTAAGTCTTTGCAAGTAATTTTTTTTTTTGTATTACCTTTTTGCAAAATTTCACTTAGGACAAGAACATACTCTGAAGAGTTTCACTCCTATAAAATGTGTTAAAATTTTCTTTCTGACTCAGGATATGATCTGTTTTAAAAACTGTTTTATGCATATTTAAAAAGAATATTATTTAGTTGTTTAATACAGTGTTTATTTCATTTATGTCAACATTTATGAGTGTCGTTTTTTTAACTTTAACTGACTTTTGGCTTATTATAATTTTACATAGCTTCTAACATAATTCTACATTTTCTAAGCTTTCTTTTATGTACTTTGAGTCAATGTTATTTGCTGCATACAAATTTATAATTGCTATAACTTTCTAATGGATTGAAAATTTTATTTTGATGAAATGTCCATCTTAATAGTCTTGTCTTTAGGTCCAAGTTGTATATTGATATTAATATAGCCACACCAGGCTTCTTTGATAAAAATTTTATTATCTTTCATCTATCAAAATCGTTGAGATTTTTTTCCAAGTCAGAAAAACAAAAGCAAAATTCTCAATTCTGGTTTTAAAGACATAACCTGTAAGATGTTTGCTTCCAATTAAATATCTTAGTGGTCTAGATATATTTGCAATTTTTGTGTTTTGTTATCAAAATACCAAATTTCAAAGAAATTGTGAGGTGTTAAAACTGTCCACATTTTGTTTTGTGGTTGCAGCAATATGTCAGAGCAATCTTTCATATTTTATGACCTCTGAAGAGATATCTCAGCTATTACTGCTCAATGAGGAAAGGTTAAAATGAAAAGCCATAAGCAGAAATATAATTTCAGAATCATTGCTGAAATAGTTCCTGTGTCGACTGCAATATAAAACAGAGCCTTCCAACATCTCTGTGTAATCTTTAGAATTCATTCCCACAGCATGGCACTTATATGTATGTGAGTTAAGTAAGATATTTTTAATGATTTACAATGAAAGATAAGTAAATTGATGTGACTGGAAAGTCTAGTAGAAACTACATGTTCTTTTATTTATTTCATAATTCCATTAGACTCACTACCTTAGAGTCAATATATTATTATTATTTTTAGAAACAGAAGAAGGGGTACAGGTTTTTATTCAGTGTTTAATTTCTTAATGATAGAATTTCTTCACCTTTCTTATCCCAAAGAAAAGTTTGGGCCAGTATGGTATGCATCCCTATTAGAGTCTGATGAACCTAGGCAGATAGCAGCAAATTTCTGTAGGCCTATGAGAAATAAAAACAGTTTGAATTTGGAGAGTAATGAGGATGGGTCATTAGAACGGGTTTTACCCAAGAAAAGAGTTGAAAGGGCTACGTCAAGTATGGAGGGGGTGTAAGATGATTTTCACTGTAGATAATGCCAAAATAGAGAGGCAGAATTTCCCTGAAAAAAAGTAGAGTTAGAATCGGAAGGAAACCCTTGCATAAAACAAAGGAGGTGGGCAGGGGACAGAGAAAACAGGAGGATGAGAGAGAATAGAGTTGAAAGCAGGGTAGGTAAGGAACACCACAATCTGTGTATAGAATCTTGCAGTTTTATTCACAAACAAGCCATTTTACTGAAGCATTGCTTCTCTATTGTGCTCTATGCAGGCCACAGAGGCAGAAGTATATGTGCAAGGGGTCAGAATGAAGGTCAGTAGTTACCCTGGCATCACGGAGTTACCTAACATTAAGGAGGTCTAGGTGTTTGAAGGCTGCTTAAACAAAACCAAAATTTATTTAGCAGATGTTAGTCATTTTGCATTAGCTCATTCCTGCTACAGAAAAACAAGACTCTTTAGACTTACTATGCATCCCTTTCCTAATTTTCTATCTCTTCATAGTGCCTACCTGTTATCCTCTTCTACTGTTCTCTTTCCCTCACCCTCCTTCTACCATTATCTTTTTTTAATTTTTATCTTCCTTCTGTCTCTTTCACTTTTCAAAATTACCAGTCTTTTCAAGGCAGAACAAGCAAAGAATTAACCAAAGAGTTTTAGAAAAGTGAGTAGAAGGAAAATTCAAGTCATTTATTTCAACTTACTACCATACGAAAGTAATACCTCTGCCATACCTAAAACATTTCTGTATATTTATTCAAACATTCAATTATGAGAACCTCATTACTTGAGAGCCAGCTTATGATCATTTACAATAATTAGAAAACTTTCTTATAACGAGCTGAAATTTGTTGCTCTCTAACTTAGGCAGTTAGCTCTACTGACTCAAATTTATTTCTGGCATATATTTTCTGTTTGGGTATAGGAACTTTACCTGCCCCAAATCAGTTTACATGTCTTTACATCAGTCATAAGTTTTGAAAACTACAATTTTTCTTGTTTTTAGTGTAACCATTAGTCATTGTCATTGAGAGGTAAATGGCATTCTTGGTCCTACAAGATTCTGAGTAATGTAGATCCATTGGAAAAAAATGGAAATCTTCTGTATTAACTAGAAAGTCTGGTTAACCCTTAACCAGAGCCATTCCAGAAAGCAGAGGATTATGTATTATTTACTAATGAATCCTGTTTACTTGTCTGATTTGGGACTCCCTTTATAATTAACTCTGGGCTTTCCAATAATTCTTTGCTATTTTTATAGAGTATTAGGGTAACACACATTGATTTTGTTTATCCCCCATCTGAAAAGTTATGAAATAGTCAATACATAATGTTAAAAAGATGAATAAAGAGAAAATTTGAAGACAGTAATTGTTTATTGAATACAAAGTTGTCTTTGTTGCAGTAAACATTCCTAAATTGAAAAATCAGAGAGAATACAGGTTTTAATACCCTTAGGGCTGTCACTATTCATTAATATAAGATCATATCTATAACAGGTGATATCTCTGACTCATTGTCATAAGGTCTTGGTTTAGAGGTTAGTTTTGCCACTGCATTACTGCATAACTTTGAACTCAATTTTATCACCTATAAAATAGCACTAATAACAAGATATAAAATCAATAAAGCATTAATTAGATTTTAGATCTTATTTTCCCCTTACTAGACTATGAGCTTCTAGAGGGTAGCAATTAATATTACTTTTCTTTGTATCTAAGAGGCCAGCAATTCTAAAACATAGAAGTAAGTTCTCATTGAGGCTTGTTGGAAAAATAAGCAATAATAGCTGCAATATTTCCTTTCATTCCTTCTTATTTTACAGTTTAAAAAAAATTCTAGTAAATAGAACACAAATTAAACTCTTCAGGGCCAAATAGCAGCACAAGGCTTAGAAAATTTTGTATGTACTAACAAGATTATAAATCACTTTACATGAAACTAATATCAGAGCTTTTATTTAAAAATATATAATTTTCTAAATAGAAAGATAAAATAATTATGTTAAATAGAAATTCCCCAGGTAAAGTAGACCTTCTCTGTGTTTTCACAGTATGTAATATATTAAGAAAAATAGTGGTTGCTCAATCACTATTTGCTTAACAAATGTATATATGTCCTAGCATTCCCAAATCAAAACATCCAAATATCTCCTGTAATTTTAATAAAGTTACATTTTAAGGTTTATTTACAACCTCTGAAATTCAAAATAGGAAAGACAATTAGAATGGATGTCTCCTGAGAGCTGAAAAATGTGTTCTGAGGATCATCAGATTTTTGGGACATTATAATCTGACAAAGGACTTTGACATGGAAACCACAAGAAACCTGGACATTTAAAAGAAGACGCTAATGATTTAATCATCATTAAAATAATAAAGATACTGCTAATAAAAATGAATTGTCAACCTGTATCTTTCCAAAATGAAGTACTATAACTATAAACATAGAAGAAGCTGCCTCTTTAAATCTTTACTTCAATGCTACTTGGGCTCTCAAAAATTACTCCGTGAACATAAAGAAAGAAAGCACTATCAGGTTAGTTGCTTTCAGTCTGACAAAATGACTGCCTCTGTAGGCACCAATACCTAGAGTCATCGCCTATTCTGGTTCACAGTAAGACACGGGAAATAAAGGGAAATTGCTCACAAAAGATTCTTGTTAGCTGTAACCTCCTGCAGATATCTGTAATTAGGGTTAAATGGGTGACCTCATCCTTATTTGGAAGTAGAAAATACTTTAAGAAAGAGGATGCTTTTGAGTGGGAACTTAAAGAAGGAATAAAGTGTAGGGGTCCAGAGCGGAAATAGGCATTTAAGCCACAGGAAGAACAGAAATGAAGACTTGGAAGAGAAAAATGTAACTGTGAACAGAAAACAGAGAATATAAAGTAAAAAATTAATGAGAAGTTAAATAAGAAAAGTAGGCTAGGGTAAAGTTTGGAAGGTCATGAATGTCCAGCCAAGAAGCATAAACACAGCTAATTGGATAGTGATGTGACACTGAAATATGGCGTTTGAAATGGACAAAAAGGAACTAGCAGTTCCTACAACTGAACCCAATTATGAGTTTTTCTAGTGCTGAATAAACTGATTTCCTTAGCAGTATGTTACTTTTTAGATTAGAATTTCTTTTAAAAATTCAAATGCCCAATACAGCTTCATAGTGCATTTTGTCACTACAATTTTAAAAATATGAAGAAATGCCCATGCATATGTTAATATTTTATATAAAAGAGAACTAATAAAGTCAAAGGCTGTCCATGATTACAAAGTACTTGGTTGATTATACAATGTGCTATATATATTTCAGCTTTTAGAGCCTTGGAGACAAACACATACAAAATAATGTCTTGTTTTAAACAATATTTTGCTGATAATCTAACATATAATTGACATTTATATAACATGCAATTCAACGATCATTCTTTTTTATCATATCCAAATTCCATTTGGAGATGTTAATCATCTCTGAAGATTCTTTAGCAATACGATATCTACTTGTTTTCATTAATGCACTGCATAATAATTTGAGGTCCCCGTCATAGCTTATCTTTTGTTCTCTTCTTATGCATCTTTCTTCTTGTATGAGTACAGGTTCTATTTTCCACGTCTGCCTCATGAAAAAGACTTGATTCACTCACTGTCAACTCAAATAAGCAATTCACTCATGAACAAACTATTTTTGAGTGCAGATACAGCCAGTGTCAGCATTTTTTTCCCTGCTTGCATATTTTTGTTTATACCTAAGTGTTCTGTTTCCTTGTGTTAAATTGGAATGACATGATGATGGTAGTTTTTACTTTACTATTTGGAAGAGTCCAATGATGACACCCAAGTCCAGTGATTGAACCAACAGTCCAATGACTTAATCGAAAGCAAGGGTTAAACTCAGTAGTGGCACAAAGCAACACTTGGTCCCTTGAAGTATAAATGTTCTCTTACTTTTCTGAACATTTATTTCCCAGAAAGCATTTATTTTGTGTGTTACCTTGGAATTAGGTTTTAAATTTTTACTGTACAGAATTTTGAATGCTTGATTACACAATGCCAAGTAAAGAACAGAGGGAAGCCTTCTGAAAGTGTACAGAAAATGTATCCTCTCTTGAAAAGAATTGGAAAAACAAAACCAAACAAAACACTGTTGCTGCCACTCCACTATTACAAATTGCCGTCTCTCGGGAGCATTGTGATGGCTCCTAAGTACTAGCAGAGTTGGGGCAGAATGAGGCAGTAAAGTAATGCAGACCTAACCATCAAGAAAACTGAGTTCTGGCCTTAAATCTGTTGTTCAGGATCTTTGTGTACTTGAGTTGGTCCCTGTCGGTGCAGAGCTGATCGAGAAGGAAAGTTTTTGGTGGTGAGATGCCCAGTTGAAAAAATGCACGAGGAGCCAACATGAGAATGAAATGGCAGGTACTAACTTTATTGCCAGGAGCTCATGTTTCTGTGCTAGGGGACCGCATGGGTTTTATATACGTCAGAGAATAATAGTGGCATTCTGCCACACATGCGTAATAAACAATAAGCTGAGTCATACTTACATAAGTTAGGTGCAGGTGCCCAACTACATTAATGTAACATTTTAAATCTGGAGTCCCACAGCTTCTTTAACTAATCGAGGTGGGGTGATGGGGGCAGGTAGACGGGGTAAAGGAGGTCAAATATAGGGGTTAAGGGTAGGATGAAGTGAGTAAATGAAATCAAATATATAGTAGCTGAAGGAAACTGGACTTTGGGTAGTGAACACACAATAGAATATACAGATGTCAAATGATAATGTACACCTGAAAATTATATGATTGTGTTAACCAATGTTATCCCAACAAACGTAATTAAAAAATAAATAAATCTAGAGTCCTATCCCTAGCTGCGAGCTTGGATCACAGCTAGACCTGGGACCCCCAGTCCCTTAATCCCAGTTTTTCATTTCTAAAACAAGAATTATAAAATCTGACCCATCAACTTCACAGGATTCTTATCATATTAAGTTGTTTAAACTTCTAAAATGCAGGTCAAATGAATAATATTCTTATTCCAGATTCCCATATTTACTCTTAAGATGATTGAGAAAAGCTGAAATTGGCCCCTATACATAAGACGCTAACTTAGGGAAAAGCTATAAGTAAATAATACTAAAGAGTCAGCCATTCACTCAGGTTAAGGGATCTTGGAGATTTAATTCTCTGATGTGTAAATGAATTGGATTCCCAGCTTGTAATACAACAAAAAATGTTTCTAACTTGCATTTACCACATCCTAAATATCTAAAAAGTAACATTTTTGATATTTGACTATCAAACTTAAATCCATATTATCTGACGGTACAGTACAATAAAAATGACCATAGTTTTTATCATGGTCCTGAAAGGCGTTTGGCTAAATAAATGTTTATAATAAGCATAATAACTGATAGTGAGATGTTGTGGTGTACTAGAAAGGTCACTCTATTTGGAGTCAGAGGTTACAGAACTAGCTCTTCCCAACTGTGAACCCATGTAACAAGCTGTCATGTGTTACCTAATTTTTTGGTCCTGGTGTCCTTATCTATAAAATGAAAGTAAAAACTGATACTTTTTTGGATTGAATTGAACATAGAGAGTGATAAATTTGTATATTTGCAATCTATGACAATGCATACAAATAAAAAATTACAGGAGTAGTACTGTCTGTAACAAAACAGGAAGGCAAGGCAAGGTATCACTATTTCCTCCCATTCTGAAAGAGAATAAAACTATTTCCTTCCATTCTGGAAGAGAATGAAAGTAAGGCATTCCCAATGACATAAAAACAAAAGGCCTTTCATTCACTTATAGATCTTATAAGAAAGAATGAAGGTAGTAATTAGATAAAGGTCAAGAGTGAAAACACTAGTTATCCCATTGTTCCCCTTTTCAAGTTATCTGGAATTCTTTTGTCCCCACCTTCATATTTGGATTAAAAAGATTTCACTAAGCCTTTTGCATAATATTAAAAACAATTTACTGTAAATACCTTTGTCTTATAAAATATTAACTAACACAGAAGGTCACTCAGGATTAAGGATCGATATATTATAATTATTATAGCATAACATAATATAATATGATATAATAAATGTTATATAATAATATAATATAATATAATATAATATAATATAATATATATTTTTGGTATACTAACTAGAATAAAAATATAAATAAATATATATCTTTTACACAGATATTTAATTACATTCCAGATTTAGACACTTTGATATATCTTTTTGTTACTTTACAATGTATTCTATTTTTTTACATATAGATATAAAAATGCTTTTGCTTCTCAATAAAATTTGAATAAACCATTAAAGGCATCAGTTCATAGTAATATAAGTTTCAAAAATAAACATTTATTTGGAATTTTTAACACATTTCCAGTTTGGAAAAAAAAGTACAACTTGATGCGTGTTAATTTAATTTTACATAAATACGCTCTTTGAGGCTGAAGCAAATCTGACGGGTTTTGGATGTAAAAATAAAATATAAAAACTTCCTGCAGTAATTTCTAAATAGAACTTGTCTCTAATCAAATGTAACAGAAATGTTACATAAATCGGATCCATCAAATGAATCTTCAGCTAACAACTGTTCGAGAACGATATTAACATCTCACATAGGAAGGCTACGTTTTCTAGGATTTGACATTTTCAGCAATTGAATTACTAAAAACAGAATGCTAAACAGAATGATGTCATTTCTTTCCAAAGACTATTGACATACTATAGTGATGCAAAAGTAATAACAATAGCAATATATTTCATGGCAAACTTTGGGGGTAAGATTAGAACTATAATCTGCGAATTAGCTCAGGGTAAATGCTGCAGCCACAAGTGCAGCCAGTGAGTATTCTTGGGGCAAACAGGAACTGGGTTAAAAAACAGCTTAGATATCCATTTGCCAAACATCAAATATCCACATCTTTTGAAATATCCATATTATTAGATATAGAGTTCACAACTCAGTGACTAATATATAGTGGTTACCACATATTAATATCTATAGGTATGTGCCCAATGACCAAGCTCTCCAATATCCATAAAATTTTCAAAGGTTGATAGAATGAAAAATGTGGACAGCTGAATCATTTTCATTTTGCAGAACTATTAAATTTATTCCTATAATTACATACAGTTAAATAATATGGCTTATTTAAATTTATAAACTGATTCAGTCAAAATGAATATCTATAAATATCTGGCCTTTAATTTTATTTATTTTGGCTGAATCACTTTGTAAATTTCAATAAGCCAAATTATTTAACTGAATTTTTTTTGCCATCACACCAGTTAATGGTTGTAAAAGAATTATCAATATTCTAATTCTTGTTAATTTACATTTCCCTGCAGTGAAGATGGAAGAAGTTATATAGAGCTCTGCATAAGCATATGATAATTTCATTTCATTATCATCCAATCTGCTATTGATCAGACAAGTTCAGTGTTTATGATGAAATAATCCAAACTGAATTAGCATGGGTTCTTAGTTGCAAGAAATCCAAAATAAATAAATAAATAAAATTAAGGTGATTTAATCAGTCACCAGAAAGGTGGGAGAATCAGAATCAGAAAATAGTATGAAAAAAGGGAGGGCTGGAGTCAAAATCACATCATCCTGAGGCCATCGCTATTGCCACTGCTAAATATTGACTACACAGACTGCCCTCCCAAGGCTGTGAACCTTGAACACCAGGCGTTTTCTCTGCCACTTCTTTAATAGATATCCCCTTCTTTTTTGAGACACCTGAATCTAATTAAAATGCAGGGTAAACATACTGAATTGGTGCCCATGGTTTCTCTGAGTGATCCAGAGAACAAATATCTGGCTTTACAGTATCTACAGTGACAGGCAGCTTTTGTCTACCATTAAGACTCTTATAGTGTGTGGGGAATGTTCCAACATGGGAAGATGACCATTTGTTGGGCAGAAAATCAAACAAGAAAAGAGACAAATGCTCACTAAACTGCTTATAGTTAAAACTGGGGAAGGCAACATGCTACAGTGGATGATGGACTTTGTCATCAGATTGAGCTACGTGTGAATTCTGACTCCCCAGCTTCCTAAATATATAACCTCCAACATATTTCTTATCCTTTCAGAGCATCTGCTAGTTTGTAATTTTCATGAGGGTAAGAATTGAGTCTGACTTGTTTGTGTGGTATTTCCAGCAGCTAGAACAATGCCTAGTAGTGAGCCAAAACTCTAAAATAGTTCTTAAATGAATGACAAGGCTAAAACCCACTATTACATATGCTGACAGCAGCATGTAACATGCCTCTTAAACATTTACACATTTTATTTGATTTTGTGATTATTTTACTGGTATATTTCACCACTGCTGGACTAATCTCCATGGAATGAGGGACAATGATTTTTACTTCTGATTGTGCAGAGATAGTAATTATTTGTTGAATAAAGAATGAATGAATGAATGAATGAATGATTAAATGGAACACTGAATACATTTTCTCATCTGCAAGTTGAATGTTGTATCCATTTCATGTGAGGATTTAATGAAAATATCTAAAGAAATTCTTACATAATGAGTGTTCATTGTTTTATTTTTTTTCCTTTCAGTACAAAACAAACTGTAAAGTTATAGTTACTTTTAAAATCTTAAGACTTAATCTTCTCATTCAGGCAACATTAAACAATTGTGCCACTATATTTAACATATATTATTTTATTTTGTTTATATACCTCATCCTTTAACATACTGAGAGCTCCTCAAATGCAGAGAACATGTTTTGTTTACTCTAAGCTAGTGTCTACTGTTTACCACAGTACATGTCTATTTTCTTTAAAAAATAATAAAAATAATAATAAATTGCTATGTGATAATGGACTTGCTGAGAGAAAGAGAAGCAGAAATTAAACAAATAAAACAGATATATTATTTGGTGTATTGCAGCATTAGAAAAATTATAGCTTGTGTGGAAAATTATTGCTTTTGGGAAAAGTAATGGTAGATAAATAGATAATTCTGTAAATAAAAGCGATGAGGTAATGATTAAATCTGAGAAAGAAGAATATGAGTAAAAAAATATATATATATATACACATATGTGTGTGTGTGTGTGTGTGTGTGTGTGTATGTATATAATCTACACTTTTGGCCTCATCAATGAAAAGAAAAATGTATTTACTTAGGCAGAATTGTATAAGAGCCTGCTACTGATTTACCTAATTACACTTAGGTAAAGAGGATAAGAGTAAGGAAATAAGGAATAAATTACATAAAGAAGTTAAAGCCTCAGCTACTAAAATGGGGAAACAATAATCTCTTCCTACATTCGAAAATCCAGAATTTCTAAAGCTATATTATCCATAAATATGGATGTAAATATTGGAAAAACATAGACTATAAAAATCAAAGGTGGCTGTCATTAGAGAGAGATTGGAAGACAAAGAAGGGTGAGCTTAGGAAAAATCTGTTTTTGAATATGAGGCTTATAGAACTATGTGATTTTTACAAACAATATAGCATTATTACTTAGGAAATAATAATTATGAAAATAAATACAAACAAAATGATCTCAGAAAAGGCAAAAAATTGCAATAAAATAAAAAAATAAGGTGCAATATTAGACATGAAGAGACATTTATATTTGTATTTATATTTATGTTTATAAATAATATGATAGCTTATCTAAAAAATCCGTAGTTAAGTAAAACATTCTTAGAATTCGTAAAAGTAGTAAGTGAAGTAAGCAAATACAAGATGATCATATAAAATTTAGTAACTTTCCTAAGTACCAGGAAATATTGTGATAAATTGGCTACTTTCTTCTATAACCCACTCCCATTTCCTATTGACATCCTCATTTCATCTGAGAGAAATACTTCTTATACAATGTGGGGAAGTAATCCTAGGAGTCCAACTTCACCTGTGGAAATCCAAAGGACCTAAAACTTTCTTTAACCCCTTGGAATAAAGAGGAGTTGGGTATTCAATCTCGGCTCAGCCTACTGAAATCTCTAAAATTTTGACTGTTGAATTCATGGCTTAAGTTCAGAGAGAATGACTATAGCAGCAGAGTATGCATTAGATTTTGCTTGGCTGAGTCAGTGTCACTGTAATTACTTTCTCTTAGCACTCCAAAAATACTTTAGATATTGTCCATTGATGCCTCCAGGCTCCTATTGTTTTTGTGAGCCTCCAATATCCTTAGAAAAAGTCTTTATTGCCTATTTTGTCCAGAGAGTTTTGTTGCTTGCAACCTAGAATGCTAACTAATATGAACACCTAGGGATAACTATAACAGGAAATAGTTATGATGTGTATGATAACATGAAAAAGCTTTACTGAAGGAGATAAAGATGGGCCAGTGATAATAAATTACAAGTAGGATGTCCAAATATGTACCTATAAATTCACTAACAGTACCAATGAAAATTTCTAAAAGAGTGCTTATAGAACTTCCGCTGACTTTAAAATTCATCTAGAAAATAAAATGCTTAAGAATACACAAAACAATGAAAATGAAGAGCAATGACAAAGCTATAAAAATTATGCTATTGTTACAGGAAAACACAAATAAATCAATGAAACTGAATAAGGAGTCTATAATCAAATCCTTTTAAACAAAGAATAATTTTCAAATCAGTAGAGAAAAAACAAATATTGAAACAAGTAGGTGACCAACCAGGTGGAAAATATTTGTGAAATTATATTATTCTTTCATATTATAAATAAAAACAATTTTAGAGGTATTTAAAAGTCAAACATTCATAGCCAGTATAGGAAAATATTCTTATATTTTAGAATGGAGGACTTACTGAAGTAGATATAAATACCAAAAGCCATAAGGATGAAAGACACATAAAATAAACTTCTGTAGGAGGAAAAGTGCCATAGTCAAAATTAAAAGAAATATGATAATTTGAAAACACTTACAACAAACCAAAGTTAACATCTAGAATATATTTTGTTATAGTAGCCTGAGCTGACTAAGGCAGGATGAAAGTCTTACAAGGAAATATTATTACTACTATTAACAGGGCTAACATTTATTGAACAGTCGTTAAATGTCAGGCTCTATGCTAAATGCTTTATGTGCGATTACTTTTTAAATACACATTAAAACACTATAAAATAGAATCTATTATTATCCCCACATTACAGATAAGGAAGGAATAACTCTCAGGTCACACAGCTGTAAGTCATTGAATTGAGACTCAAAGTAATTCTAGAACACTATGTAAAAGTACCTCCTATGTATTGGGATTCTAACTGCCTTTCTTTTCTGTTTTAACAAAGGAATGTGTTTTTAGTTAGTTAATTTGTTTTTTTGTTTTATTTTATCTTTGCATTTCTGTTTAAATTGTATTTCCTTCAGAAAGAGACCTCATTTTGCCTAAAGGAGGACCAGGACTACACAAAGGTAAGCAACTTATAAGAGGTTTCATAAATCATATCACTAAATGTTCTTTCTGTCTAGAGATCTTTTGAATCATAGATAGCCAAACATAGAAAAAATGGTAAAGATTCAGCTTTTTAGGCTGAAATAATTGTGACATCTCTGTTTCCCTGGAAATAAATTGAGATTAGAAAGCACAGAGAATAGCAACAGGAGTTACCTTTTGGACATAAATGTTTGAATTTTGTTAGCTTCTCTAAAAAATAATCTGAAAGAGTAATTCTCAAATGTAGTTAGAATAGCAGAACAGTAGTAAAAAAAAAATCAACCTCTTGTACAATGGTGGTGTGAGTTGACATATGCCACTGTTTGTGGGGATAATGCAGCAAATTCAAACAAATTATGCTGAATATTATTCAATTGAATATTATGTATTTATAAAAGAAAAATATAAGTTGTAAGAAGAAAAAGAAGCTTATAGAGGAAAGGAGGGAGAGTTTTTAAAGAACATTTCACCATTTCATTCTTACATGCTTTTAATGAGAATGTTAGCTGTAATCAAGATCTCCCATTATCAAGAAATCATAATTTACAACAAAGGTTGGTAATCCTTTTCTACAAAGAGTGAGATACTAAATATTTTAGGCTTCACAGGCTAGTTGATTTCTCTTACAACTATTCAACTCTGTCACTGAAGCACAAAAAGCAGACATAAACAAATTAGAATAGCTGTGTTTCATTAAACTGGATTAAAATGAAAACAAAAACAAAAACTGGCAACCAGCTTGAAGGCCATAGTTTGACAATCCCTGGTCTAGAAGCCAGAGATTCAGGAACGCAAATCCTCCATCCTTCTAATAAAAACAAAAATAAAAACAAAAACAAAAACAAAACCCTGCAACTCATGATGGAATTTTAAAGGATCACACTGGATAACTTGTCAAAATGATTACTAAGGAAGTATGAGTTAACATACTTCAAATTTATTTATGGACATAAACACTGAAAAAAATATATTCTACAGCTTGAGGCAGTAAGATCCAATTAAAATGAGAAATTTTTAACAAAGTCAAGACAATGTCATCATATAGTGGGTGAGCTTGAGTGATTATTAAAGATTCTGTGACAGCATGAGCAGATCTTCATAAGAAAACGTATTCACATAGAGATATATTAATTAGATTTGAGACCATTTCAGAATCTCGAATGTGTGATCATGGACAATCTCTAAGCTCTTTACTGAGGTCCTTATGGACAGATGCCCCATGCCCACCTTTGCTATTCCTTTGTTCCAACATTAGTGGAAGATTTGAAAAGTAGTATGTAGTCGTTTGCAATGCATACACACCTATACATACACATACATTAAAAAAAATGTACTCTTTGAAGAACTAAAACCTCTATGCACAAAGGGACCATGGAGGGTACCGATTTGATGTTTACTGAGTAGAAAGAGAAAAAGCCATTTGTCGAAGTATTCTCCATGTTGACTCTGATCACAAACACTTCTGAAAGGTCTTTACCTATTCCTTAACCATATGTCATCTTCTGAACAAACTCAATTATATCAAAGCAAAGAAAGTAAGAGTAATAGCCATTTTTTTCTCTGAGCATAGGAAAGGCTGTGGTCACTGCCCAGTAACCCAGAGATGAAAATCAGACAGATCTTACAATGAATTTATAAAAATTTGCTGCCAAGTCTACTTTTCCCCATTTCCCATACATTGTGAGCTATAGTTTCATTTATGAAGTCATGCCAGCTAGAAATATCAGATTTAAATTTCTTTCTCATAATCTCCTACTCTTCATTTCCAAGTCCTGATAATTCTGTAGATTCTATTTTCATACCACTTCTCAAGCCTGACCCCACCTCTGTATACCTATTGCTACTGCTTTCTTCACTGTCATCACTGCATCTTAGCTACACTTTTAGAATAGTGTTCTATGACACCTCTCTCTTCTATTTAAAATCTTTTTTTCATGATGATAAAAACCACAATGAGATATCACCTCATACCTGCATTGGTGAGGATGTGGAAAAAAGAGAATCTTTTTGCCCTGTTGGTAGGAATGGAAATTGGTACAGTCATTATGGAAAACAATACGGAGTTTTCTCAAAAAATTAAAAAACAGATCTACCATATGATCCAGCAATTCCACTTCTGGGTATATATCTGAAGGAAATAAAATCACTGTCTCAAAGTGTTATCTTCACCCTATGTTCACTGCAGCATTATTCACAATAACTAAGACATGGAAACAACCTAAGTGTTCACTGACAGATCAATGGATAAAGAAAATGTAGTGATTGTATACAAGAGTACTCAGCTATCAAAAAAGAGAGAAATTCTGCTATTTGCAATAACATGGATGAAACTTGAAGACATTGTGCTAAATAAATCAGGCAGAGAAAGACAAATACTGTATGATATGTGGGAATATAAAAAAAAAAACAAACTTATGGAAACAAAAAATAGATTGGTAGTTGCCAGAGGCTGGGAAGTAGGAGAAATGAGGAGATGTTGGTCAAAGGGTAGAAACTTCCAGTTAGACAATAAATAAGTTATTGGGATCCTCACAGCATGGTGACTATGGCTAACAATACTGTATTGTACACTTTAAAGTTGCTGAGAATAGATCTTAAATGTTCTCACCACACACACAAAAAGAAAAGGTAACTATGTAAGGTGATAGATGTGTTAACTAACCTTATTGTTGTAATCATTTCACAACAAATACCTATACTGAATCAATATGCTGTACACCTTAAACTTACTAATGTTATATGTCAATTATATCTCAATAAAGGTGAAAAAAATGTTCCCCAATATAGCTGAAGGGGGAACTCTATTTCATCCTTTACACTGCTGTATGACTGTCTTTTTAAAATGTGAAAGTTATTATGTTTTTCCTGCTTTAAGTCCTCCAATGGATAAGCCATGAATATAGGATGAACTTCATACTGTTTGTCAGAGCATACCATGCTCTCTATGATTTATTTCTGGTCTAATAGGCAATAAATATACCACTCTCCTTTCTGTAGGTACATGACCTACACTGGGCTATAATAAACTCATTGTGCCCATCCATGTTAATTGGTAAAGAAGTTGGCATATGACCCAAAGTCAATCTATCAGAATTCTTGCCTAAAAATTTCTAACTCTAGCTAGGATGATAACATTGTTATCTTTGATCATGTAGTTAAAGAACTTGAGAATGGAACTGAGATCCACTTTCAAAGACCCAATCCTCCACATCAGTCTTATGAAGTAGCAGAGAAAGAAGAAATTGCACTGAGAAGAGTAAAAATGAAAAGTTTATACCGTCCTGATAGTTCAAGTCCCTGGCTACAGCTGTCTCTAATGTTTCCATCTGCTCTACCATTCTCTGCATCTCCATCTCATAACATAATCTAATGAATTTCCTATTTCAGCTTAAACCACTGTATTGGTCATATTGTCACTTGTGACTAAAGAGTTTTAACTAATGTAAACTGCCATTTCTCTCTCTGGCTTTAGTCCTTTCTTGTCACCTATTTGAAGACCTGCTTCATATCCATAACTGCAACTTTATTCCTGGACTATTCTTTGAAATCATCCTGAGATCAGAGTCAGTGGCTCAGCATACTCTTTTTCCTTCCTTTATTTCATTTTTGTCTTATATAAGGTTTGCCTCGCTTGTTTGTATGTTTGTTTGTTTTTGAATCTCAACAGGTAGGCTGTCAAGAGCTTTAGAGTTCAACAACTGGGACTTCCAAGGGCCCTGAGAGATCATAATGGCACCAGATAGAAATAAATCTTGTTGGACAAAGGCAGTCTCTGGTGGGACAAACACTTCTGAAACCAGATATGCAAGAAGTTGTCCAACAAAAGATTATATGGAAAAAAGAAGAAATCAGCCTATGGCAATTGACTCATAACAGCCCCAATCAAAGAATTTACAGTAAATAATCATTAGCACATTGTGATATTGGTAAAATAATCCAGTCAGAAAACCTGGGTGTTTGCACTGAGTCCTTGGACAGATAATTTAACCTTGTTGAGTTTAAGTTTTCTTTTCTATTATGAGGTGTTAATAACTTACCTGGCTATATCATAGTTATGGTATGAAGATGAAACAATTAATTAATGGATAAACTCTGAAAATTGTATAAAACTATGTAAGTAAGAATATTCTCTGAACATAATACCTTAAACCAAAAGAGTAAGTCTCAGATGGTGGAACATTAGATGCTGAGACAGACGACAAGGACTAGAGACTCTTTTACCTCCCTCCCTAATAGGGGCTATATTTTTCTATTTACTTACCTATCAGCATTGCCAAAAATTAAAACAGTACTACTTTCCAAATAAGTTAACTTTCTGAGGATAGGAAGAAAAAGTATCATTCCTGGTTTTCAAGGCCTAGATTCAATAAGTAATATAAATACACCATTTGGTGAAGACATGGCAATTGCACTGATACTGATAAAAATTAAATAAGAAAAAATGCTACTCTGAGCCTTCTTTAAGAGGTTTTTTTTTTTTCTGATATGGCAAGGATTTAAGATAATTAGACTTTTGAAACAACATAGCAAGAGCTCCCAATTTCAGCATTGTGACAGGCCCATTGATAAAGCCTGCTCAGGCAGAAACCATGTTGGGGAGAATGACAGTTTATTATTCTAATTCTCCTGAAGTAAAGGAAATATCCTTAGAAACTTGAATCCATCCATCCTTTTCTAAGCAGATAGGTCATTAGTCTTTTATCCTTTATTAAAATGAGCACAGATTGAATATTCATAAATTGATTCTATTTAGTTGTAGTTTGAAACAGCTTTCTACACATTTTAACAGACATTTATTTTCTGAGTCAGAATCTCCTGGCAACACCTTCAGAATGTGGATCTGACCTTTTGACATCAAAGGAAACAATTTCAACCTGGTAAAAAGAAAATGTAATGTCTGCTTGTGAATTCAAGAGAGTGGCAATGGTAACTATTTTTTTAACATAAATTCTAAGATTTGAAGATTTAGCATAATAGTCAGCAGTCACATAATCAATGGTTCTATTCCTTGCTATTTCTACATAGTCCTACAGTAGTTATTTAGTCTCTATTGTGTACAAGGCATTGATCTGGGAATAAACATAAACATAAGAATATACCATGGCACTCCATTCAAAGAATATCAAGTCCAAGAAGGGAAAAGGTAAAACTTTCCTGTCCTGAACTTGATTTTAATTAGTTTTCTGACCTTCGGTATATTACTTTTCCTATGTCATCCATCATTCAACACTTTCTTTTTCAATGAGGGCTTTCCATAGGACATAGGCTAGAAATGAGATGGACTGAGGAAGAAACAGACCTGGCCCCAGCTTTTGTGGGGCTGGTATTATAGTGGATAAGATAGAATTAAAAAATTAAATCCAGAAATAAATACCATGTAAAGTGTAAAAAAAAAGCATTTGATGTGAAAAAATATTTTAAATTTGGGCCTCTGATTCATTATGCTAGTCCTAGAAAGCTTATATTAGGAAGCAAAATTTAAGCTGATATTCAAAGGAAAACACTATGTGCAAAGAGCAAAAGGGGAAGTGTAACAAGTTTGAGGAACTTGAGGTCAGTTCCTCAAAGATCAAAAGGAAGAAGAGAAAAGGATAAAACTTAAGAACTAGATATAGCCCAGATAGTCTAAGGCCATATACACATAATCATTTTGTAACTTATCCAAGTGAAATGAAAAATCACTGAGGAATATTAAGCAACTGAATGTCATGATCAGTGTACATAGTGGATAAGTAGAATAAGATGCAGCAGTTAGAAACAACAGGCTACATGTACATACTGAAATGTAGCTAGATCTCTAAAAACCATAATCCTGAATGAAAAAAGAAATGACAGAACGAATTCCATAGAATAATACCACTTATACAATGAAAGCCTGACCAGAAAATATATAAATAAAAGGATATGTATTAAACCCCTTAAAATGGCTGCTTTGGAAAGGCAGAGTAGAAATTGTGATGGAGGTGGGGTAGGGGAGTAAAGGAAGTATGTAACTAGATAAAAAAAAAGGGCCTCATATGAACCAGTGATGATAGTAGACTAGGAGCTAATGAGTATGATTAATAGGATATTTTGTACCTGTGATCCTCCTTTGGTACAGGCATAGGGAGTAGCATTTGAGATGAGTCTTATTGGATGACTAGGGTTTAGATAGAAATGGATGAAAACACAAAATGCCGAGAGTGCGTGAACAGAGGGATTTGGCTTAGTTTTTCTTGTACATAAGAATAATAATAAAAGGGTAGTAGAAAAGACCATGAAAATAGGTTAGATCTAGATATTGATAACTTTACATGCTCTAAAGAAGTTTCATTTTTAAAAAAAAGGTGCACAATTGATTTTAAACAGGAAAGTTTATTAAGTGTAGGGTATTCCTAGAAATAGGATACAATGAAGAATAAAATACAGTCTCTATTTTTGTCTTTCTTATAGTGAAAAGTTTTTATAGCCAATATTTACTAAATTCCTACTAAGTGCAGAGGGCTCGAGATGAGCAAATAAATAAAATATGTCCCTTGCTGTGTTCTAGGTATAAGTAGATTGACAGAGAAACTCAGAAAATCATATAAATTATCAGCTCCTTTAATTCTCATCTCAACTCGGTGTGGGTGAAGTAAACAGCACAGATTAAAGGGGTTCTTCTTAAGAGATATTCTGAACTATCCAGCAGGATGACAGAGGGATAGTTTGGTAGCCCTGTCAATCGTGTTCCTCTTCCTAAAATCACTGCTTTGTTTGAAGTATTTCCTTTTATCTAGCTCTAGCTGGATGAACAAAAGTATTCCTTAAGAATATCGATCAGGGGCAGGAAGTAGTGTGTTTACCGAACAAAATACACAACTTCTAACACATTATGATGAATTCAGGCAATATATTCTCTAAAGAGAAGTTTTCATTTCATTCTGTCTACATAGAGGCAGATTCAGTAAACAGGTTAAAATAAAGGTCCTCTGTCAATATAATTTCTTAATGATATTATAAATGATGGCAAAGTTTCCTACCTTCGACAAAAAGGCTTTCACTTTCCCAGACACCAATGGATATAAATATACAAGCAAAATATTTTCACTTTGATTTATAATGTCTAATATTAATATAATTTAAAAAATTTAAATTTTAGCTGAATTTAAAACTAATAGTCAACATTTTAAAACTTAAACATTATTCCCTAAATTAATTGCTTTATTTTGCATAGCATGCATTGTGCTTCTTATGAAAAGAGGTGTTTTATTTTGTTTAATTATCTATTTCTTCCTGTTGATCAGTGTAGGTAGCTTGTCAAAAACAAGTCAAGGACACTCTGTTTTGGTATCCATGCAAATAGAATTCAATTATCCCCAATGAGTTTGCAAAACTTGCGTAAGTCATTAATTTGAAAAACATGAGAATTAATGCAGGGGAATTTGGAGCCGTTGTTGAAGACACTTTAAAATTACTCCAATTTGAACATTAATTATTAACACTCAGAAAATGCCTAGTACAACACATTTTAACTACTATGAACCATAACTTACACAATGAAAACGCAAGTGGTCAACTTCGTTATCTCATTCCTAGCATAATTTTGTCTAAAACCTAAAACCTAACATCTCTTTAGATTAAAATATGATTTATTAGACAGCCAATGTGACTTAAATTAAATATGCCAGCAGAGTATACCTGAATTATCCATTAGTGCTTTAATTCCCTCCTATTCATGTTATGTATGTGAATATAAATAAATGCTCATTCTCTATATGTGTCTTCCATTGACTTGTAAAAGTTTGAACTGTACTGTTTGATTTATCTTATGCCTTAAAATATTTTTATAATTATTAAATTATCAAATGCCAATTGATCATCTATTGAATGCAAGGATTTATATAAGGAATTGAGTATTAAAACACATTAGCAGTCCATGAATTCGATAAGCTTATCATACAGTAAAATATTTTATTCTGGTCAAAAATTACATAATCACTATAGTATATTGATCACTTATGAGACAAGCTCTATGTTAAATGCTTTACTCCTTCCTTTTATAAATGAAATAATAAATTATATTTATTACACATAATCTCTTATCCTAATTTCTTCTAAACTCCATTACATCAGGCTCTCTTCCCTATCACTCAACCAAAATGCTCTTGTCTATTTTAACAGTGACCTCCACCGTACTGAATCCACTGTTGAATTGCCAATTCTCATCTTCCCTGACCTAGAAACAGCATATGACAAAGCTGATTCCACCTTCTTTTAAATACTTTCTTCAGTTCACTTAGATTCCAGGCCTTCATATTCTTTTCAGCAGTCCGCTAGCTGAGTCTTTTCCACCTCCCTGACTACTAAATTTTAAGATGATGCAGGTCTCAGAGCTTCTTTTTGCTTGTCTTTCTATATTGGTTATTTTATTTACTCTTATAGTTTATATGCTATACATCATATACATATACATATACATATGCACATACATATGCATGTCGATGATTCTCACATTTATATCTCTACCCCTCAACTCCTGACTTGTATATAAACTATATATTTAACATCTGTACTTTTATATTTAATAGAAGTTTTGAACTTATCATATTTATAAGTTTTTGCTGTTTCCTCTACCACTCCCCTCAAGGAAGCCCATTTAGTAAATAACAATTTGATCCTTCATTTTGTAACAGGTGAATTCCATGGAAACATCCTTGACCTGAAAATTTCTCTCAAACTTTACATCTAATCTATGAGCAATACCTGCCTTTAAAAATATATCCAAAATATGAACCATTCTTATTTCCTCTACTTCTACATATCTGGTCCAAAACAAAAACATTTCTCTCCAGAGCTTTTGCAATTTGTTTCATTCTGCTTCTAACTCCATTCCCTACTCTAGTATACTTTCAAATCAGTTATAAGAATTACTATCTGTTCTTTTAAAATTTAGCCAGATGATGCTAATTTACTTAAAAACCTCAAATGGCTCCAGTGTTCATCAAGTTAAAGCCAAAACTGATACAATGACCTCAACGTCTCCCCATCTTCCTCAGCTTCACTCTTCTCCAGTCTCACAACATGCTCACTCCCACCATTGTGCCTGTACATTTGCATTCTCCCCTCTGCCTGGAATGCTTTCCCCAGATAACATGCTCTAATTACTTCCTTCAGGTCTCTGCCCAATGTCAGGCTGGACCAGTGTCAAAGATAAATGAAGCCAGAAACAAAGTGACAAGGACAGATTTAAATAGGTAATAGAGAAAGGAGTCCAGTGTGAACTGCACTCAATGCTGATTTGTATAGAGGTGACTGGGTTTTAGAGGGAGAATAAAGGAAAAGGGGTCGGTGAACAGGGCTTCAGTAGAGTTAAAGAAATGGAAAAAATCACAAAAAGCAGGTAGGAAGGGTTGATCCACATGAAACTCATCTGGGTTTGCTAACTGGCACTTATGGAAGTTAGGTGTTGGTTAGGCTAAGCTGTAAATTCTTTTGGTAGCCTTGAATTTTCCTAGGCAGGTGCTTTGAGGGGTCTAGGGCCATCATAGGAATGAAGACTTGAGTCCATTAGAAACTATGTTAGTGTCTTGTTCAAGTCTATATCGGCAAAGGTTGATTTCAGGATTCATTACAGGACACTACCTTGCATTTAGTTGTAATACCCCCTTAGGCTCCTCTTGGCCGTGATAGTTTTTCATTTTTGTTTGTTTGTTTTTGATGACCTTGAAATTTCAAGAAAAACTGGCCTTTTTTCATTTCTATAGGAAATAAAAAAAAACTTTTATTTCAGAATACACACACATACACACACACACACACACACACATACACATATACATGTCATTAAGTGAGTACTCTCAACTTTTAAAATTAGTTTGGATATTTAAATATGAGAAGAAATAATTTTATTCATTTGAAACAAAATTATTCATAGTACTATTGGTAGAACACATATTACAGTCAATAAAATCATATATGCTCAGTGATATAATTTGTCTTTAATAATGGAATGAAAGAAATCTAGAGTTATGCCTTTCAACATTCCTTATATAATCATTAAGAACCTACTATATGCCAAACTATATACAAATCTGAAGAACAGATGCAAAATCTGTATTGAACATGTATCCTTAAACTCTTAAGAAGATATCTATTTCAGTCTCCTCTCTGATATTCTCATATTCTCCTCTTTAGTTCAGTTTAGCATACCTATGTAGAGATGAACCTTGTTATATGGCTTCAGTTCCAATGCTAGTGAATGGCTGAAGCAAGAAAACACAATAGCATATTGGAAAGTGATTTTCAAAGCACTTTTTTTCACAATTGGAGAAGGGAAGACATCACTAGATATTCTATTCATCCATTTCTTCTAATTTCATCTACCAGTACCTGCTGAAGCTATGGGCAGGGGTATCATAATTTATTAAGCATAAGACATGATGCTGTGATATCTCCATATCAAGTTTCAGCAGGTACACTGTTGCTCTGTAAGCTAGACTACTATAGGATTTGATCCTCTGCCAAGTAGAAAGCAGAAAAGCAATTTCCAGGCTTGGGCAGATGGTCGTCTTGATTAAAACATCTTTTTCTAAGCCAGTGGCTAGTTGTTGTGACCTAAGTTGCCAGCCAGCATCCCCTTGCTACAAATCTAGATCCTTGCTCCTCTTTCTGTTTTCTGCTCTTTCAGTTTCTATGAATATCCTGATGTTTTTCTTTCTGCTTTGTTTCTCTAGGTTTGTATGCTCTATATTCATGCCATCCTTCTTTGATCTGACCTAATGAACATCTGTTCAAATGTTCACCTATACCTGACCTCCACCTTAACACTCAGGTATTGCCTGAACAGACAAACACTCACTAAGCCAGGTTTCCACTCAAGCCCCACTCTTCTCTGTTGACTATGAAATCAACTCTAACAGAAGGTGAAACTAGATGATAGTGAGAATGAAAATATAGATACAAAAAGTTAGTTACTGGAGCCACGATTTCCTTTGGGTGACTAACTTTCAATTTCACTTTTCACCATGAAAGTAAGTATTCAGTTCAACTTCATTTTTCTGAACATATAATTAAAAAAAAAAAGAAATCCACTGCATTTAAAAGAAATTATCAGCAGAAGTTACGGTATGAGTTGAGAGAAGTTCAAGTTACACAGATAAAACTGCATATATAAAATGCAGAATGTCATGAAAGACAGAAGTTTGATTTGATATAGTAACATCACCAGAGTCACCCGTGGGTATATATTATACTGTATTACTAGTTAAATTATAAAATTTTACTGAACATATGTGCAATGTAGGATATTAACTTCTAACGGAAACATCACTTTTAACTTTTTTCTATGTCCATCAATTTTAGTTTTTCTTAAAAGTGTCTGGCTTTCCTGGTGTCCCTCTTCCTAAATTTTGTTCCAAATTAAATGCCAGATGCAACATTTATTCAACATTTGATATGTCATATATTTTTATTAAAAAACATATAGTTAACCTAAAGGTTATGAACTGTTGAGGTATTTAATAGTTTTAATAGTATTAATAGTTTTAGCACAGCATATAATTTTCAAAGCATGTTCATATCTATTTTTTTGATTCTCACATAATTTCTTAAGACTGTCAGGGAATATGGTACTATCTTTGTTCTGATTGAAGAAAATGAGGCTCATAAAGACTCATGTCAATGATTAAAAGCATTCCACAGTTCAACTAAATTTGCACACCTGATATTTTCTAATCCCTTATCCTGAATTATTTTCTTATTATTTATATTCCTTATATTTCCTTTATTGTTTCCTTTATTATTTGTCATCATTTACTAAACTATAACTTATTTTTGTATAGCTCTCCCCAACACACACACACACACACACACACACACACACACACACACACACACACACACTTTAGAATGTAACATAAGCTACACTGGGTAAGGAATTTTCTTGGTTTTGTTTGATTCTGAATTCTCAAAACCAAGAAAAATTCTTGGCATATAGTAGGCACTCAATACATATTTATTAAATAAATAAACATAAGATCAAAAGAGAACCTCTTATTAGTAATAATAGATGTCTGAAAATGGTGGACAGATGGTTTCAAAGAATTATAGCTAGCATTTATTGTAAATACATGTAGATCTCAAGATGGAGTGTAACATAGTGGGTAAGATAAAATCCTTACCATGGTGAGACTCCCTGGGTCTAAATCACAAGTCTATAGTTATTAGCTTTGTGAACTCAAGTTAGGAATCATTTTAAGTTTTAATTGTTAATTTATATTTTAGGGATGGCATAACTAATAAAACTTCTACAAGGATAAAACTTTGTAAGCCTATCTTAATTTCTCAGTTAAATGATGCTAACTTAATAGTAATCCTTATAACAACTAATGCGCTATATACAATTATTATCCCTATTTTGCAAATCAGAAATATAAAGTATAGTATAATTTAAAAATTTGCTGAAGATCACATGGCCAATTATAACCTCAGATCATTTTGATCCCAAAGCCAATATTCTTAACCTCACCAATACATAGCTACTGGGAAAATAATTAAAAAAAAAAAATTAGGAGAAAATATCTCCAGCACCAACAAGAAGAACATTATATTCTACTTACATCCTCATTGAAAATTACTTATTCCAATTTTAAACTTGTTTTATGTGTTAAAAAGCATTTGAGTTTTTTAAGTAGAGAAGTGAGCATAAATTAATCAAGAATGTGGTTAAATTCTCTCATTGCACTGGGCCAATGTTGTACCTAATATTTATTGAAATAAGTTGGCTTCCTACTAGGACTTCTAATTAGTTTTATTAAACAGGAATTTCCATTGAAATGGTATTTGTTATTTAGGGTTTTAAAAGTATGTGAAATCATCTCTCAGACAGGAGTTTAGATCTTAAATGAGTTTGAAAGGGACATGTCAGATACATAAAACATACAATACATCAATTACACACAGGTTGATTATGATTTGGGTTAATTCTCCTTTCCTCCCTCCCTCCCTCCTTCCCTCTCTTACTCTCTCTCCCTTTTCTCTATTTTATCTCTTCTCTTTCATTCTTCAGTTACTCAGTTTGTGAATGTGCACACATAGAAACTTAGGAATCTGTATGTGAATGATTGTTGAGATTATTTGTCCCTAGAGTTTCTTTACAGCAATGACTGATAAAGAATCTTTGCTAGGTAAATGCAATGCAGGCAATATGTTTGGACACACACACATTCATGGTTGAAGTGGAAACAGAAAGAGACAGAGTAAGCAAAGGAGAGAGAGAAAATGAGTGAGCTAGAGAGAGAGAGAAATATAGACAGCTAGAGACACTAGAGCAACTAGGGCTGTGTCCTCTGGGGAAAGACCTCTGCTAGGCGGGTTTGCTGGAAGTCTCCAGCCTAGCTGCCTGGAAGAAATATATTTGGCTATTCTCTTTTCCTTTCCCAATAATAGGGTCAGTGGGGTGAGCTCTTATTTATAGAGGAAAATTGTTCCAGGAAATTGGGTAGATGGTTACAGTGGAGTCTGTTTATAACCTTAGTGAAAGGTTTCACATTTTATTCTTGAAGAGAGAGAAAATTTCCTATCTGTAGCTGCCTACCAAAATTTTGACATTACCTTTCCCTTGAATTGTATTCATTTGAATCAGATGTTGATTAATGTTTTATTTTTAAAATTTCAATAAATTCTCTTATGTGCTTTTTTAAAGGAATGCTTGCGTATTGCAGCGATTTATGTGTGTTACTAGTCGTCATGATGAATAACATGTTGAAAAACATTCATATATAATACATGCCAGCCAAACAAGACATTTTTAAGTGACAGAAAATCCTAACCATCAGTAACACTTTTAGTGGGTTATGTAATACTTGGATGAAGACCGTGTGTCTTCATGTATATGCACACATATTCATATGCACATACATATACATATACATAAGTGTGTTCATCTAAAGCCCTTAAACTATAATTATCTGTTATATCTTTAATTTACTAAATTTATTATGCATTGTTGTATCTCTAAGTTTAAAATCTCAACATCAGTGAAATATAAATAAGTAAGAAGGTATTCAGGAACCTAACTTAGCTGACAAGAGTTAGATGGCATTGAATGCCAGTGGAGTAAAATTCCAGCAATATATGAAAAAGTCCTACTTTCTGAGCCTGTGTCACAAATGGGAAAAGCTGTATACAGGAAATTCAAACCCAAAGAGACACAAGAAGTTTGAAAAAAAAAAAAAAAGGAAATGAGATGATCCACTTACACTGGTTTATTCATGATAATCTCTTTATATACAAATGTTAACATATGAAAGATATTACACATGACTGACATGCAGTTGTCACTCAATAAATTCTATTTATGGAGGATTTCATAGCAGATAGAAGTACAGAATTATGAGTGAGACTAGGGTCAAATCTCAGTTTCAACGTTTATTAATTAAATAACTGGGCAATTTACTTAATCTATCTAATGTTTTAATGGTACAAATAATACCAGCCTCACTGAGTCATTGTAAAAATTAAATATTGTATATAACTCATTATAGTCTCTGGATCAAAATGGGTCTCTTCTATCAACATCATCATCATCATCATTACCGTCACCATTATCAGCATTTTTAATATTTTTTTCTTATAGATTATCCATAGTCAAAAATCTGCTAAAGATGGAAGATACCAAAATTGAGCTACCTAAGAAGGGCATTATTAGGAATCTATATCAGGTTGCTATCCCAGAGTCAGAAACATAGGTATATTAGGGTATACTTAAACCAAGGAGATAAAAAAAATAAAGACAAGCTATATGGGTGAACAGTGTTGGAGAAGGTAAATAGAAAGCAAACTGAGGGCTCCATAGACTATAGGCAGATGACCACTGCGAGACTAATGTATTTGTTTTCAATGACTATAATTCCTTTATTACTTTGACCACATATCTTTAGAGTCTCTGCCTTTCTAAAAAGGTATATAATTTTTAGATTTTGTAATATGAATTTAAAATAAATGTTGAAAAATTATTACCAGGAAATAAGAGCGAATATACTCTAATGAATGAGCATAACTTGTTTATTCAGTAGCATTCTAAATTTTAATAATTATATTACAGTAGTAATATTTAAAACTCTAGTTCCCAGTATTAAGCTTGAAGTTTAAAAGAGAGTTGTTCATTTTATTAATAGTCAAATATATTACACACACACACACACACACACACACACACACACAAGAAAATACCTCACATACTACGGGTCTATTAGAATGCAGATGTAAATTGGCATATAAATCTAAAACTTTCATAATTTTATAAATATAACATAATGCATAAAAATATTCCTTAGAAAGAATTCTACAGGCTTTCCTGTCCTTTGCCAATATGAAGTGGGTAAGGCATTCAGTTGAGGAGGCTGTTTCCAGTGAACAAAAAATACCGGTAGAGTACCTACTCCAAAATCTACCTACTTGTGCATAAATTATTTATGTGGTTCTATTCCAACCAAAAATGGTCATAATTCTAAAGATTCAAGAGTAGGACTCTTAAAGTTATTCTCTAGGACTTTATCTCTATCATGTCTTCATATACAAACAGTGTTGGCCCGGGAACTTTATAAGTGTGTGATTAAGGAAGAAATGTATCCACAAAGTAAGAGAAAGATACAATTAAGCCAAGATACACATTTTTCCTTTTTCCATATGCATTTCCTTTGAAAGTGTAAGTCTTATAACGATTTCTTTATCTGCCACTATGTACACTATGTACAATGCACATTTAACCAAAGGGGAAAATTAACTAGAAAATGCAATATATTCAACACTCATTCACACTGAAGAGGGCACTTAATTGTCATCTTCCTTCCTATAGAGAGTATTAAGCCCATACGAATGACTTATAATTTTTTCTTTTCATTAAATACAAGTGATTATGTCTATAAACAGACTTTCTCTCTGTTAATGAAAGGATGTCAGAATCCTAAGAGTCCAAAGCAATTGTTTTTAATGAACACAACTGACTGAAATTATCTATTTATATATTTGCAAATTGTTTAAAAGCTCTGTTTAAATCAGAAAAGCATGAAAATAAATCATCTCAAAATCAACTTTTAGGAACTGGAAAAAAATAATCCTGTCAAAGACTTTACAACATTTGGAATGTAAATAATCACTAAATGAAGCTGAATCATTTGGCTTTTACCAAATTAGAAGTATATTTTTTAACTTAGGAAATACTGAGCAATAGCATTTCAAGCACCATATTCCTTTCTCAATGGAACACTCTACAGAGTTGAACTATTGTTAATTATACAGAATATGTTTACGTTAAAAGAATCTTAGGTGCTCACATTGAATAAAAATGAAGTTGCAATTACTTCTTTATAGTGAGTTTACATCTTCTGTCACAATACTCAAGAGTATCATGAATAGAAAAACAGCATGACTTGCATGATAATGTTCCTCTTGTGAAAAGATCAAAATCACACCAAATAATTGATACAATTATATTTTCTAAGTCTTTTCTCTGAAATTTGAAAATCCTAACTCGTAAATGGCTGGTAAATAATTAATCCAGAAATCTGTTCATTTACCACAGCACACACAAAAGAAATGCACCTTATTTTTAAAGCAAAACATTTTCTTATGTTCTATAAGAGTCTAAACCTTTAAGCAGCATAATGGATCACTGTGGGAAGCTTTACTCAGAGATGCATAAATTGAATACATTTTTATCAAAATGGTGTTTATGAGATCTCATTCAGCCTGAGTGTACATCTGCATAAGTTATTGAAAAGTCAAAATGCCTAATGGATAATTGTCATACAGCTCAGTTTTAGTCAGCATTTTCTGTTCTATGTTCCACAAATCACAATAAATCTAGGAAGATGTCCGTTGTTAACACCTCTAAACTCTACCATGGTGCAGTAAGGAAACTCAATAGCTGAAGAATTTCACATTTCTGAGAGTGAATTAACAAGGTTTAGTTTTGATAGGATTTAGATTTAACAGCTCTTTCCACATAAGCTGAAACACATTACATGATCTCAGAGTTGTTTCTACAGCGTTAGAATCAGAGGTTATTAACAACAGACTGCAGATTATGAAGATCTGTATAGGCAAGTTGCCTGGCAGCAAGAAAAAGGGAGATTGGAGATGTAAATGTTCCCTGAAAGTATTTTGTTCAAGGTTGCAAATATTTAGCATCATTCATTTAGAGGTTTGCAACATTCGCATTTATTTATTTTGGGAAATGATAAAACTGAGCAATGTGCTAGTCAAGAGTTGCCTTTTTGTGGACTGTTGAAAAATGACCAACTTAAATATGAAAGGAAAATTTGGGTAGAGCAAGTAGGTGGCAGGAAACTTAACCTGAGTGTCCCCTCCTCCCATGGATTAATCTAAAGCTTTAATATGGGGTAAGATTTTGGGGGCGATAGTATCGAAGGATTCCTGGTTTAGCCTTTGGTGTTTCCCTTGAGGAAAGGACAGCTGTGAACTCTCACTAGGGCTTACTACTCAGGAAGAAATGCAGGGAGGCTAAGCAATGTTGCCGGCTCCCACCCCAACCTTCACCTACTTTATGTACAGTGCTCATTTAATGGTATTTGAAATCCCACCAAAAATATGAGAGTGCCTGCTACTTGTAATGGCTCTGAAAAGCAGTAATGTTAATATTACAGAAGGAACACAAAATAGAATCCAAAGTTACTTAAATTCATACATCCATAGCCAAATAAAATTGAGTAGAATCTCATAGAATTGCTAGAGCAATGGTTCTAGACCATAGTACCATGTTAGGATCATTTGGAATACTTATCTAAACTATCAATGACCCATGCCTTTCTCCCATGTGGGAGACAGGCCCCAAGCAGTAGTTAATTCTGAAAGTTAGCAGGGCTTTGACTTGGCTTAAGTGGGCATTACATAGGATGAATAAAGTTCTAGGCCTTACAGAATACTCAGTGTACCTGAATATCCTCAACCAGTATTCTGTATTTCTTCCTCTTCTTGCTCTTTTTTCTAAAAATGAATTCCTAAAAATAGTATGTGGAATTTTCTATGATTTTGATATTCTCGTGATAATTATATATTTATTTATGTATCTGAATAGTCATCCTTGAAAGAAAGCAAATAGATTTTCTCATTATTTTCTGCAAAACTTGAACCCAGGTACAGAATGGGAAATTTGCAATTATAAGTAATAACATTAGCTGCAAAACACCATGCTTTTCTCAGATGCATAATCTCAGCATGTAAATACATTGTGTGGAAGATTACACCAATTTCAGGAGGTCCATTTTCATTTCTTAAGGTTTCTTTGTACAAACCTTACAAAGACTGTTCATTAAAATAATCTTTCTTATAACAAAAAAAGCTATGAAAATCTCACAGATATTTTGTATCTCTGGGCTGATGGAATGATAAAGATGCTAACAACTGGAAAGATATCTGCCTACAATTGAGAGATATTTGAAGAAGGCACAGAACTTCTAATTTACTTTAAGAATTTTCTCTCGTAGATCATAAGAGCATGAATCCTGTGGAACTTTCCCTATCAGCATATTTATATGAATTTATATTGTAAGATATTTCTTACCCATTGGGAAATAAATTTTGAGAATGTTCATACATAACCTGAACTTGAGGCTATTTGTATGCATGTGGATGTTAGAGGGAGAGTGATATGATTTCATGGGACATTGACCCTATTTTTATTAGGTAATGTCTATTTTTAATCTTCAATAATTTTTCTACTGAGAATCTAATTCATTTGATATTAATATAGTCATTTCAGCCTTTCTATGCTTACTGTTTACATGTCTTTTTTCATTTACTCATCTGTGCCTTTATATTTAATGTGCCTCCCTTATTAATGCCATGTAGTTGGAGATTGCTTGTTTATCTATTTTTATAATTTCTGCATTTGAATTGTAGGTATTGGTCCATTAACCTCTGCTAACATTTGATATAATTATTGATATGTTAAAATTTAGTTTTACCATTTTATTATTTGTTTTCTGTTTCTATCTACTGTTTTTCCCCTTTCCTTTCTTTCCTAACATTCTACCATATTAACTGGTTTTGTTTGTTTGTTTGTTTGTTTTGTTGTTGTATTATTTGTTTATGGGAGGGATAGAGATGATTTCATTTTATATATTGGCCTTTTAGCTATATTTATTTGCACAATAAGTTAGTGATTGCTAAAAAAAATTACGGTTACTTAGAGTCACTTCAATTAAAATATAGAAACTTTACTACCATTATATCACCCAATTATTCTTTTACAGTTGTCATATATATGTCATATATATCACACACACCACTCACACACACACACACACACACACACACACACACACACACACAAAATATTTACAGCTGTCCTAAAACCCAAAATAAAATGAAATGTTATAATGCTTTTCTTTGGACATTATATGCATTATAAGAAAATTAACCTTTTATATTAAATATATATTTACTGTTTTCGAAGGTCTTCAGTCCTTTCTGAAGATTCATTTTCCGTATGAATTTATTTCCCTTTAGCCTGAAAACTTCCTTGAGCATTTCTTGTAGCAAAGGTCTTTATTTTTTTTATCTAAAAATGTCTCATTTTCTATTTATTGTTGAGAGTTATTTTTGCTGAACATAAAATTCTAGATTGACAATATTTTGTTTTTTCTTTTTTCACTTTAAAGACATTGTTCCACTGTCCACAGCCTTCATTCTTTTTAATGACAATTCCATAGTAATGCAAATTGTTGTACTGTAGGCAAGGTAACATTTTTTCCTGGCTACTTTCAAGATTTGATCTTTATTGTTAGCTATCAGCAATTTAATTGTGATGTACTTATATCTGTATTAATCCTGCCCTGTTTTCAATGAGCTTCTTGGGTCTGTAGGCTGATGTTTTCACTAAATTTGGGAAATTTTTAGACTTTATTTCTTCAAAAAAATTCCTGACCTATTTCCTCTCCAATCTATTTTAAACATCCAATTACATGTATGCTCTACTTTTTGGTAGGATCCTACATGTCCCCAAGTATCCGTTAATTTTTTTTTTTCATTTTTTTCCCTTGGTACTGAAATAGGATAATTTTGTTTGATTCATCCTTAAATTCACTAAAAATTTCTCTGTCATCTCTATGCTATTATTAAGCACATCCTTTATATATATTTTTAATTTTAGATATTGATTTATCAAATCCAAGATATGGTTCACTTTTATTGTTTCTATTTCTTTGCTGAGTTTCTCTTTTATTCATTACAAGCATATTTTCCTTCATTCCCTTGAGCATAAATATAACAACTGCTTTAAAATCCTTGTGTGCTAATTCTAATATCTAGGCCATCTCAAAGTTTGTGTCTATCAATTGTTTTTTCTTTTGAGAAAATATTTTCTTATTCATTTATTTACTGAATAATTTTAATTGATATTGTGGTCAGAGTGAATTGTATGTTGTAGAAAATTCCTGATTCTTTTATGTTTCTCCAAAAAGTATTATTATTATTATTATTATTTTTTTTTTTTTTTTTTAAAGCAGGCAGTTAACATGGCTGAACTAAAACTACAAACTGGAATTACTGTGGTGGATGGAAGTTTAAATATTTTATTTGCTCTTTTGCTTAGTTGGTTTGCTTGGTCTATACTGTACATGTGGAGTTCAAAGTTCAGGGAGAGGTTTCTATATCAAACTTGGGGTGTCCCCCTTTAGTGCTATCCTTTCTAGTATTTACTCATAATTTCAGTGACTATGGTTGTCCCACAACTTATTCTCTGGTTCTTCAGTCCAGAAATACTAAAGGTTTCTACAGGATTTTTAGCTGGTCCTCATAATACAGATTGGTGTCCTCTGTCCAAAAGATGTAAAAGGGGTAAACTCATTTATTCCCTTTCTTTCAAATGTAACTTTAGTTTCTGCCTACATTTATATACTTGTCTATGGCTTTAGATAGTTGTGTGTGTGTGTGTATATGTGTATGTGTGATTGTGGTAATGAATCAGTAAGAACAGAATCAGAGTATACAAAAAATTAAATTGAGTAGAATTGAAATTAAGTAAATTTTAAGGACGATGTATCTTAGTTGAGGTCCTTTCTGAAGTTTCTCAGCAAGAATTATTTTAGAGTTGTAGGGTTATCTGGTATTATATTATTATAAACATAAAACAAGAATTTGATTTGGGACCTTGTTATAGAGTAAACCTAATGATAAAATTATTAGCAAAGATTGGCACTGTTAATAAGTTGCCTTCTTCCTTTTGACTCTACATGCACATATACAAGGTTCAGTCAAATACTAGAAAGAAAAGAGCACCATCATTTTTTTCTGAGATAAGAACAAAATCATAGCTATATAACCAGTGATTATAAAAATTCCGAGTCATTTGTATATGAAATAGCCTTTTCTCTACCTTTTGCCCTATAATTCAGGTAAACTTTTCTTTAACTTAATATTTAATCAAGTCTTATGGCTTACTCTTTAAAAAAAAAGCTAGAACACTTTAAGAATTTTGTTTTAAAAAGGCATATATATTTACCGTCAAGATATGTCATTGTTAGTATCTCCCCTAACACAATATCGCTATTTTAAAAAATCACATCCCCAGATAACACACACACACACACACACACAAAGCAAAGCAAAACATTGATTAAACTGATAGCAAGACTAAAAATAATTTTAAAAAATACTATGACTTTCATTAGGCCTTTGGGGCTATATAACAAGCTAGACCAAAATCTGAACCAACGTCTTTTTTTGCTGCTGTTTTCATTCTTAGGAATGTTCTATTTATTTCTGAGTGAAAATATTTCCCATCAAGGAAACACCTGCACATTTAGACCATTGATGAGGACCAGGTTGTCCAGTCCTTGAATAAAGTTCCCGAGGTGCTTTCGACCTAAAATGTCACTCAGCTTCACCAAATAACAAAATGATAACACCATTAGCACATGACCAAGTTAGCAATTCTGGACTCTTTAGACAATAATGGGGAGGTATGCTGAACAATAATTCTTGGAACGTGACTTCCTTTGGGGCACCTATAAGGGCTTATATTAAATTACATTCTGTTTGTGGTAAGAACAACATATTGGTCCCATTGATATGAGCTTTTCTTGATCATGGATAAAGAACCAAAATGCAGTTAGAGCACATTAGTGACATAAGAGCCCTATGAATTCGTGAAACCATGATAACTAAGTTTAGATACAAAATAGTTTTAATTGTTTTCTCTGTATTGATTCATTGTAAGGTATGCAGTTAACCAGGAAATGTTTTCTAAAGTGGGGGGAATTATAATCCAGGTCTTGAGAACTGTAAAGACTTTTAGATAAGTGGGGAGGAGAATTAAATAATTCTCTATTTGTTGTTTATTGGTTTATGGGAATAAATAAATAAAGGCACAAAAACAAGAAATCATAAAAATCCAAGAATGGAAGAAAGATTACTAAGTAAATAAGTTAAGAGAAATATAAATGTACAAGAAGAAAACATTGATGAATAAGTATAATGTTGAAGTTTGTTTGTTTATTTATTTATTTATTTAAGAAAAAACATCACTACAAGCTTCGCCCTTGAGAATAACTTGAGTGCATGTCTGCCTTTGATTCCATGTCAGTCAATTACTATGCTATAGTAACAAATGGCCCCAATACGTCAGTGGCTGACAATGAAGGTTTATTTCTAGCATATATTATACATCTATAGTGAGTTGAGTGCAACTCTGCTTCGTATCATTTTACCATTAAACCCTGACTGATGGAGGCTCTATCTTGAACATTGTTAGTTCTCATGACAGAGCAAAATAGTGAACCACACGCTGGCTATTAAAGCTTCTGCTCAGAAGTGACATATATTACTTCTGTTTACATTTCACTAGACAAAGCAAAGACGTATGGTTGGTTGTGCCTGAGTTTTACAGATGAGATGTATAATTCTCCAGCACAGAGGAGCACCTCAAGAAGAAATACTGAATATGGATTAAAATAAAAAATATATACCATATCTATTAGTTGAACTTAGGTATGTAATTTAATATCTTTTTTTTTTCCTGAATGTAACTTGTAATTTGTGAAAAAACTAAAAATGTCAACATTGAGGAATGTTGCGAAGATTAAATATGATGATTATTAATTGCCTGGAACAGAAATGGATGCTCAGTACTTATAACAATGTTTCATTGTTACTCTCTTCCATTTACCTACAAAGTATTCTTATAATATGACCACATGTTATTTGACAGAACTTTTTTATAATAATTCACCCAGAAGCAGCACAAGATTTCTTAGTCTGTGTGGCTGGCAGACAGCACTGTTGTGAAATCAGCAACAGCTCCGATGAAATTGCACATTTTTGACAATTACATTTTTTTAATTTGTCACTTTGATTCTCAAAATAAAGTATTTGAGAGATTTATTGATTGATTCATTCATTCATTTTATTTACTGAAAAATAACTCATTCTTTATGGGAAAATTGTGGAAAATATTGGAAAATTTAGGAAGTTTAGTTAAGGGGATTTAGTGCAATCATTCCCAACAGTTGAATTTATTACCCTTGGTCTGAGGAAAATCATTCAAAAAAAAAAAGTCTAAATCAATTGGAAGAAATCCAGGATAGCCTATATTCCTAAGATTACGACAAAGCTAACTAAGGATCCAGTTATTGCACATGCTTCAGCAAATATGGCCATAATATTCAGCAATTCACCCTAGGCAGCCTCTGTTTGCCATTGTTTTAATCACTGAATGAGAAGTTTTGCTAGATGCCCCTGGTTAAATAGAATAGGAATATCTGGTTCATAATGACACAAAATCCTTAAGTACTCTCCAAAGCGGAATTTTCTGACAAACACTAATTGAGCGAAATTCTACATTTCATTTTGTTAAGAGAATTACGGATTGACTATCGCTCTCTATCAATCACATTTTACTTACTCAATAGAAGATATTCTATAAAATTTATACTGGAATGATCATAGAGCATAAAACTGAGATAAATCTTTTGTTACAACTATTTTTACAGCTGTTGAAGAAAAGAATAAATTTAAACTAGTTGGGGAAAGTAATATAGAATAGATTTTTATTTATGAATGAGTCACCTAATCCTCGATACATCAATTGTTTGATTACACAATCAAAACATATTTTCTGTCATGTATAGATTGCTGAGAAACAAATTTTTGTGTCCCTTTATGATAAAATATTCACTACCATACTTTACCAGTTACAGATTATGCTGAAATTGCACATCTTTGAAATTTCTTATCTTAATTTCAAAGCTACCTATTTAGATTTTAAAAATCATAAACAGAAAGGTATTTCACAAATACTAGATCTAAAAAGAGACCATCCATTTGAAATTCTCAATTATACCCTCCCTATCTATTTATGTGTATGGATATGTTTGTGTCTATATGTATATTTACTTTCATTTTTACTACCTATAAGCTTCTTGAAGACACAAATCCTCTTTGATTTTAAGAGTACTGAGCTTGGCACTATCCATTTGTAAAACAAGGATTCCCAAACTATTGCACAAAAGTAGAAAAACTTCAAGTTTTGGTTCTCTCTTCAGATGGTCATGTAAATATTTTATATGCTTCTCACCACTCCCCACTTCTATTTCCATTCCATAACCTGTATTTCTTAAAATAACAAAATTTTCTATAACAACTTTAGAAATATATGACAGTTTATGATAATAATTATTATATTTACTCAATATCAATTATGAGATGATGCTACATATAGTTCTTATTTTATTAATATTGCATAGTTGAGATATGTGTTCTAGTTTTTACTTACCTACTAATAATGCAAAAGACCTCAGAAAAGTCATCTTATTGTTAATAAAAGGTAGCATGAGTATAGTATATGTAAGCCACCATTCTATTTAGTCTCAATATATTAATTTATTTAACCTCTATTAAGTCCTACTTTTTAAATATATTTCATTGTCTCAATGTGGAAACTGAGGCAAATGTAAGCTAAGCAACTTGCCCAAGTTTATATAACCAGGCTATGTCAAAACTCAAGGAAAGGCAGTCAAGTGTCAAATCCATGCCTTTAATCACTACAGTATGCAGCCTCATTAAACTTAGCATCTTCATTTGTAATGAAGATCCAAACGGTCTATTTAAACTCTAGAAAATATTATTTCAGAATGTCCACTGCAAGCTTGAAGGACAATCTACTTCTTGATTCATTTGCAAAAGGAGTGTCACTGAGTGGCACAAACCTAAGCTCGAAAAAAGCATAATCTTCAGGATAACTAAATCCTCACTATAGCAAAAATCTTATTAAGAAAAACTGAAGCTAGGATTAACCTGTTAAGATAAGAAGTAGTTAAAAAGAGCACAAAATATTTTAGATATAGCTAAAAACTAATTATCTTAAAATATTTATATGTATATAAATTTGCTAATAACTTGTTAATAGGTAAACTAGCTTTTTTCCATTTAAAAAGACTGAATAAAAATTTAAGAAATAAATTTATTAATCTTTTAGTGTAGAGATGCAGCCTTTTCATAAGGTATATATTATTTAGTTAGTAATTAGCATTATCTGTCTTATATAAATCTCAATTATAATACATATTCTACAGTGTCCATACCTATGCAAAGTAATATTAGAGAAGAATACCACAATATGTAATTTTTTTTCTCAAATTTTAATTGTCTCACCCAGATATAATTCGGCAACAAGTTTCTTAGCATCTTATCTTTATTGAACCATTTCAAAGCAACCTCTTAGGTAATCATAAAAATAATAACTCTCTTCCTTTTTGCCTTAGTGTTTTATTGTTTACTCACAAATACAAATCAACAGACGTTACCTGGTTAAAAACAACTCAGCTGAACAGAGTCAAGTGAGCAGAAGGCACACCAGAGAGTCAACTAATAGCTCTGAGCTTTCAGTATATTTGGGATCAGTACATCTGTGTTTGTGTTTTATGGAGAAAATGGAGAGCTTCAAGTAATCTAGATGTGAATAAATGGACGTCAATCAAGGGTTGGCCTGTGAATAAGGTGGGAAAGGCTGCTTGAAGATGCCATGACTCAGCCCACGCTGATGAGGAGAGGAATGTTGATGGAGGAACAACAGGCAAGGGAAGTAGTTCCCAAGATAACCTGAAAATGCTGCTCTTTCAAAACTGTTTGCTGCTAAACATCCAGAGGTTTCATTACAGTTTTTAGAATTTCAGAAAAATTTACGTCAATTTTTACTAACGTATCTTATTGGAATTAAGACTGTTAATCAGATGACTTTATTTCATGAAAAGAAAAGAAAATCTAAGTGTGGATAGCATCAAATTAATTACTTTCAAAAGAGAAACACTTTGAGTTGGGAAAGAAGCATCACATGTTATGAAACACATGTTAAGTAACAATAGGCATATAGCTTTTTCACTGACTTACATGCATAAAAATAGATATCTTGCTATTTTCTAGATGACATAAAATTAAACTCCATAACAAAATAGTTTAATTAACTAATTATTCTCTTCAGCTGTTGCCAAAATTACAATCATATATCTATAGAACTTAATCAAACACAAATAAAAAAAACTCTGAGAAACAGCTAATTAATAATAGTACTCTAAATTAAAAACCTCTGCTTTTATATATGCTATTTAAAAATTGATAGCTTATATTAAGTTTAGTATGTTTAATCTGAAATATTTTCCTGTACTTAAGATGGCCATTTACAAAAGTCAAGACAAACACTGAATGAACCATAAGATTAATATTATTTGTTGCCCAGTCTCCTCTTCATTTTCTGAAATCTCAGAGGTCATAAATGTGGACAGTTAAAGTTTGTTACTACAGCCTCCCTGTTTCATTAAACATTCTTCTCTTTCAATCTTGAGAGTTGCAGGGGTGGGAGTGGGGGTGGGGGGGATAAACACAGAGGAAATAATTGGGAGGCCGGTAAGCTCCCAGCATTTGGCTGAGAATCATGTTGTACATTCACTTGATCTCTAATTGCTTCTAAACTCCATTTTCATTAATTATCACACATAAGCTATAAAATAAGAAATGAATATAAGTTATAACATAAGGGAGAATCTACTAGCACATCCATTCACATTAGGCAAAGCTAGTGGTAAATAAAGAAAATTCACTTTAATTTATCAGACTGTAATGAAAATTGTGGAAAAAAAATATACTGGCATAAAACCTGGGTGGTATTTTATAATAACCTAACTTACAAGCTCTTTTCCTATTGGTCCAGTAGTGATTGAAGTAGTATATTAACAGTCTCCAAAGTTATTCATGTCTTCATTTTCAGAACTTGTTAACATGTTACATTACCTGGCAAAAGGTTTTAAGATTGTAGTTGGAATTAAGACTGCTAATCAGATGACTTTAAGATAGGAGAGCATCCTTGATTATTCAGGTGGACCCAATGAATTCACAACAGATTTATATTAAACATGAAGTTTTCCACTTTCTTGTTTTTTTTTTTTCTTTTCATTCAAGAGAACATCTCCCAATTTTCTATTTGGTATTTTCCTCATCTATCTCATATAGTGTATTTATTTATCTAAGTTATCTAACAACTATTTATTGGACTTCTACTAAGAATTAATACTGTGACACTGGGAGAGAAAAATTGTGAATTCATTTCTTGGTTAAGTGCTAAATAAGCAATAAGCATGAGTATCTAATGTAGATTTGGGGAAAGTGATATGTGGGATGTATTTATACATTTGGTGTGTATATATCTTTGTGCCAAAAAATGTGATCCTTGAAGAGTCATTAGAGGATAAGACACAAGTCCTAAAAGAGTGTTTTAAGTGAGAGATAGTGATAAATAGGAAAATCATCCTAGTGAATATATATCAAAACAGAAGCTACACTAAGTATTTCAACATGGAGAATTTAACATAGGGAATTGGTTTCACAGATGTCAGAGACGTAAATAATTAAGTGTGAATACTAAAGTAACTCAAAGATAAAAACAAGTACACCCCAGGGATAATAACTACAGGAAGAAGCTACTATCAGTATAGCTTTCAGAATAAATAGAAGAAGTTAGACTGCAGAAATTCAAAGTTGGTTGGGGTAGTTAATCTGGGGTACAGAACTCTGGAACAGAGAATGTGCCAGATTCTGCTATACTTTTAAGTGGGCACAATGGGCAAGATACTAAGATGTGGAAAGAAGATGAAGCCTAGAAGAAGCAGACATCCGCTAACAGGATAAAATACTGTTTCTGAGACAATTCTGTCAAGACTAGTAGTGAATTCCTACATTCCCATCTTCCTCTACCACTTCTCTGTTGGCAGAACTTGATGACAGGGAGTCAGCTAGCAAAGAAGATAGATATGCAGTTTGCAGATTCTCCAAATTCTGCTTTACAAAGATGAATACAGAAGGATGGATTTGGTGCTGAGAGATAACTTAATAACTGGCATAGTCCACTCAGCCATCTAATATTATGCTATATAGGAAGACCTAAGTCCCAATCATTATAGTATCTATCTCTGGATGATGTTAATTTCTCCTTTACTATCAGAATCCCATCTGAAGAGTCACTAACCTAAAGGTTAATTTAACCTAAACGTTAATTTATGTTATGTAGTTACCAGCAGCAATATTTATATGAAATAATGAGATCTGTGTGTGTGTGTGTGTGTGTGTGTGTGTAATTTCTAACAAGTAGTAAAACTATTCAATTTTTACTGTCCTGATTTCTGCAGAATGATCACAGGCAACAGTTTATAAACTTCTTCCATTACCCATTTCATGTACTATTTGGCCTCCACCAGCATCTTAGCTTGTCAGTGTTTATTACCTAGTTTGGTGACTCAAATACATACTTCTGAGAGTTTTGGATCCTCTGTGGCCCCGTCTTTTGATTGTTTGTGGTTCTTCATTTATTTTTTACTATTGAACATGCATTTTTTGGTCAGAAGCTATATTCCAAGTGATAGCATAACAGCAAGTAAGGCATAGTGTAAGTGCACAGATGTCAGAGCTGGCAGAAGCATTTCAGGCAGGAATAATCCAAATTCAGAATATATATTTGTTCCAAGGAGGGTAAATTGCTATCTCCCCACAAAGAAAGAGATCTAATATACTCAATCGGCCTGATCAGGGACTGGTACCATTTAGGGTCCTACCTCTTTGGTTTTGATCAGGCACTGGGAAGTAGTAGTAGCCTTGTCAGCCTCAGTGAGAGAAATTCCATTATTGAAACCATGTATATTTCTCAAGTTCTGTAACCAGGAAGTCTGTGAAAGAAACTGATATCTGTATACCTGTCATCTTGCCCACCTGATTACTGAGAATCTCCTCTGCCTGCAATTATTTCTGTATGAAGAAGCTTTATATAGGTCAAAAATACTTTCATGCTTTGTGTGCATTCTACACAAAGATTATTTGCATACCTTTTCCCTAGACCTTCTGGCTATCAATCTTATAATTCTGTGTTTTACAAGTTCTTGATCATCTGACCAAACTAGCCACTGTCCTTAAACCAGTCTCTGCACACTTCTCAGTCCAGACAAAGACAATCAAATACAATGTTAAACTTTCTTCCCCTGAGAGGTTTCCCTTCAGCACTGTCCTTTAGAAATACTCCTGATTGGGGCTGCAACACCACGCTGTCAACTTCCAGTTAATGCCAATAACTTTCCTAGTTGGATTTATGGTTTATAAAGATCACTCTGTCACAGTGAAGAATGGATTAGAGGAGGCTGTTTGTACTTTCAAAATATGGGATGATGGTGTCTTGAACCAAGATAATGGCAGTGAGGATTTAAAGAAGCATAATGAGTTAAAGATCTTGAGAATGAAGAATTCTGTATACATTTGATACTACCTACCTGAATATTAGTTCTTAGAAGGTGAGGGATGATTCTGATTTACTATATAGCCTTCTCCCACCATAATATCAAGTACTTTGCATATTGACCACTACAAAAAATTCTTACTTTGTATGGAATCTCCTTTTAGTATCTCCCAATTCTTGGAGCAAAATTAGTCATTAAAAATGTTAACTGCTATACAGAGCAATTTTTACTTTGTTTACTTTATTTTCCAGATATGAGTTACATCCTGACATATGAAAATTCATTCACCATCACTAAGCATCAGAGAAATGTGAATCAAAATTACAATGAGATATCATCACACAGAATGGCTAGCATAAAAGAATCAACAAATAACAGAAAAGGGAACCCACATACACTGTTGATGAGATTGTAAATTGGTGTAACTATTATAGAAACAATAGAAAGATTCCTCAAAAAATTAAAAATAGAGCTGCCATATGACTCAGCAATATCACTTTTGGGATAGATAAATGGATAAAAAGACGTGTTTTATATATTTACACACACACAATGGAATATTACTCAGCAATAAAAATGAACAAAATTCTGCCATTTGCAACAATACAGATGGAACAAGAAGGTATTATGCTAAGTGAAATAAGACAAAGAAAGACAAATATTGCATGATTTCATGTATGTGTGGAATCTAAAAGAGGAAAACAAATGAATAAACAAAAGAAAACAGAAAGTGATCCACAGACACAGAGAATAAGCTGATGATTGCCAAAGGGGAGGGAGGTGGGGGAATGCATGAAAAGAAAAAAAGTTACACTCTGAATATTATGTTCCAAAAAAATTCCCAAATTTACCTAATCTATACATTTCATTATTGCATAAGCTTTAACATATAAGTCTAAAGTCCTGGCTGATTTGAAGCCTAGAGAAATTCGAAGATGGCCATTTGAGCCATCTTTTGCTATAGTAATGCTCTGTAATGATCCAAAACTTCAGTAGCAAGCAACATCAGCATTTATATATAACACATGTCTAAACTGGTCAGAGAGGCAGCTCTATGATCTTGGATGAGTTCACTCAAATAGCTGAAGACAAATGGAATAACTGAGATCTGCTCCATTTATCTCTCATCCTCTAGCAGGACAGCTAGACAAGTTCCATGGGAAGAAAAGGGGTGCAAGAGAGAGAGGGGGAGAACAAGCTCAATTTCACATGCACTTCTCTGTCTTCTACTTGCATCATGTTTGCTAAAATACCAACAGCCATAGCAGTTTTAGGATGGAAGCCCAGAATCAGAGTCGGAGGCAGGAATAGCAATGATACCCACCAAACATTGTAACTACAAGGAGCCAGAAATCAGACACTTCTGCTATTTACCACTAGGAATACATGTTAAGAGCATATCATAAAAATTCCCTTTCTCACTCAGGAAACTCTACATCTGGGTAGACTGACAAGACCAGAAAAGCTGAAGGGTAGTACAACTCATGATTACGAAGAGAATAACTTTGGAGTCCACACATACAGAGGAGACCAGAAAGGGAGGGATCTAGCGAGATTGAGACTCTCATTGATCTCAAGAGTACCAGTCTGTAGCTGCCCAGTATTACCTGAGGACCTGGGTCTGGAGTTCAAAATAGATGAAGCATTATTAACCAAAAGAGTCTTTTAGCCCAGAGAGCTCCTATCTTAATTTTAATTTGAATAAATATTCTATTTCCATATGTAATTTATTTTATGCTTTTTCTTTTTTCTTAATTTTTCTAGTAATTTTTTAAATCATCCAACTTGCTCTAGTTAACCTCAGGAGAAGGTATTTGTTCAAATGTAGATGATATAATTAAGTGCAGTGGTGGCAGCACATACTCAACTAGCAATCTGTGGAAACATCGTAGAACTGCAGAGTTTGGGGAGTTGGGAGTAACTTAGGGGAGAATTCTGAATGCAAATTGTTTGCCAGTAGGAGTGCTTTCCTCTCAATTACCATCAAGTTATATTAAAAGTAATTAGTTCCTTTACTTAAACATTTTTATAGTTTGTAGCCATAAAAAGCAATTATGAGAGTAATTTTTCATGAAACAGATTAGTGAGTAGACTGTGATGAAGAAGATATAATTCATTTTGCCATGCACTTTAGTTGTTAACTTTTACCGCTAGGGAGTGCATTCTTATTTTTTGATGATGGTAATATTTTTGTAAGATCAATCTGGCAGCTCAAGGAAGGACATATCATTCAGATAGAACAGTCAGGATGATGAAGTTTTTGTGTCAGTACAGAAAGAACATAGATATCTGAACCAATGGGATGGGCGAATGTGGAAGTCACTGCAAAAACAGAATTAACAGTAGCTATTAGGCTAACAGTTCATAATCAAAGCTTAATCTGCAAAATTTTTATCTGAACTTGAGCTTTGGCTTTATTCAATATAAAATAGAGTAAACCCTTTTCTCTTTTCTAGGGTAAACACTGCAGAAAAAAAATAGGATTTTAATGAACTGAAAGCAGTATTTTTAGCCAAACTCTTAAAAAGGAGTGCAATTGCTTGTTCATGCCCTGAATTTGTTCTTTCTGTTACAACTGCCAGGAATAGTCATACCCACAACAAAATATAATTAGATAATTATGTTTTGCAGATTTATAGAAACCCTCACCAGTTTGTCTTAAAGATCAATATGGTCTGCAAAATATGAGTTTCAAGCCATCATTTTATATGTTAAGCTGTTAGTTTTCTCAAATGAGGTGGATGATTAGTTATAGTAAATGCCAGATAGAAATTTTTACTCTCCAGAAACCAAAAAGCTTACTTTGTGGGATGAAAAAATGCTCTTCCCTGGGAGCACACCACAAAACCTAAAGGTGAAGGCCGAAACTATTTTTCCTGAGGAACATGTTTGAGAGCCACAGCTCGTTTTCCACTCAAGTCCTTTCCAAGTTCTCTTCCAAAAGAGAAAAACATAACTACAGAAAAATAATGTATAACGCTTGGACATCACACCAAAAACATTTCAAGAGGAAAATAATATCTTGAGATGGAAATTTTCTGAGAATTTGTTAATGTAAATGGCAAATAAAAGTATAAGAAATCTACATGTTCATACCAGTAGCCAAAGGTTTGTCTTACTCCCAACTACTCCTTAAATTCAATCAGGTTGTTCTGGGGCAAGAGCAAGAAAAGGGAAGCTGTACATGACTGTCTTCAGATGCTTTGAATTGGGTGAAAAGGAGGGCATTTCCTCCAAAAAACCTTTATTCTTCAAGCCATGGAACATCAACAATGTTCACGGCCCTATGCTGGGTGCTCAGGAATTGTATTAATTTACTAGGCCTGCTATAACAAAGTACCAAAAATTGGGTAGCTTAACAACAGAAATTAATTTTCTCACAGTTCTGGAGGCCGGAAGTCCGAGATCAAGATGCTCTGAGAGCCATCACGGAAGGATCTGTTTTAGGCCTCTCTCCTTGGCTTATAGATGGCTGCCCTTTTGCTGGATCTTCACATGACTGTCCCTCTGTGTACTCATACCCCTAGAATCTCTTTATATGACTGAATTTCATCTTCTTATAAGACACCAATCAGATTGGATTAGTGCCCACTGTGATGGCCTGATTTTAACTTAGTCACATTTTTAAAGGCCCTATTTGCAATTTAGTCACCTTCTGAAGTATTATAAGGGTTAGGGCTTCAACATAAATTGTGGGGTGTGCACAATTCAGGCCATAACAGGAGTCAAATACACAGTCCAATTCCTACCCTCAGAGTCATAGAGAGAACAGCTGAAGTTGCTTGGTACATATACTCTAACCACAAAATATCTGAGGGTAATATTTTTTAAATGGACCATATGAGTAAAGAAGGAATGCATGTTCTCACCAAGAATGACAAGAATAGGGATGTCTGTTAAATAAAAATGAATTCGTGTTAAATGGAAACACTCTGAGGTGGATAATCTGGTTTAATTATACTTTATTTTTTTCCTACCATAGGCTTCAATGTCTGTGGCCCCTGAATTGACAGAAGCTGTAATATGCTGGCAGATTTATTGTAGCTAAGTATGAAAAGCTCCACCAAGTGGCACGTAGTTAATGATATGATAAGGAGATAGATGGGATTACTTATTAGGATGCTGTGCTTTGTTTGCCTGTGTCCATTCAATCTGTATTTATAAGCATTTGAGAGCTCAAGGATTCAGGTCCAGAGCAAATAACTTAAGCATTAGATGTTCCATTCATAAAAATATTAATTTGCTTCTGAATATGTATTATGTTTAGAGATATACTCACAAAAATATTTTCTCTTTAAATAAGTTATTTTTTGTTTAAAATATTTTTCATAAGGTAATGGCACCAAATCAATGGTGAGAAAAACATTTGATTGCATGGATGTGACCTGAGGAATTTCTCAGAAGTTCAATCTTATACATATATACATACATACATCATACATACATACATACATACATACATACATACATACATACATACACACACACATAACAAGTCTCAGACATTAATGCCACTGAAATAATTTTAATTTTAATTTTAATTTTAATTTTCTCATTTACGTAGAGCCTACATTTAGTGTTACTCTGGTGCTTCCATTCAAATAAATTCAGATCTTCAGTTCTCTTACTATCAATGATTTGCATTCTTCCTGTACATCTTATATAATTCATCCACTTCTCTGTCTTAATATTATCCCATAATAACATTTAGCAACTAATTTTATGCTTTGCAACCATACTTTCTCTGCTTAAATCCTATCTAGGAGATACATATAGAAAGAGGTAAGAGGCTTCTATGATCTGGTAGATGTTTATTTCCTGGCTTGGCTTTGCTACCTGCTACCTCTGTATGACCTTTTTCTTAGTCTCAGTTGTCTTTTGTGCAATTCAGTGTACTAACACTTCACAGAGTCATCATGAAGGCTAAAAGACATTGCACTTCGAAAGTATATTCTGAAATTTTATGCAAGCGATAGGTGAGATACTCTTAAAGCCTTTCATGTCAATGCCAGTTAAGCATCACTGTCTGACCTCATTTTTTGGTGCTCTTGTCTTAATATTGAAAGTTAATTATTATTAAATCGGTTTAAGAAGACACTTCATTAATTGTAGGTATGAGTCTCATGTCAAAAGTTTAGAAATTATTATAGCTTAATGCCTACCTCTAATTGTTTACTAGATAAAATTGTAATTTTTTTTCCCATTCTAGATGATTCCTCCTAAAAAGAATCAAAGTACATTCCCATTAAGAAGTAATATACAGTAATATCTGCACACACACACAAACACACACACACACACAGGCAATCATTGATACAGTTCCTTTTGATCCAAAGATCTTATACTCTAATGGTGAGTAGGGTACACCAGGTACATGTTGAGCTGTAGGATATAGGTGGCATCTATTTCATCTCCCTGCATACACACTTTGAAGTAGACATCCTCAGTGTGTATCAAGGTACTATAAAAAAATGTGTGCACTTTTTATTTCCTGTTTCTTTTCTACAATACATTAAACAGAAAGGCCAAAATGCCATAGCTAGTGTCAATTGTGTCTAACTATGCAAGGTCTCCTTGATGCCAGCTGATACCCAACCTGGTGCTCTGCCAAATGTGTCTATATATGTATCAGAATGAAGGTCAGCAACATACAACACATGACTTCTTAAATGTGCTAATTTTTATTGACTGAATTTAGAAAGCATAGCCAAGCTATCATACATTAAGTGTTTTATCCTTAAGCAGCACAGCATAAAATAGATTGAATAGAACAAAATCTCATATATAACCTGCCTCATTACATCGGAGGTTGACAACAGGTCAGACAAGACACTTGACAAGTTCCCAAGCAGTCTAACATGTATAAGCCAATTTGGCTTTTAAAATTAATATTTCATAGAATTAATATTAGTGCAATTTGCTTAAAATTTGTCACATTTTCCTGATGCAAATTTGCTAATTTGAGCCTATAAAATATATGGTACTATGTAAAGTGGCATGCCTACCTTGTGGGGATACGATAACTACCACATTATGGAATATTCTTAAAATTTTTCAACAGAATTTGAATGCCTCAGAGCACAATGAGGAAAGTTGAATCAAATGATTTGGCTGCTTGTCCAGCTGGTGAAAACCACATGTAGCTACCTGTAGTCAGCTACCCTTCACAGCCAAAGCTGAGGAGAATATTCCAGACCTCACTTCCAAACACATTATCATCAGTTATTTAAGAAGAATCTTCTAGGTTATGTAAACTTTCTCAAAACCCTCCTTTTCCTGGGAACCACATTTGGGTCCTGACACACTGTAGTATTTTAAGGCATTGCTTCTGAGCATGGGCAAAGCATTGAGAACTTGCTATCATAAATAAAATAGAAGTTATTCAAAGGTGCATTAATCCCAAGTTTCCATCTAAATAATATTATTTGCAAAGACTATAACAATAATAGTGATAATATTTTCTGATATTTACTCAACTTTATAGTGTATAATATACTCACAATCTTTATTTTATGTGTGAAATAAAGCAAATGCTAACTAAGAAAATAGAGACTTATTTTTATAAATCTGAGTTTTTGAAAGTTTCAATTTCTTAGCACTACTCAAAAATGTTCCTGCAACTCACAGATACAGAAAATGAACTGATGATTGTCAGATGGGAGGAGGATTTGGGGAGGGGGTGAAAAAGGTGAAAAGACTAAGGAGTACAAATTGGTAGTTACAAAATAGTCATGGGGATGTGAAGTATAGCATAGGGAATATAGTCAATAATATTTTAATCATTGTCAATAATATTTTAATAGACCAGGTAGGTACTAGACTAATTGGGGGGATTACTTCATAAATCATATAAATATCTAACCACTATGCTGTACACCTGAAACTAAATAATATTGAACGTTAAGTCTAATCGAACAATATAAATAAACAAATAAATCCATAAATCTATAAATAAATAAATAAATAAAATGTTTCTGGGGATATACAATTATATAGAAATATTTGTATGGGTATTTGGTACTTAAGGGCTTTTTCCACACATATTCCCCACGTATCTTTATGTATAAGGGAATATGAATGTAATAATAATTAAATTATTAACTATTGTCAATGTTTATTGAGCACTTTTTTTGTCCTCTGCACTATTCTAATGGCTTTATTTAACATATTTATCCATTGAATTATAATATATATTTATTTTAAAATTTCTATGAATTTGTTTAATTACATGCAAATAAGGGTCTGCTTATTACATAATCTCTATTTGTCTCCTAAATTTAATATTTTATTGTTCTAAATATATTTTTATTCATTTGAGTACCCATATGGTTATATGCATGCATGTGTTCATGCTTGCACAGCAGGTTAAATTAATTATTGGTTTAGTTACGGTGTTCAAGTATTTAAAATTTTAAAAAGTTCATGCTTAAAACTACTATGTGCAAAAAAAATTGTACTAATTTCTAAAGAGAAATATAATCAGGAGCTTCCTCAAAGGATTACTATATAGCAGATGACAAAACACATGTACTCCTATAAGTAACATTTAAAAATGTAAGTATGTTGTCATAATCTCACTCGTATTACTACTGTTAGAGCCATGTGGAAATGCAGAGCAAAAATCACCCCTGATTCATGATATATGTATATCTTGTCAATAGAAATCTATACTAATTGAGATTTCATTTTTCAAACATTGCTGCTATTACCTCACTCATTATCAGGACCCACATTTATTTTCTAAATTGAATTTAGAGTTTGGCTTTAATCCTTACTTTCAACCATTGTCTTGATAACTTTAATATTTTTGTCAATGACCATTTGCAATTATTAACTTCCATGATCCCATTGACTATCCATATGTCTTAATCCCTATATAATCCTTATATCAGTAGACCTCACCATCCAATTATATTATGCTATTTCTAAGATTTCAAATTAGTTTTCAATGTCTAACACCGCAATACCCTCGATATCTACCTTTCACAACCTCTTATTCGCTTAACCCTTAAAATAGGTACTACTTCATTTATACACATATATCTACATTGTACATTTCCTCTCATGCTTCATTTCCATATTCTAAACACATATTGAATATTTCCACTTAGATAATCTATAATTCTTTTATATAGCCAAGGTTTAACTCAAACCCCCTCCAAAAGAGGACCTTTATATCGAAATTCTCTATTAAGTTTTTTTACCTCTGCACTGGTCATCTTAGAATATTCTGAGAGTTCTTGCGCATTTTTCATACTCAAAAGCAATCACTGATTCACCACTTCATTCATAATAACTGCATCTGTACTATCCCTAAATTGCAACACCATCATATGAGATTAATATCCCTTTGTCTGACTCGTTTCATTGACATTTTGATTGGTCTCTGTTCTCTCCCTCTGCAGTTAATCTGGCACTCTGTTGCATTTATTCTTCTTAATATAGTTTTTCACTGCAGAAATCTTCAGTGACCTTCTATGCTAACGAGACTGATTTATTCATTGTATCTTAATCATGCTACACACTTTTTCAGTATGTATGCTATCAGGTACAATATTTCACTCTCCTGACCTACCCTTTCCTTTTCTCTTCATCTATTTGCACATTACTTATCTTTTGTTCTCAGCCGAGGTCCATTTTCTCTGGAAGGCTTTCTATAGTCATGTAAGATTTCACTAAACTTTCATGTTATTTAAATAACTTATTATTTATGGTGTTACCATGTAAATATTACATGTGTCTTATATCTTTAGAGCAGAGAGGTTGAATGGCTCTCATTTCTGTTGAGCATCTATTACTGAACATCAGAGCTGTGATTCAAATCAAGCATATTCTATTTGCATTACTCCATAGACCAACTTATTTAATATATTCAATGAATTAATTTGGTGCTGAAGTATATGTTACTTTGTGTTATAGATTGAATTGTGTCTCCCCAATATTTATATGATAAAGTTGTAACCCCCAGTATCTTAGACTGTGACTGTATTTGGAAACAGGGCCTTTAAAAAGATAATTAAGGAAAAATAAGGTCTTATGGTTAGGCCCAGATCTAATCTGACTGGTGTCTTTATAAGAAAAATTAGGACACAAACAACACAAAGACTGAAGAGCAACCATGTGAAAACATAGTGAGGTGACCATCTGTATGATAAGGAGAAACACCTAAGAATCAAACCAATTCTGTCAATCGATACCTTAATCTTAAACTTCTAGATTCCAGAACTGTAAAGAAATAAATTTTGGTTGTTAATGCCACCCAGTCTATGGTATCTGTTATGGCAGCCCTAGCACACTAATACACCTTTCATAATTATTTACATATAATATTTATTTATGAGGTTCTATGAAACTCAAATGTTAACATAAATAAGTGTCAATATGACAACATACTGTTGTCAATCAAATGTTGAAGATGAGTAAATAACATCTGATTTAGTGGGCACAAATCATGTGTTTTAAAAAATATCTACATGATCCTAAACAGCTAAATCATGTATCCAAATGTCACTCTGAAAATCAGCATATAAAGTGAAACATAAATGTATTCAGTACTTTAAATTCACATCATTAAATTTTGCTTACTATTATATTTAATTCCTTTTTCTTTAGAAGCAACAATTAAGTTACTTCAGTCTTCTGTATTCCTTTGAATTTAAATGCCCCTAAACTGCCACAGATGCTTGGCAAAAATTTAATACTCCTTTCCTGGGCTTATTCAAAATCTAGACTAGACAGAGTAGAAATTGTTTGACTGATTGTCCACTTTCTTCCTGAAATAAAGAGTCATTATGTAGATTAGAAATGTGCAGAGATTTTTTTTCTTCCCAAGGCTACAACTACTGCTTTGAGGATTTATATAAACACTCAAAATATCAAGACTAATTTAAGCAGAAGCAAAATATACCTACTGTTGGAGCTGACATCCATGTTGACCATTTCTTTTATAAGCAATACCTGGAGTAGTAATTTTAAATATAAAGTCTTAAAATCCATGGATTTCAAGTCATCTTATTTCTATAAAAGTTAGTTTTTAGTTTTTAATATTATAAATTTTATTTCTATGATTATAAATGTGCTTAAACATATGGTCTTAAAATGAAACTCTACTTTGATAATATAAAAATATTAAATGTAAGCTCATTGCCAACTTGCTCTGTTTATATATCTGCCTTCTCATTTTTATTCTTCAAAGAAAGAATAAATATTTCAAAGTATTGCGGGATGGATTTCTTCAGAAAAAAAATTTCGACATGAAAATTTGTGTGCAGGAAGATTATTATATTAACTTTGTGGGGCAAGAGAGAAAGGAGTATGAAGAAATAGCAGCAGCAGAACTGAGATATAGTCATAACAGTCACCTTAGTTGAATCCATGGGAAGCTCTGGAGCCAAGAAGACATTGCAGAGTTCTTTGAAACTGTGAAAATAGGGCTGGGCCTTCTAACTCTACATTATCCAGACATTGTATATATGCTACCAGTGGAAGAAAGCAGGACTTTGGGTGAGGTGACTCTATTTAGTGGATGGAAATTCTGAAGAATGACTCAGCTGACACCTGTCATCTGCCAACATTTCCAGAAACAAGAGGAATGAGTGCCTTGGTCTTGAAGGTGAGACATCACACTGACAAACCACAGCATCCACTACAGAAAGATATAAATTCAACTTCACACATATTGACCAAGTATTCTCAGGTAAATCATTTTAATCTTTAAGAGACTCAATTTTATTTATTGTGACTGAGACTATTAATACCTTTCAGGCTTTCTTACAGTAATTTTGTAGAAAAAAATATGAGTGAAAATTATTTGAGGCATAAAGGATCAGAGCTAAAATATATGTTAGCAATTATCTAGGTTCATGTCTTTATTGTATAGCTAAAAAACTGAAGCCTAATATGCACTCAGATATTACTGTATAACTGACCCAGTACTAGCAATTTATATTATTACCTCATGTAATTCTTATTATAACCTTTTAAGAAAATAAACAAAGATAGGTCATGTGACTTAACCAAATTCACACTGTTGAGGGTAGGAGACAGCACTGATGATATACCCCAGTAACTATGCACTCTTTCAGCCACTGTAAGATATTGCTTCTGGTGAGATAGCAGTTAATGGAAGATCAATATAGTCAGGTCTTCAACTTTCTGTTATTCAGTTTATTTAATCTATACCTGGAGCCCATGGTAGGCTGCAAAGCAGAAAAAGCAAACTGGCAGCCAGGGAGTAGAACGTACCTTATATATTTGTATTTTTCATTTTAATTTTTTTTCTATTTATTAAAAATTGGCTTATTTTAGTCTGAACAGAGCTTTATAATGTAATATAACTCAACAGCCATTATGTTTAGCATCTTACCAAGAAGTTTAGTACCTATAACCTTATACCATATATAAACTGATTTCATGCATTTATGTTCTCAGCCTAACCTGTTTAGGCACTCAAGTTTGCAATCCAAGGTTATCTATGTGTACATGATGATGATGATGATGATGATGATAATGGAGATGATGATGATGTAGGAGGAGGTGAAATAGGAGGAGGAAGTGGAAAAGGTAGAGAGGAGAAAAGGATTTGAAAGAAGAGGAAGAAAAAGAGGAGGTAAAGGTAGAGAATAAGTTATAGTTTATAATAATAATATGAATAAAATACCTATTATAGTCTTTCATTATTAAATATTCTAATGGTCTTTTCTAAGAAATTTCATCTGATATACAATTTTAAAGGAGTGCCACTATTTTTTTCCAGATGTAGACTGCTAAAATGGATTAATGTTCCCACATAGATTGACCTTTTGGTGGGAGCAAAAACTTTGCATGCTAATACAAATAGATATGAAGTAGGGAGCTCAGAAAGAGGGGAAGGATAGAAAAGGCATTTCCAAATTATTAAAATATAAATATTTTATTTCATATTTAATCAGGAGAGAAATGCCTAGGAAAATCAGAGATTCACTGTTACAGGTGTTATGTTTCACACTGAGGACATAGAAGTAAAAGCCATACATTTTCGATCATGTAATAAATGCAAGAAGAGACTGAAGCAGATGGTATAATTAGAACATAAGCAAGAAATACAAGTAGCAGATGATCAGGGAAGACTCCCTGTAGGAGGCAAAATCTAAACTAATTTTAATAGATATTAATAATTGATCAGTTGAAGGAAGGAGAGAGGATATGTTAGGGAGAAATAGCATATAAAGTCATAAAGGAAGATGAAAAATATGAACAGCTTGTACAGATATAAATACATGTGAGACTGCTAACAGAAAGGCAAATAAAAACATAGAGCTGCCAGGAGCCATAGTGCCCAGTAAGTATCCATGGAAATGTAGCCCACACAAAGCAGAGCAGAGCTGAGTGCAGAAAAAGAACAATATCTGACAGACCTATTGTTGACCCTCTAACCAGCTGTGCCCAAATCCAGCAACTTTTGAGACTCTTCACTTCCAGGGTCTATTAATTCCCTTTTTCACCTAAGCTAGTGAGAGGCAAGTTACACTTACAATCAAGAAAATTGCCTAATAAAAGTTATTTTCCCTCTAGCAATTGATTTAAAACACTTTTAGAAATCTGTATCTATTCTTATGTGAGACTTCATGACACCCAGAACAGCACCTGGTACATATATATCATAATCTACACACACACACATACACATACGCACACGCATGCATGCGTGCAAACACACACACACACACACACACACACACACACACTCCCCCGAAGAACTGCATTGTAAGAGTTGGGCAGAGCAGCTATGCTTAAAGCTGAACTGGAAAGAACATAAAGGAAAGGGGAAGAAAGAAGAAATCAAAGAGAAATGGCAGTGGAAAATTTCTATGAGTATCTAACCTGCTCATGTAGGTAATGTATCTGATGAAGAGATTTAAAAACAAAAATCTGCCAAAGTGTGACCATTTATACTCAGAAAGTCCTCATCTCTAAAACTATTTTTTTAGATATTTTGTTCTCTGATGCATTTATTGTGTAATTTTCCAAATGGTCTATTTGGCAACATGTAAGTTTACTGCTATAAGGGTTTGAGTAAAAATGTGATTAGAGTTTCAATAAACTGTCCAGTGAAATGTGATGATATATTTTTGTGGATGAAGAATAGAATACAATTAAGCTTTGAGTTCTTAAATGAATCAATGGAAAATATTCTATCCAGTTGATTTAAATTTGGACATTATATAGTATTGAAATTTAGAAAATTATATAGTATTGACAGCTTGGAATCCTCTTTTCATGTGATGTTTTAGAATAACAAGCACCTGGAAAAACTATTCATATGGCATTTTTCCCTCTAGGTTAAATAAAAATTAACAAATGAAAAATTTAGAATTTGAGGTAACAACATAAACAAGTATTTGCTTTCCTGACTTCAAATTATCACAAAATGACCAATCAAGCCTTGTTGTCATCATCAGCATATACTGAGGTTGTCCTTTTGTGCCAGACATTGTGCTAAATACCTTTACACACATTAGCTTGAAACAACCAGGTTCGATAGGTAATATTATTATTCTCATTTTTTATATGACAGAACTCCAGCTTAAATATGTTCAATAATTTATCTAAGGCAACACAGCTAGTAAGTGGTAGTCAAGTTCTAAGCTTAATTCTATTTTTTCTTCAGAACCAAGGTTTTAATAATTACATTACAGTTTTAAATCTGTTTTAAAAACAAGGAATATAGCATCTACATATATGAAGTTTCTTCTAGATGTAACTCAGACATGTTTTGATTTAAAGCATGAAGGACTATCAACTTTCACTAAACTATTAATACTCCATATTCAGAGAGATTAGAGAAGCAAGAAGCAAGAGCTAAGCATAGGGAAGTTCCTCTTTCTCCTAGTTACTACATGCAGCAGAAGCTGAGAGTAACAACAAACAAAAAGCTACCATTTCTGGATTTTTTTCAAGAAGTCAAACATACGTCTTCTCCTTCCTCACCAACACATATCTTATATACAAGTAAAAACAATTACATATCTAGTTCTCTTTTTTTATTAAATTTATTGGGGTGACATTTGTTAATAAGATTATATAAGTTTCAGGTATACAATTCTATAATACATCGTCTGTATATCGCATTGTGTGTGCTCACCACCCAGTCTAGTCTCTATTTGTCACCTTATATTTAACCCCCTTTACCCTCATCAATTTACCCTGAACCTCCTTCCCTTCTGGTAACCACCACACTATTGACTTTATGAGTTTTTTTGTTTTGTTTTGTTTGCTCATTTGTTGCCTTCTGTTTTATGCCCCACATGAGTGAAATCATATGGTTCTTGTCCTTTTCTGTCTGACATATTTTATTTAGCACAATACTCTAAAGATTCATCCATGTTGTCACCAATGGTAGTATTTCATACTTTTTAAAAAATAACTGAGTAGTATTCCATTGTATATATGTACCACATTTTCTTTATCCAATCATCCATGAAGTACACTTAGGTTGTTTCCATGCCTTGGCTATTGTGAATAATGCTGCAGTGAACATATGGATACAAATAAATGTTTTCAAATTTTTCAGGTAGATACCCAGAAGAGGGATTGCTGAGTCATATGGTAGCTCTATTCCTAATTTTCTGAGGAATCTCCATTCTGTTTTCCATGGTGGCTGTGCCAACTGACATTCTTACCAGCAGTGTATGAGGGTTCCTTTTCCTTCACATCCTCTCCAACACTTATTATTACTTGTCATATTTATAACAGCCATTCTAATAGGTGTGAGGTGGTAACCAATTGTGGTTTTGATTTGTATTTCCCTTATAGCTAGTGAAGTTGAGCATCTTTTCATATATCTATTGGCCATTTGTATGTTTTCTTGGGAAATATATCTGCTCAGGTCTTCGCCCATTTTTTTAATTGGATTATTTTTTGTTGTTGAGTTATACAAATTCTTTATATTTTTTGGATATTAGCGCCTTATCAGAAGTATTGTTTGCAAATATCTTTTCCCATTTGGTTGATTATCTTTTTGTTTTGTTAATTGTTTCTTTTGCTATGCAGAAGTTTTTTTAGTTTGAAGTAGTCCCATTCATTTATTTTTGCTTTTACTTCCCCTGCCTTCAGGGTCAAATTCATAAAGTGGAGAAGTTATAATGAAGTTACACAGAAATATAAAGGACTAATTAAGAATGCCACAAAAGGCTATACACCACTAAATTTGAAAACCTAAGAGAAATGGACAAGGTCTTAGAAAAATATAACCTTCCTAGCCTAAATAAATCATGAGGAACTGGAAAATCTAAATAGACAAATCAACAGCAAAGAAATCAAAACAACCTTTAAAAACTCCCCAAAAAGTGAATATCTGGAACCAGATGGCTTCATCAGTGAATTCTACCAAACATCTAAAGAAGACTTAATACCTATCCTTCTCAAACTCTTCCCAAAAAATTGAAGAAGAGGCAATACTGCCTAATTCATTATATGAGACCAACATTACTCTGATACAAAAACTGGCAAAGACAACACATGCAAAAAAGGAAATTACACACCAATATCTCTGATAATTATAGATGCCAAAGTCTTAAACAAATTGAATACAATATTATATTAAAAATAACATCACAAACAAGTGGGGTTCATTCCAGGGACACGAGGATGATTCCACATACTCAAATGTGATACACATCAATAAAACAAAGGATAAAAATCACATGATCATATCAATAGATATAGACTAAGCATTTGACAAGATATGACATCTATTTATGATAAAAACACTCAATAAAATGGATATATAAGAAAAGTACTTCAACATAATAAAAGCCACATATGACAAACCTTCAGTTAATGGTGAAAAACTGAAAGCTTTTCCTGTAAGTTCTGAAACAAGACAAAGTTGCCCACTCTCACCACTCTATTCAAATATAGCATTGGAAGTCCTAGCCAGAGCAATCGGACAAGAGAAAGAAGAAATAAAGGCAATCAAATTGGGAATAAAGAAGTAAAACTGTCACTTCTTTCAGATAACATGATTCTCTATTTAGAAAATTTTAGGGACTCCACATACACACACAAAAAAACTATTAGAAAGAATAAAAATATATCAGTAAAGTAGCAAGATCGAAAATCTATATACAAAAATCCACTGCATTCCTGTATACTAACAATGAAATTTCAGACAAAGAAAAGAAATTTCATTTGCAATTGCAACAAAAGGTATAAAATATCCAGGAATAAACTAAACAAAAGATGTAAAGGTCTTAAACATTGAAAACTATAAGACATGATTGAAAGAAATTGAAGAAGACACAAAGAAATGAAAAGATATTCCTTGTTCATGGATTGGAAGAATGGACATGATTAAAATGACTATATTACCCAAAGAAATATACAAATTTAATGCAATCTCTATCAAAATCTCAATGGCATTTTTCAAAGAAATAGAACAAAAAAATCATCAAGTTTTTTTGGAAACACAAAAGATCCTGAATAGCCAAAGCAATCCTCAGGTAAAAAAAGAACAAAGCTGGAGGTATCACACTCCCTGACTTCAAATTATACCATAAAGCTACGATAATCAAAAACAGTATGGTATTGGTGGAAAAACAGACCTACAAACCAATGGAACAAAATTGAGAGCCCAAAAATAAACTCATATGTATATGGACAACTAATTTTAAACAAAAGAACTAAAAACATATGGTGGAGAAAAGAAGCTTCTTCAATAAATGGTGCTGGGAAGATTGGAAAGCCACATGCAAAAGAATAAATTCTTATTTAACATATTTGACTTAAAAAAATCACATTTTTCACTCAACTATCTTAAAACTTTAAAATATTGATAAGTTTTCTATTGAATTAGTCAGCCATTGACAAAATAATGCTATGTAACAAAGAGACCACCATAAAATTCAGTAAAATAATAATAAGCATCTATTACCCTCTTTACAGATCTAGAGGTTTGCTGTGTGTCTGCTGTTTAGCTAGGATGGTTTTGCTTCATGTGGCTCATTTACGAACCCATTCTGGGAATATCAGCAGTCTGGGTATATTTATTTATTTATTTATTTATTTATTTATTTATTTATTTATTTAAAGTGAGGGATCAGATGCTCTCAGGGGGCAAACAGAAACATCTCACACCTCTGAATAGCAAAGTTCATAATTGGCACCTTATCAATTCCATCTACATTTCATTGGCCAGAAAAGTCACATGGTCAAGCCTAAAATATATCAATAAGGCAGAAATGTATATTTGCTCCTCAGCTGAAGAAAAAGGAGCAAATATTTGAAGACCAATAATTCAAGGTATCACATCCACTCATTAAATAAAACTAAATAAATAAACAAAAGTCATCTCTAGTTTATGAATCATTGTATTCTTTGCTGACTCCATATTGTTGTCATGCTTATCTTATGCCTGGAATCCTTTAACTATTCTTTCCACTTGATAAATTCCTATCTCTTCTGCAATATCATGCTCAAATTTTGCCTCATCTGCAAAGCCTTTTCTAATCCACCTTATAAATTTTGCGTATAAACTGACATTTATATGTATCGCTATTAAAGGACATATGTGCACACACACACACACACACATACACGCACACAAGTACACATTTTAAGGATTTAAAGCAGGTTTTTTTCTTCCTTCCTTCCTTCCTTCCTTCCTTCCTTCCTTCCTTCCTTCCTTCCTTCCTTCCTTCCTTTCTTCCTTCCTTCTTTTTCTATTCTTTCTCCTTTCCTCCTTCATGTGTCTTTTCTTCTTTAATCATCTTGCAATAGATGTTGATATTTATCATTGATATTTCTGATTCTCTTCATTCTGGGCACATGGTAGAACTACAATTACTTCTCTGTCCCTGGAAGTTAAGCATGGCTATATGACTTGGGTTGCCCAATAAAACATGTGCAAAAGATGAGTGCATCTTTCAGGCAGATGCCTTTATACACTGGTACACAATTCCCCATCTTTCCATGTAGCAGTAACAACCAACAATTCCAGATGATGGTGTTTCCCTCACTCTAGGTCTCCAGATGAGGACAACATGGAACACCAAGGATGTATGACATATATATAGCATGATTTAAAAACACACCTTTGGTATTTTAAGACACTGAGATATTGGATCATCTCAACAGCACAACCTAGACTATCTTAATTGATACAGACACTTCTTCAAAGTCATGTTCCTATCAAAAGTTCTCAAGACAGTATGATATGGAGTCCATTTTCATAAGGACACTGGCAAGAATATCTATAAGCCCTGGTACTCATATAGCACTGTGAATATATGAAATACAGTTTGAAATACATAAGTTGGCAGGCCCTTGAGAAAAAAAAATATTTTTTTAAATTATTAAATTCATATAATCATTAGTTCATAAAAATGTTACAAAATACTAATCCCCTCAAATTAGGTTAAATTTTAAGTGAATTAATCAGTGGAAATATTTTCATGTGAACATTTTAGTAAAATGTTTTTCAATAAACAAATTTAGATAAAATTGTTTTTAAGTGAGCTGAATTTAGGTAAAAAGTTTTTTATTATTTATATTTATTAATAATTCCCCTGTACTCTATTATGTGAAACATATATCTCATTAACATTTCACCGCAGCAATTCATCTATCCCAAGAAAGCGAATAAATTCAGTTAAATGTATTTTGAAATGGTTTAGAACTAGTAATCTCCAGATTCATTATAAAATATGCTGATTATTTCATAGTGCAAAGTCCAGTCCAATAAATAAACATATATTAATATTGTTTAGAATATTGAGCTGCCATTGGTTTCAATAGAATGCCTACAGACTTAAGCTTTCATTCATATATATATATATATATATATATATATGTGTATATATATATATAAATATATGATTTCTTAAAGAATGCAGAAAGAGCAATAAAAAAATATGTGTTGAACTAAATGCATGAGCAGGGGGAAAAAATCTCAAAGATGCAATCCAATATCTGAAAAATGGATGCAGTGTTATATAAACTGCAAGGCTTCAAAAGCCAAAAAAGCTAAAATGTATCTGCAAGGTTATTGAAGGTTAATGTGCAGGGCTGGGCACACTGCCATGATGGACAGTAATTTTCAGGAATGTTCCTTCAAAAAATCTGCAGGTACTTGCCTTGAGGCATAAATATGACCTTAGAAAACGGTGCCCCTTCTATTTTAAGTATTAGTGATATGGAGATGTGTAGGTCTTTTAGCTGCTTTAAAGAACAACTTTGTCTTGAAAGTGGGAAATAAAGAAAATGCCACTCAGAACTCATAATTATTATATGTGCTTTTATTTCTTAAAGAAAGAGAACGTGAATAAATTCATTGTCTCTAATTGAATTACTTGAGATAATATCTGGAATGATATAGCACTGTACTTGGCACATCATAGATGTTCCTGCTGGATTTGTAAAGAACTCTAAGTACTACCTATTTGTACTTATTTTTTCCCACTAAATTGTGAAAGAAGCACACCTGACTGAATCTTCTCCTCCCCCACCCCCAGTAGCTGACATTGTAGTAATGCAATCAATAATTCTGATTAAGCAAATAAGAGAATGAATGGATGAATAAGTGAATACATGAATTCATGGGTGAGAAATAAATGTCTGTTGTGTCAAGCCACTGAAATTCTGGAGTTCATTTGTTACTTCACTAATATTGCTCTAAAATGTACACGGAAAGTTGCCTTACTTCCTTTAGCCATGATATTGGAGAGGAAAAGGTGGTAATACAGGAGAAAATTAGGCCGCAACCCTAACAGAAGAAATTCAGATTCCTTCCTGCATCCTAGTCTTACAGAATACATATGATTCAGCATAAATATTAAGCTAGAAGACTGAGATAATTAGCACTCACAAAAGGGATACAGGAAAGCTGTGAGGATGCACCTGACACTGAATAGTAGGAAGAAGACTCATTGCAGCTGTCATTGAACTGATTATCTGAAAGCAAAGCATTGCTATTTTGTACAAACAATATATAATACTTAAGGAACAGCAATTAGAATCATGAGTCCTTGCATAAGTGAATGGGGCCTGATGGTGTTTACTCCATTTTAAATTCTTGGGGTAGTGATAGAAAAATATGCCCTGCAAAGCACTTTGGAAATTTCACTCATAGAACATTAATGACAGACGAAACTCACGAAGCCGGGTAGAGTAAGAGAGAATTAAGGGAAAAAAATCTCACAGTTCGTTATGGGGGTTCTCCCATGAGGTCTCCCCCATCATCTGTTTCCATAGTAACTCCAGGTTTCTAAGAGCTTTACAGATGGCATTCACTTATCAAAACACTTAATGAAAAAATTTATTATGTAAGTAGAACAAACCACTTACCAGAGTATTTTATACTTCCTTAACAATTACTTGTGCATTTTAACAACATAAACACTAATATATAGTAAAAATTTACTGGGCATTTCTTGCCACAAAATGAAACAGTTAAAAGTTGGTTTAGCAGCTTGGTGCTGCTGTCAGGTCAGTTCCCAAAGCTCTTGAACATGAGAACAGACTTCTGGCACATTACAAGCTAGCTCTGTGGAACACATGAGCCCTTCTTTTCCTTTGAATTTACTTCTTATTTTTAAATTGGGAACATGTCAATGTGATCATAGAGACAAGCAATCTTGGCATGACTTAATTTCTCTTTTCCCTATGACAACCTCAGATATATTTAGGTTGGTGTAGGAAAATTATTAATTCAATAACTAACATGAATTCCTTACATTTTTTATGTAATTACTATGCAGCCCACTCTCAGTAATGCATTTTATTATCTATGTCTGTCTAACTCTGTGGCAAATTTTACTGGGTAAAATAATAAATTTGTTTTTTAAGGACACTCAGGTTTCATTCTTTCTTTTTCCTTTTTTTTACCTAAATTGAACTCTAATGGTAATTCTTCCAAAGGACCAGGCAACTGGACATGTTGAAATAAGATTTTAGTAGGTATAATTAACATAAATTCCATTAAAATGTGAATAACATGTAGTCAAATATATAAATTTGCCCATAAGATAAAGACAGCAGGTAGAAATATTGCACCTCAGGCTTCAAAACATGATCAATCCAATAGAAACAAAAATCACTGCCTTGGATAACAAGGAGTCAAACAGTGTAATTAAGTGGCTGGTTTTAACTCAAAATGTTATATCTCAGACTCCAGGAATCAATCATGCATATGGAGTGTACTGTTAGAATCACATTGGATTGAAAATGTGGAGGAATAGATTTAAGGAGAAAATCCAGATTGACAAATTTAAAAAATGCCTGATCGAGCTGCCTTTTTTCTCTAAAATATCTTCTGATGCAGGACTTTATAAAAGGTGTTCTGCGTGTGAGGCAGTCAATGAAAGAAAGAAGAATGGCAGTGTGGAGTAGAAGGGAATAATCTTAAAACCAGGATGAATTTCTTCTTCTGTAATTTGAAGGGGCTTATAATACAAAACTCAAGTTATAATGCTTTCAATTAATTTTACTGTAATAATCATTTACCGAGAACTAATAGTAAGGCAGATATTGCCATATCTGCTATCTGGAAGGGATATAACAAGGACAAGTAAGTCAATAAGACAGTCACTGAAAAAGCTAATGAGTTTGTGGCGATGTGTATTGCTGCTATAGATAAGTATATAAAAATAAGTAAATATAACGTTTGACAAAATATATTCCAGGAGATTCTGAGAAAAGAAGGCCACAATCACTCAAGGAGATCAAGGAAAATTCAATGAAGGAAATGACTGTGAAGTGGTTCTAAAATACTAGAGAAATTATAAAGGATTCTTTCTTCTGAGATTATAGTACTTTTAACTCAGTTGCACAGACTCATGGAGCTGTTTGCAGCCGAGTCCAGAATTAACAGGGTAGAGGGTGACAAAAGCTCTCACCTTCACCTAACTCTAGCCAGGGTCCTCTAAACCATAAAAGTCATGACCTTGGTCTCTATCTTTAGACACTTTGGTCTAGTTTTAACAAGAATTCTGCTGGAGCACTTTACAAACTCCCCCCACCCCCAATCTTGATATCTGATCAGATTCCTCATCTACCATCTTGGTTGTCTTCCTCCTCTGGTCTGCCTTTGATAAGAAATTTCTTGAGTAGGCCTAGCAAGAATCCCTCTGGCCTTGATGTTTCCTCTCAGTAATTTTCCATCCACTGACCCCCACCCAACTTCTTGGCTATAAATCTCCATTTGTCCTTATTGAATTTGTCTCTCTCCCTTACCGCAAAACCCCATTGTAGTAGTTCCCTGGAATAAATTCTGCCTTCCCATTTTAACAAAGGCCATGAATAACTTTTTAATATGAATATTTTTTATTTTAACAAGTGAAACATCATGAATTCTTGGTATTGAGAGTCTTAAAAACTGAATTGGTTCCCAAACTTTATGACGTTTTATTTTTTGTTAATTTTTGTTTCATGTTGTGTCAATTTGATACTTTCTTAGATAACTGGGATAGTCTTTTGTGTTTAAATTAATTCCATTTTGAGTTTGGAACAGCAACCAATTTATATCTGAAATAGCAAACAGATCTTAATTAATTAATGACAATATTTAAAAAATAGTTGCATTTCAAAAGGGCACAAGATAAATTTTTGTGGCTCAAATGAAGTTTGAGGTCTTTTTAACAAAGACCGTCATTATAACATTAAGGATTTGATGCTTCCTTTAGTAAAATGTGACAAAGTCACTGAAGACTTTAAAGTAAGAGAATGGTATGATTGGAACTAAATTTAAGGAAGGTACTTGGTAGTATGGTTTTCAAATAGAAAACTACAAATTGGAAGACTAGCTATGAATCTATGTTAATGGTTCATGTAGTGAAAGTTTATAGGAAAGTTGCATGCATTTCTGCAGATTTTGCAGTGCAAAACACTAGAGAACACTATTCATATCATACACTATATGAATGAAACCCTTAAAATTGTACAATACACAACTTCCTCAACTATATGTGACATTTCATAGAGTATGAAGTAGAGTGGTAGCCAAGATATTTAAAAGAGAGAAAAGATATGAAAGATTTTACTAAGATAAAATTTAAAGGTAATAAAAGCATTTAGAAACTGATATTGGCCTATTGAGAAGGGACGTAGTTACATCTAAATTTAAATCCAGTAACTTGGACAATGATGGCAACAGTCCTATAAAAACAGAAGAGCTTACTTAGTCAGGAATGAGTGGAGATACCTAATAGAAATTGCAGATTTAAAAATCACCTGAGTGAAGGTCATACTTGTAGCTGCACACAAAAAAATGAGTGGGTCTACAGAAGAGAGAAATGTAATAAAAGAACAAAAGCAAAAAAAAAAATTATGTAATGTTTATGTTCAAGCCTTTAAAAAACTATAAGAAAATAAAACAAAGGGATAGGTCACAGAACATAGAAATCAAAGGATGAGAGAGTTTCACTAAGACAAATGGGGCCAAGAATGTCAAACTATATAGAAAGATCAGGAACGGAAAAGATTCAATAAAAGCATTTGGATTAAATGATTGAGAAATCATTAGTTATCATCAGAGGCAGAGTTATTGACAAAATATTTGTGGTCAAAAGAAGGAAAAAATATAGAAACTTGTAAAAATTATTGAAAAAATGTTTTGAGTTAAATTGTTTGCATATATGTACATAAATATATGAGAAGGAGAGGAAGAGATAAAATAGAAAAATTAAAGATGCAAGAAAGTAGGAGAAACTGATAGAGCAAGGGGCCTCGGAGGAGATGGAAAGGGAGGGGATCAAGGCTAAGACAAAGGAATTGAGCTTAGTTGAGAAGGGAGACAACTTCTATCATGACAGAGTAATAGTAGAGAGAATCCATGCAAACCCAGAGGTGTCATAAAAGAATGCATAAAAGTTGAAGTGCACATAGAATTCAGATACCTCTTGGTCTTCTCAGTGAAATGTGAAAAAACAACCGCTGAAATTAAAGAACTTATGTAATAAAAGAGGACAAACTTGGAAACCTGCAAGAGCAATTTATTTATTTATTTATTTATTTATTTATTTATTTATTTATTTATTTATTTATTTTTTACAGTTACGAAGAAAGCTGAGAGTAATTCTATAGAAAACTTTTTCATTTTTTCCCAAGACCTTAGTACAAGAGATTTGGACAACAGGAATAAATTTTGAATTCAAATTTTCTCTCTCTTGCTTTTGCTTCTCAAATATATCCATCCCTCTTTCTCAGCAAGGTATAAACGTGCCTTCTATTCTACTTATCCCTCAAACTCTGAGATCCAGAGCCAGGAATGGATATTTTGTATTGTGTATTTTTTCTTTATCCTCCAGGCAGAAACTCTGCATATTTAAAAATAACATTTCCTTTATCCTACTGCTTCTTCAAATAATAATGTCAGCAATAATAATAATTGCTAAAATACACTGAATATTTATTATGTTCCAGGAATTAGTCAAAGCACTTTATATCTAACCTTTATGTAAGCCTCATAAAATTCTCTGAGTTAGATACTATGATTGCTCCAATTCTACATGTGGAGACACTGAAGTGCAGAATGATTTGCCCAAGACACCACAGAAATGAGGGGCAGAACCGGGATGCGAAACTACAAGGTATGAATCTAAGTTCATAGTCTTAACATTCTCACTTCTTTCCTTCATCCTCAACTTCTTGGAAAATTTTTTCTACTCTTACTGCCTTCACTTATGTTCTACACAATGCCTTGCTCCGCTTTTTCTCAAAGTATGGTTTATAAGCTGCCTCCAACAGAATCTACGGATGCACTTACTGCATCACCGTGGGTGCTTACTGAAAATGCAAATCTCTAGGCCCCACTCCACAGAGTGATTGAGAATCTAGCAGCTTCATTTTAATATATTTACCAAATGACCCTTAGATGCCCTGAAGTTTGAGACTATCTCACTTAAACACTTGCAATACAATTTCTGCTACCAACTCTAATTTTCTATAATATCCACTTGAAAAAGTGAACACTCCTTTTATTACTTATGAAAAACATTCTTAGTTTCTCTCTAACCCTTTAGCATTTATTTCAGCTGCTCCAGGCTGCCTCCTCTTCCTCACTTCTTAGCATCATAATTACTTGCTGCTGCTCCTCTCTCTATATTGTGTTCTAAAGTTTAAATACACCAAACTGCTTGTCCCCTTTCCCACAGTATGTGCCTTTGCTTGTTTCACAAATTCCACTTGCACTGCTTCTTTATCTGTACTCACCTCTTTCTCTTTACTCAATGCCCAGCCCAAATGATAGCCATAAAATATAGATATCACCACATCCTTGATCAAGTCAAACTATCCTCTATGATATCAAAGGACATTTTTATAGTCACTCACATAGCTATATTCTGTGATTGCTGGTTGTATTTAAGTCTTACGTGGCCAGATTATGAGCTGCTTGAGCATCAGAATTGCTAATCTCTAGAACAATCTAGTAGACAAAAACTGAAATAGGGAGTGGGTAACAGGACAGATTCAGAATCATTTGAGACACGACATTAGGATCCCTAAAACAAGAATCGCTAGAAGAGTGCTGTGATGGGCTGTGAAAAAGACAGGGCAGGAAATAATCATCTGGTGACTTTAAGGGAATAGAGAATTTAGAACCTCAAATACCCCTTTATAGCAAAGAAGTCTCAAAAAGCTGGTCAATTTAATGGATGTCTGCACATTAATCTGAGGAGAGGCCTTCACATCTAAAGAAATAAAATGAAGAAATTGAGTGAAAGAATCTGTCTCTCAATTGTCAAACATAAAATTTAAATGTACTTGACATTTTCTATCTTGGTGTGAATTTATATGTACTTTTTCAGAACTGCTCTAAAATGGGCAGAGAAGGATGAAGCTATATGTGTCCAATGAACTAAAGAGGGATTCTTAAAGAAAAATTACACAATAATTTTTCATTATAGTCAAGCACTTTAGAATGATGAACACTTTCACTAAACCAGAAGCATATGAATTATAACAAGTCTGTAAAAATTTCATTTTAGCTACTGATAAAACCCTTGGGTTTGAGCTAGCATAAAGAATCCTTAGAATGAATTAGAAAGCAGCAATGTGTGTGTGTGTGTGTGTGTGTGTGTGTGTGTGTGTGTTTAGAAAAATTATTAAAGCAGTAAATGTGTTGTATTTTTCCCAGCAAATTTTGTGAGGAAAGATTTTAACATGTTTATCCAATCAAAGAGCTCATTGAAACCTTATAAAAGCATAGGCCATGTTAAATACCTAGACCCTGTATTTGGGACAATTGCATCTTTGTAATTATCAGCAGTTCATTTTAAGCTCCATATTCAATAGCTGACTTGAAGATATTATCATTTAAAAATTTAGTCAAAAATATCTATTCTTTTATTTTTTTTAAGAAAAAAACCTCTTCAATAGTTCATTCTATCATCTCTTAATCCTAATCCTTATAACTAGGAAAGATGCCTCCTTTTCTGTTACTACATCAACTTTGGCTATTTAATCATACAATATATAGGTTCTAATCCAATTGGAATTGGAATCTATATTTCCTTATCGCCAAATGAGAAAAATGCATGTATTTTAGACCTGAAAAACAAACAAAATTAGTCAAAAGGAAATTCAACCTTAAATGAATGAATTTTTAGTATTTTTTTGTTTTTGTTTTCAAATTCTAGTTCAGTTTCTACCCTTTGCATTTATATATTTAATATGATTCTTTAAAGTAATCTCATAAATGAAACATAACATTTAAGAGGAGATATTAAAGTTTAAGATTCAAATAAAAGATTAGCTGTGTTTAACCAACAGTTTAATGCATCTATTACATTTTTAATTTAATTGACTTTATATTTTATTTCTAAAATTCTACCTTTTTTTTCAGAATGGCTTTTACTTCATTATTTTTTCTTATAGTTTTTTTCAAATTTTTCTTTAAACATTATAAATGAGTTTATTATTGACTGTTAATCAGAGAGTAGATACTAAATTTTCAAGGATTAAGGTAGGAGTTGGCAGGAAAAAGATGGGATTCTGTTTTCTAATTAAATATACTTTCTATTCAGACCCCTCCAAATGAAATCCATTACAACCAATTGATAAAATAGGTATGAAAATCTGTAACCAAAGCTAATTAAAAAAATATTTAGAAGAAGGAGTATCCTTGAAAGAGGATATTATAAAGTCCATATAACATATGGACTCTAATTTGGGCACATCACTAAACCCAAAGCTGCACCGCCGTACCTCTAACTGCTCAATTTCTTACAGCAGCATAGATGTCTCCCAGTAGGCATATCAACTGTTTGCTGCAAGCTCTCATATTATGTTCTTTCTGACCAAACTATCATATAACTTTATTTATTTATAGATAACTACCCAGGCTGGGCAATGTGCCAGCAACATTCATTATCAGCCCAAGAAAAATTATCGTCAAAGTCTGAATTCTGAATTGAACCAGCTAAGAAAAGATTTCAATTGTATTCTTTGTCCTCAATGAAATGAACAAGTTTAGAATCTGATTCAGCTGAGATATTGAGTAAAAGGGTGTAATACAATTTACTTCAATATGTATTAGGAGGTAATGGTGGGGCTCTATTCCTGTTTCTCGGAGGCTATATAGGCTTATTTACATTCATCTCTAAAAGAATGAAGTGTCCTTGAAAAAGAGTATGCATTTCCTGATTCTAAAATATTTGACTCTGGAGTCCCATCCGTCACTAGCATTATTTGTCCCAGTGAGAATAGTCATGTTTGTTCATGGCTTTCTTGGAGTTAGAAAACCATCTCTTATATAGTAAAACTGATTGGGAAACTGAAACGAAAATTCTAACCAACAGCAACCATTAAAATCTATCTCTTAGCAGATAGATTAGAATAACCATAGATTATAGATTAGAATCATGACGCCGAAGAGATGGTGATGGCTTGCTTTTCAATTACAGGAAATAAAAAGGGTAGAAAGCAGATATGTGATAACTATGTTTTATTTTATAAAGCAAAACTGTGAAGAAAATTTAGATTTTCTAGAAGTTTCTTAAGTTCTTTGTCAAGACTGTTAATTTGAGTTTCTGCCCTGAAGTAAAGTGTAATTGTTTGTTTAAGCAATGAAGCTTCCATCTGTTCCATCTTGATTTAAAGATGCAGTTTTAAAAATAAAACCACAAGGTAATGTTCATTGAAAGAACAAAATATCTCTACTTATCACCTATGTAAAATACAGATTAAAAACAAGCCAAAAGATAGAATTTTATGCAATGTTAGTGTCACTTTACTTGAAAAAAAATATTTTAAATCTACCAAACACTTTAAAAATAATTATGTGGCTCAAAAATTATTCATAGTGCTGATCTCAGATAATAGTATCTAGAAAGATAGGAAAAGCAAATTAACTTGTACAGACATGTTTGTAGTCAGATATTTTTTCTCTATTGATAGGTAAATAAAAGAGATTTTGCTGTGGCAAATCACAATTTCTTCAAGAATACATATAGCATTTGATAGAATTTAATTTTGGAAGAACATGAAAGAAATCTAAAGCAGTGTCAAGATCCTTCAGTTATATAAAATTACACCTTTAAAATTATTCTTTTCCAGAATAGCGGTACTATCCTTTAAATCTTACATGGAGTTCCCTTGTACAAGCTGATTGTTTTTTAAATATTTCTCTGATTTTCCCTGACTGCTGAGTTACTTCAAAAGTAGTATCTTTAACATTGTTTGAATCCACTTATAATTGACTTGAATAAAAAGCAATTCACAGGATTAGCCAAGCACAGGATAAATTATCCCAGGTTTGTGGTGTGGTGGTAGTGGGGGCGGGGTGGATGTATGTATGTAGCATGTATGTTTGTGGTGTTATCAGAACCTAATCATTATTAAAATGTTAGAAATATGTATTAAAATTTTTAATTAAGAAAAATATTATCTTTGGTGAACATATGAAATAGCCGTTCAAACAGGAGCTCTTAGCTTTTAATTTGTGCTCCTGTCATATTCTTTCTGCAATTTTGGGTCACAGATTCACTCAAGAATCTGATGAAAGCTATAGACCTTCTCCATGAATTCATGCAAACAAATACAGACAATTTTATACATAACTACAGTTCTTTCACAGGCTCTGTGAATACCATCTCTGGTATTCTCTTTATATTCTTGGTATTCTCTTGATACTTTTTCTTCTTTTTTAAAGGAGTTCCTTTTTAATTAATATATTGACTCATAGAAATTTCCTCTGGAAAGAACTTTAGAGATTAACTAATCTAGTTTCCTTAAAGCCCAGAGAGGTAAGGTGGTTTCTCCAAGGGTACACTGCTAGTAAGTACCAGGGTTGGGACTAGAAAGCAGATCTCCTGGTTATTTAATGTTCTTTCAAAAAAGGTAAGCCTTCAAATTCTAAGGATACATTGCTAGCACTGAGTAATGACTAATAAAGGAGAAAAAAATAAAACTAAAGCAGATTTGAAACTGCAAATATCTCCACTGCTGTAAGAGCTATCCTTCTGAGAAACAGTCATTTCCCCATGATTACACAAACATCATTGTAAATAAAGGGCCTGCTTCTTGCTTTACTGCAAGAATCCTGTAGGGCTAATCAGAGCACAAAGCTCCCATTAGCTTCAAAGGGACTTTAGCTCTTGGTTCAGCTCTGCGGGGATGCTAAGCAAGATGCAGGCCAATGCCTTTGAGATAAAACTGGAAACAAATTACCATACGACACTTAGTTGAATAATAAGAAAAATGTGCTCCATCCCTACACACTACTAAATTTCTCTGACAATCTCCCTTAATCTCCAGACACTTGGGTCTCATTCTTTCACAATATTGTTTCTATCACAACAATGAAATCTCTGTTATATCATCTCAGGGAAACTTGGTTACAATTTGTTAAGCAGTAATTGTGTTACCTACATTATTGATTTGGGCAATAATCCCACAAGGAGTTTAGCTAGTGATGAAATTTGCTTGGGTTGCATTGCTTGACATTACTCTTATAGACACATTACAGTAAAAGGCTTCCACTTCTTTCAAAGAAAGTTAAGTATAAATATTTCTTAGAAAGTCCACATTCCTAGACCAGGAAGCTAGCTACTGGACTGCAAGTTACTTGGCCATTACGTAACAGGTCATTTTTAGGCACAGGTACTTTTTAGTAAAGAATGGCAAGTCTAAGACAAAGACTCATTAATAATGCAAGGATTCTCGGGCTCCTTTCCATTAAATCAAATTAGATCAGATGACAAATAAAACATCTTTAGGTATGTCCCAAAATTATGCAAAATAATTGAAACAAGTGAAATCTAGACATAGTAGTTCTCAGATTTTAATGGGAGAATCACCTAGTATTCTTATACAAAATCAGATTCTGATTTGGTGGGTCTGGGGTGAACCTAGAGACTGTATTTCTAACTAGCTTCTAAGGATTCCTGAACACACTGAGCAGCAGGACTTGTAATGGCTGTGGGCTAAGATAAACAATGATGAAAATTGCTTTTATGAGCACTAATGTTTACCAAGCTACTGTGTGCCAAGCACTTTACCAATATCATATTATTGTCTCATGTTATAGATAATAAGGAATGACGCTCACAAAGATGATATACAATGTGAATAAGGTAAAGTGTTACAAATGGGTAGAACTGGGGTCTGAATTTAGGGTTGTCTGGCTCAAAATCTTTTCGCTAATTTACTGAATTACTGCTACCTTACTGAATTCATTAATCAGTTCTAGCAGTTTTGTGTGTGTGTGTGTGTGTGTGTGTGTGTGTGTGTAATCTTTAGGGTTCTCTCTATATAGTATCATATCATCTGTAAATAATGACAGTTTTACTTCTTCCTTTCAAATTTGGATGCCTGTTATTTCTTTTTCTTGTTTGATTACTGTGGCTAGGTCTTCTGATACAATGTTGAATAAAAGTGATAAAAGTGGACATCCTTGTTCCTGATCTTAAGGAAAACACTTCTAGCTTTTCGCCATAGAGTATGATGTTAGCTGTGGGTTTGTCATATATAGCCTTTATTATACTGAGGTATGTTCTCTCTATTCCCATTTTGCTGAGAGGTTTTTTTAATCATAAATGGGTGTTGAATTTTATCAAATGCTTTTTCTGGACCTATTGATATGATCATATGATTTTTATCCTTCATTTTGTTTATATGGTATATCACATTAATTAATTTGAAGAAATTGAATCAAATTTGCATCCCAGGAATAAATTCCACTTGATCATGTGGTATGATTTTTTTAAATATATTGCTGAATTTTGTTTGCTAATACTTTGTTGAAATTTTTTGCATCTATGTTCATCACGGATATAAACTTGTAATTTTTTTTTTGTAATGTCTTTGTCTGGCTTTGGAATCAAACTGATGGTTGCTGGATGGGAGGGGACCTGAGGGCTGTGTGGAAAAGGTGAAGGGATTAAGAAGTACAAATTGATAGTTACACAATATTCCTGGGGATGTAAAGTACAGTATAGGGGATAAGTCGATAATATTGTAATAATTATGCTAGTGTCAAGTGAGTACTAATTGGGGGATCACTTTGTAAATTATATAATGTCTAACCACTACGCTATACATCTGAAACTAATATGGAATGTCAACTGTAATTGAAAATTTTTTAAAGAAAAAAAATGATGGGGAGTAATAGGTTTAAATTTCCAGATATTAAATAAAGAACTCATGAGGGTATAATGAACAGCATAGAAATATAGTCAATAATATTGTAATAATGTTGTACAGTGTCAGATGGTTGCTAGATTTATCATGTTAATCACTTCTTTAGGTATATAAATGTTGAATAACTATGGTGTACACTTGAATAATCTAATATTGTATGTTAGCTATATTTCTACAAAGACTTTTTAAAAAAAACAAATTTGGTAATTTTAAAAAGGTCAGAAATTCTCATTATAAGCAGTTGTCTACATTGCTGAATTATTTGGTTATGTCTTTCAACTCTCCTTTGTGCAGATAGAATCTGAATATAATCTGACACATTGAATTCTGCTTGAAACAAACTAAACATCTCCTAAATCTTAAACTAACACATAAAAAGAACAGTTAAGCAGAAAGAGAGAACATTTAAAGCAATTTGTAATTTTCTACAAGAAATTTTCTTCTTCCTCCTCCTCCTCCTCTTCATCTCCTTCCCTTCCCCCTTCATCATCGTCCTCTTTCTCTTCTTACACTAGTTCAAGTTTTCCAATTGCTCAAAATTAAATTCATAAAAATATTCATGGATTCAAATATTACTGAATATTTGGTGTTGACATATTTAGATCAAAACCAGACGTTTCATAAGAATATGATTGAAAACATCCACTTCATATAAATTCTTTGTGTTTCCCTATTTTTCAAGGTGTTGATATTTTCCAATGAAGTTTTATGAACTGTAAATATGTATAAAAAATGTTTTTTTTCCAAGAGTCCTTGAAACTCTTACCATTATTCTGAAAGACATCTTCCTTTCTAGCTAGCAACCTTGTAATGTGGGAGAGAATTCTTGGTATTTACATTTGGGTAATTCTTGGTTTTCATAATGTAGAGCTGAGAGGGAATTTAGAGAATATCTTTTTCAACTATCTCACTTTTATAGTTAAAAAATTCTTACTATCATGCAAAGCACAAGTATTTTGGTTTTCATAAGAATACTAGTGTGATAGTTTTATGTATCCACTTAACTCTGTAGTATCAAGTTAATCAAAACTAAACTAGCTGTTTCTATGAAATATTTCATAGATAATGTTCATAATAAATTCATTTTAAGTAAGAGAGATTATCCTGGATAATGGGGATGGGCCAGATTCAATTAGTTAAGAAAACTGAGGCTTCCCTGAAAAAGAAAGTCAGCTCCTAGACTGCAGTTTCACCTCATGACCCAGAGTAATATTCCATCACATATATGTATCACAGCTTCTTTAGCCAATCATCTATCATAGGACACTTCAGATGCTTCCATGTCCTGGCCACTGTGAAAAATGCTGTGAACATTGGTGTGCAAATATCTTTTTGGATATGGGTTTTCAAGACTTTGGGGTAAATACCCAGTAGAGAGATTGCTGGATCATATGGTAGATCCATTGTTACTTTATTGAGGAACCACCATACTGTTTTCCATAGTGGCTATACCAATTTGCAGTCCCACCAGCAGTGTATGAGGGTTCCTATTTCTCTGCATCCTCTCCGACATTTGTTATTACTTGTCCTGTTGATTATAACAATTCTAATAGGTGTGAGATGGTTTCTCACTGTGGTTTTGATTTACATTTGTCTAATGGCTAGCAATGTTGAGCTATGTCCTCTAGGGAGAAGTGTCTGTTCAAGTCCTCTGCCCATTTTTTGACTGTATTGTTTGTATTTTCATTGTTGTAGTCATATGAATTCTTTATACATTTTGGATATTAGGCCCTTATCAAAGGCATTGCTTGCAAATATATCTTCCCATTGAGATGGTTGTTTCCTTACCTTGTTGACGATTTCTTTTGCTGAGCAGAAGCTTTTTAGTTTGATGTAGTCCCATTCATTTATTTTTGCTTTTACTTCCCTTGCCTTTGAGTTCAGATTCATAAAATCCTCTTTAAGTCCAAGGTTCTTGACTTAGTTCCAAAGTTTTCTTCTGTGCATTTTGCTTCAGGTCTTATATTCAGGTCCTTAATCCATTTTGAGTTAAGTTTGGTGTGTGGTAATAGTCAACAGTCTAGTTTCATTCTTCTCCAGGTGGTTTTCCAGATTTCTCAGCACCACTTATTGAAGAGGCTTTCCTTTCTCTACTGTCTGTTTTAGGCTTTTTTGTTGAAAATTATTTGTCTATATAAATATGGGTTTACTTCTGGACTCCAGATTCTGTTCCACTGGTCTGTGTGTGTGTTTTGCTGCCTATACCATGCCATTTTGATTACTGATACTTTGTAGTATAATTGGAAGTCAGACAGAGTGATGCCTCTAGCCTCATTCTTCTTTCTTAGGATGGTTTTGGCAATTCGGAGTCTTTTATGCTTCCATACAAATCTGATGATTTTTTGTTCCATTTCTTTAAAAAATGCCATTTAGATTTCGGTGGAGATTGCATTAAATCTGTATAATGCTTTAGGCATTGTGGTCACTTTAACTATGTTGATTCTTTCAATTCATGAACATTGAATATCTTTCCATTTCTTTGTATCTTCTTTGATTTCTTTAATAGGGTCTTATAGTTTTCATTATATAGGTCCTTCAATTGTTTCATTAAATTTATTCCTAGGTATTTTATTTTTTATTGCAATTGCAAAAGGAATTTTTTTCCACTTCTTTTTCTGATGCTTCATTAGTAGAGTATAGGAACACTATGGATTTTTGAATGTTGATTTTGTATCCAAAGACTTTACTGTATTTGCTTATTGTTTCTAGTAGTGTTCTTCTGAACTCCTTAGGGTTTTCTATATAATCATGTCATCTGCAAATAGTGACAGTTTGACTTCTTTGTTTCCTATTTTGATGCCTTTTATATCTTTCTCTTGTCTGATTGCACTTGCTAAGACCTCCAATGTTATATTGAATAACAGTGGCAATAGTGGACAGCCTTGCCTTGTTCCTGATCTTAGAGGGAAGGTTTTTAGTTTTTCACCATTAAGTATAATGCTGGCTGAGGGTTTGTCACATATGGCCTTTATTATGTTAAGGTACTTTCCTTCTATATCGATTTTGTGAAGTGTTTTTATCATAAATGGATGCTCTATGTTGTTGAAGGCTTTTTCTGCATCTATTGATATGATCATATGATTCTTATTTTTAATTTGTTTATGTGGTGTATCACATTAATTGATTTGCATATGTTGAACCATCCCTGTTGCCCTGGGATGAAGCCAACTTGATCGTGGTATATAATCTTTTTAATATGTTGCTGTACTTGATTTGCTAGTATCTTATTTAGGATTTTTGCATCTGGGTTCATGAGAGATATTGGTCTGTAGTTTTCTTTTTATGTGTTATCTTTACCAGGTTTTGGTAACAGAGAAAAATTGGCCTCATAAAATGAGTTAGGAAGTATTGCTTCCTCTTCGATTTTTTGGAAGAGTTTGAGGAGAATAGGTATTAAATCTTCTTTGAATGCTTGGTAGAATTCACTGGTGAAGCTATCTGGTCGTGGACTTTTCCTTTTTGGTAGGTTTTCGATGATTGTTTCAATTTCCATACTACTGATAAATCTATTTAGATTTTCCAGATCTTCTTGATTCAATTTAGGAAGATTGTATTTTTCTAAGTACTGGTCCATTTCTTCTAGATTATTAAATTTGATATTATATACATTTTTCATAGTATTCTTGTATAAGCCTTATATTTCTGCAATATCAGTTGTAATTTCCCCTCTTTCATCCCTGATTTTGTTTATTTGTGTCCCTTCTCTTTTTTCTTTAGTGAGTCTAGCCAGGGGTTTGTCAATTTTATTAATCATCTCCAAGAACTAGCTATTTGTTTAATTTATTTTTTCTATTGTTTTTTTGTTTTCAATTTCATTTATTTCTGCTCTAATTTTGATTCTTTCTTTCCTTTTGCTGACTTTAGCTCTCATTTATTCTTCCTTTTCTAGTTTTTTTAAGATGAAGTGTTATGTTGTTTATATGGGCTCATTCTTGTTTCTGGAGATAGCCTGTAATGATATGAACTTTCCTCTTATGACCACTTTTGCAATGTCCCAAAAGTTTTGGTATGTCGTACTATCATTATCATTCGTTTCTATGTTTCTCTTGATCTCTCTTTTTATTTTTTCTCTGACCCAGTTATTGGTAGCTTCAGTAGCTTGCTGTTTAATCTCCATGTATTTGTAGTTCTTCCTCATTTCTTTTTGTAGTTGATCTCTAGTTTCAAAGCATTATGATCAGAGAATATAGTTGGAATGATTTCAACTCTTTTATATTTGTTGAGACTATCTCTGTGTCCAGTATGTGGTAGATTCTTGAGAATGTTCCATGTGCACTGGAGAAGAATGTATAATCATCTGTTTGGGGATGGAAGGCTCTGTCAATGTCAATTATGTCCAGTTAGTCCAATGTGCCATTTAAGGATGTTATTTCCTTACTTATTTTCTGTTTGAATGATCTGTCCATATCCGACAGTGGAGTATTTAGGTTCCCTACTACGATAGTGTTTTAGTCTGTTTCTCCCTTTAGTTCTGTTAGTAATTGCTTTACATGTTTCAGGGCTCCCTGATTGGGAGCATAGATATTAATAAGTGTTATGTCTTCTTGGTGCATGATTCCCTTTATCATTATGAAGTGTCCCTCAGTATCTTTCTTTACCTTTTTTACTTTGAAGTCTATTTCTTCTGATGTTAGTACTGCTACTCCCACTTTTCTCTGAATGCCATTTGCTTGACATATCATTTTCCACCCTTTCATTTTGAGTCTATATTTGTCTTTGGAGCTGAGATGTGTCTCCTGGAGTCAGCATATGGTTGGGTTTTGTTTTTTGATCCAATCTGCAACTCTGTGCCTTTTTATTGGTGAGTTCAGTCCATTTATATTTAGGGTGATATTGAAATATGAGGTCTTCTTATAGCCATTTTATCTTTTGCTTTTTGATACCTCGGTGTTTCCATTGCTTCCTTGTCCTCATGTTTCTGTTTTCTTTATTTTGGTTGACTTTTGTGTGTTTTCCCTCTGGTCCTTCTTGTTTTAAGTTATACACTTCAGTTCTGAATCTTTGGTGTGTGGTTACCATTGTGAATTGAAAAGGATAGTTATATATATGTATACAGTCATCCATTTTCTTCTGCGTGTGCCTCATCTCCATTTCCCTTTGTGAATTTGGATCTTTGAATCCTCTCCTTTTCAGTCATTGTTGTCTCAATTTGTCCTTATCTATGCTGAACTCTCATTACTATCTTGCTGTAGCAATTCTCATTATTTAAGCTTATAATGTAAAGGTTGCACTACTCTGCTTCTGTTTTCCTGATAGTCACTTTACTCTTAATTATGTTTTGTTTTGTTTTTGTCATTTTGTTTTAGGTGAGCTGACACCTTGCAGTATTTCCTGTAGTGCAGGCCTCGTAGTGGAGAATTCCCTCAATTTTTGTATGTCTTGAGAGGTCTCGATTTCTCCTTCATATCTAAAGGAGAGCTTAGCTGGATACATTATTCTAGTTGGTTGTTCCTTTCACTTAATAGTTTAAATATTTGATTTCGTTTCTTTCTGGCTTGTAAGGTTTGTGCTGAGAAGTCTGAGAATAATCTAATGGGTTTTCCTTTATAGGTTACTGTCTTCTTTCCCCTGGCTCTCTGAGAATTCTGTCTTTGTCATTGATTTTTGATAATTTTAATACAATGTGTCTTGGTGAAGGCCTTAACTGGATGTTCTGTTGACTTCTTGAATTCCAAACTCCAGCTCATTCCTTAGATTTGGGAAATTCTCATCAATTATTTGTCTGAAAATGCTCCTTTTCCTTGCCTTCGACAATGTTCATTATTCTTATGTTTCCTCTCCTAGTAGTATCAGCTAGTTATTGTATTTCTTTCATTATTTTTCATTCTTCGGTTTCTCTCTTCTTCCTTCTGATTTATTTCTAGATTTCTGTCTTCTATATCACTGATCCTTTCCTCCATTTGGTCGACTCTATTTCCCAAGCTTGCTATTTCATTTTTTAACTCTTGCAGTGTGTGTGTGTGTGTGTGTGTGTGTGTGTGTGTTTTATCTCTAGAAGATCTATTCTGTCCTTCTTGAGGGTATCAATCTCCTTGCTCTGCTCATCTAGTTGTTTTTTCAATTCTTGAAATGATTTGATATGACTAATTTTGGACCTGAGTTTTTTCAGAGGAACCATCCTGAATTCTCTGTCATTTAAGTTGCATATTTCTATGTCTATAAGCTTATTTTCTGGAGATTTTTCCCTTTCTTTTTTAAATGCCTTGTCACTTTGGTTGTTCATGGTGTTTAATGGACTATTTATCACCTGGCCATTAATGGAAGTGTATTCTATTGTTTTTCCAGAAAGAATATTTATTTATGCAAAGATCACTCTTTAACCTGCTTCAAAGAAGTGCTTTTCTTTTGGTTTCCAGTAGGTGGTGTCTAAGCCTCTTGGATCCTTGCTTTATATAACGCCTAAATAATTTTTTTTTTTTAATTTTCTCGTAGAAATTTAATCACACTCACAACTCTCAGTTTTAGACCCTGTCATTGTTAGCAAAGAATTTCAGTAGCATTTGCTCAGATTCTACTAGGGCTCCACAGTGATGGGTCTCAGAGGGTATAGTGGGAGTGACCCTCTAGGTTGGGAGTTAGAGGTTGCGGCTCAGCCTCGGTTTCGCCATCATGGCCAGCAAAAATCAACTGTTGTTTCTCTGTGGCCCCATCCCACTTCTCTGCTTTCTACCCTGATGACTTGACCCTGCTGACAGCTGCATAGAAGTTCTGGCACTTCCAGACAGTGCTGTTCAGGGAAGTCGCCACACCTTCTCTGTTTCCCATCTTCCTGCAGGGAGCTCCAGCAGCTACAAGTAGTAGCTTCTTTATTTCTCCCAGTCCACCGCTCAGCACCCAGGGTTCTTACCTGCGATAGTTCTTATGTGCAGATCCCACACTCAGACATGCTCATGTGCAGTTTGTGTGTGTTTTTGTTGAGTTTTATATGTTCAGCTTATTGTTGTTTCAAGGGGAGAGATCTGAGGACATCTCTCACTCCGCCATGTTTCCCAGAATCCTCTATTTCTTTATTCGGTATTCATTTTTAAATTTTTCAAATAATTAACAGTTTCAAGTATATGGTGAAATAAATTCTAGTCCATGCAAGTAGTCAACAGCTAAGGCATTCACCCAAAAAATGTATATAATGTATTGCTCATCTCCACTTTTCATTTAAATTTTTCAAAAGATTTATGCTTGGAATATAACTTCTGCATTCTCTTTGAATGGTGAGGTTGATGAAAATTTAACAGGCAAATAGAGGTTTCAGTTCAGCCTATCTATTAAGTCAGATTTTCTTTTTTAAAGCAGAGAAGTAATTGAATCACTTCTAAAAAATCAGAACTTAATAACATGGTTCCTAGAAAACAGTAATTGCATAGTCATCTAACATCAGATAATATGTGGCATTATTCACAGCAAATATTCTAGAGATATTATAGAATTCAGAAAAATAAATTTTATAAAACAAAATCTAGAAAGAAATTTATCACTGAACCATTTAGTAAATACTTTTTGCTCACTAAGTGATGGACTCTATGTGACACTTGCTGAATGAGCAGACATGACTACTATGCTTATAGAGATGATAGGCTAGAGGTAAACACAGATATATATATATATAAGTCAACAAGGTACATATATAAATAATTATATGAAACAGAAAAACACAGAACCATCTCATTTAAGGTCTCATGTGAAGGAGACAGATAGTAAGGCTTTGGAATGAAGAGCGGCATGTCTGGCTTTGGAATGAAGAGCGGCATGTCCAGCTCAGGAAAGTGAAAAGACCAATGTAACTGGCAGGTGTCACACAAGGGAGAATTATAAGGAGGTGCTTTCATAAAGAGTGCTACTTCATTTCTAATTAATTTCCTCTATTAGAAGCACTGCTTTGATTAATATCTTTGTAAGTTTGCCAGTAATAGTTTCATTATATCAGCTTTCTAAAGTGAAATTGTTGGGTCAACGTCTATTATATTATATTATATTATATTATATTATATTATATTATATTATATTATGTTATATTATGTTATATTATATAATATATATTTAAATTTATTTAAATTAGTTTTAAGTATACAGCACATTGGTTAGACATCTATATAGTTCATAAAACGATTCCCCCAATCGCTCCCTCCCTCCCCTGGCCCTCCACCTAGCCATCATATTAATGCTAACTGCATTCCCTATGCCGTGCTCCCATCCCTGTGACCAACTATCAAGTACTAATTTGTACTTCTTTAACCCTTCACCCCATTCTCTCATCCCCCAACCCCCTTCCCTCTGTCCATCACCAAATTGTCCACTATATTTGTGAGTCTGTTTTGATTATTTCGTTCTTTTTGTTCCTTAGATTCTACATATAAGTGAAATCATATGGTATTTATCTTTCTCTAACTTATTTTACTCAGCGTAATAACCTCTAGGTCTATCAGTGTCATTGTAAATGATAGAATTTCATTTTTTTAACGGCTGAGTAATATTCCATTGTATAGATGAACCATAATTTCTTTATCCAATCATATGTTGATGGGCATTTAGGTTGCTTCCATATTTTGGCTATTGTAAATTATGTTGCCATGAATATTAGGGTGCATAGATCTTTATGAATTATTATTTTGGTTTTCTTTGGATAAATACCCAGAAGTGCAATTGCTGGGCCAAAAGATATATCCATTTTTAATTTTTTGAGAAACCTCCATAGTGGCTGTACCAATCTGCAATCCTACCAACAATGTGTGAGGGCTCCCTTTCTCCGCATCCTCATCAACACTTGTTTTTTGATTTTTTGATAATAGCCATTCTGACAAGTGTGAGGTAATATATCATTGTGGTTTTAATTTGCATTTCTCTGACTATTAGTGACCTTGAGCATCTTTGCATATGTCTGTTAGCCATCTGTATTTCCTCTTTGAAGTATCTGTTCAGGTATTCTGCCCATTTTTTAATTGGATAGTTTTTTTGTTGTTGAGATGTATAAGTTCTTTATATATTTTAGATATTAACCCCTTATCAGATGTATCAGTAGCGAATATCTTCTCTCAGTTGTCATTTTGTTTTGTTGATGGTTTCCTATGCTGCACAAAAACTTGTTAGTTTGATGTAGTCCCATTTGTTTATTTTTTCTTTTGTTTCCCTTCCCCAAGGAGATATATCTAAAAAGAAATTCCTGTTAGTAATATCGGAGAGTTTACAGCCTATGTTTTCTTCTAGAAGTTTTATGGTTTTCAGTTTTAAATTTAAGTCTTTAATCCATTTTGAGTCTATTCTGGTATACAGTGTAAGAAGGTGGTCCAACTTTTTTTTTTTTTTTTGCATACACCTGTCCAATATTCTCAACACCAATTATTGAAGAGACTGTCTTTACCTCATTGTATATTCTTACCTCCTTAGTCATAAATTAAGTAAGCGTATAGGTGTAGATTTATTTCTGGGCTCTCTATTCTGTTCCATTGATCAATGTATCTATTTTTATGCCAGTACAATGCTGTTTTGATTACTGTAGACTTGTAGTATAGTTTGATATCAGGTAGTGTGATACCTCTAACTTCGTTCTTCTTTCTCAAGATTGCCATGGCTATTCAGGGTTGCTTATGGCTCCATATAAATTTTAGGATTGTTTTTTCTAGCTCTCTGAAAATTCCATTAGTATTTTGATAGGGATTGCATTGAATCTATAGATTACTTTGGGTGGTATGGCTATTTTAACAATGTTGATTCTTCCTATCCATGAACAGGGTATATGCTTCCATTTATTCATATCCTCTTCAATTTCTTTTTTCAATAACTTATAATTTTCTGAAAACAGGTCTTCTACCTTCTTGGTTAATTTGATTCCCAGGTATTTTATAGTTTTTGATGCAATTGTAAATGGGATTATTTTCTTAATTCCTCTTTCTGAAAGTTCATCATCGGTGTATAAAAATGCCACTGACTTCTGAATATTTATTTTGCAACCTACTACTTTACTGAATACATTGATCAATTTTAACAGTTTTTTGGCAGGATCTTCAGGGTTCTCTATAGATTGTATCGTGTCATTGGCAAATAATGAGAGTTTTACTTCTTCCTTTCCAATTCAGATGCCTTTTATTTCTCTTTCTTGTCTTACTGCTGTGGCTAAGACTTCCAACGCAATGTTGAAGAGGAGTGGTGAAAGTGGGCATCCTTGTCATGTTTCTGATCTTAAGGAAAATGCTTTTAGCCTTTCCACATTGAGTATGATGTTAGCTGTAGGCTTGTCATATATGGCCTTTATTATATTGAAGTATGTTCTCTCTATTCCCACTTTGCTGAGAGTTTTTATCATAAATGGATGCTGGATTTTGTTGAATGCTTTTTCTGCATCTGTCGATATGATCATATGATTTTCATCTTTTGATTTGTTATGTGGGGTATCACGTTAATTGATTTGCAGATATTGTACCAACCTTGCATCTCAGGAATAAATCCAACTTGATCATGGTGTATGACATTTTTAATGTATTGCTGAATTTGGTTTCTAATATTTTGTTGAGGATTTTGCATCAATGTTCATAAGAGATATCAGCCTATAGTTTTCTTCTTTTGTAATGTCTTTGCCTTGTTTGGGAATCAAGGTAATGGTGGCCTCATAAAATGAGTCAGGGAGCCTTCCCACTTCTTAAATTTTTTGGAATAGTTTGAGAAGAATAGGTTAAAATTCTTCTTTGTAGGTTTAGTAAAATTTCCTAGGACCCGTTTTTTGGGAGGTTTTTGATTACTGATTCTATGTCATTGGTGGTAATCGGTAGGTTCAGATTTTCTGTTTCTTCTTGACTCAGTCTTGGGAGATTGTATGTTTCTAAGAATGTGTCCATTTCTTCCAGATTATCCAATTTGTTGGCATATAATTACTCACAGTATTTTCTTATGATTCACTGTATTTCTGTGGAGTCTGTGGTAATTTCTCCTCTTTCATTTCTGATTTTATTTTTTTGAGACCTCTCTCTTTTTACCTTTGAAGAGTCTGGCTAAGAGTATGTCAATTTTGTTTATCCTTTCAAAGAACCAAACACAGGTCTTGGTTTCATTAATCTTTTGTATTGTTTTTCTAGACTCTATTTCATTTATTTCCACTCTGATCCTTATTATTTCCTTCCTTCTATTCACTTTGTTTGCTGTTCTTTTTCTTGTTCTTTTAATTGTAATATTAGATTGTTTATTTGAGCTTTTTCTTATTTCTTGAGGTAGACCTGTATTGCTATGAATATCACTCTTAAAACTGCTTTTGCCGTAACCCATAAATTTTGAGTCATTGTATTTTCATTGTATTTTCATTTTCATTTGTTTCTAGGTATCTTTTAATTTCTTCCTTGATCTCATTAATAACCCATTCATTGTTTAGTAGCATTTTATTTAGCCTCCATGTGTTTGTATATTTTCCAGTTTTTTTTCTTGTAGTTGATATCTAGTTTCATACCATTATGATCAGAGAAGATAGCTGATATGATTTCAATCTTCTTAAATTTATTGAGACTTAAAGACTATGATATATTTTTAAGCTCTTTAAAATAACATTTATAATTTACTTTTTTAATGTTTTAATTAAATTTATTGGGGTGACATTGGTTAATAAAATTATATAGGTTTCAAGTGTACAATTCAATAATATATCTTACCTACCTCTCCTGCTACCCCCTTTTCCTCTGGTAACTACTAAACTCTTGTCTGTGTCTATGAGTTTTTGTTAGTCTTGTTCATTTGTTGCTTTCAGTTTAATATCCCACATATGAGTGAAATCTTATGGTTCTCAAATTTTTCTGACTTATTTCACTTAGCATGATAATCTCAAGATCCATCCATGTTGTCATAAATGGAAGTAATTCATCTTTTCTTATGGCTGAGCGTCTGTGTATGTGTGTGTGTGTGTGTGTGTGTGTGTGTGTGTGTGTGTGTGACATCTTCTTTATCTAATTATCTATGGAAGGGCACCTTGGTTGTTTCTATGTCTTGGCCACCATGATTAATGCCTCAATGAACAACAGGGTGTGTATATCCTTACAGACAAAAGTTTTCAAATTTTGGGAGTAGATACCCAGAAGAAGGATTGCTGGGCCATATGGTAATTGTATTAATTTTTTGAGGAACTTCTATACTGTTGTCCATAGTGCCTATGCCAATTTACATTGCCACCAGCAGTGCACGAAGGTTGCTTTTTCCCTACAACCTCTCCAACAGGTGTGAGGTGGTATCTCACCATTACTTTTAAGGCGATTATTGATATATGAGATTTTCCTATAGCCATTTTAATGTTTGTTTTCTGGTAGCTGAGTATCTCCATTGTTTCTTTGTCCTTATGTTTTGTTATTTTAGTTTTTTTTGGTATTCTATGAGTTTTCCCTCTGTTTCCTTTTGTTTTATGTTATGTGTCTTAGTTCTGCATTTTTTTCATGTGTGGTTACCATTAAGTTTATGTAAAAGAAAGTTTCATACATACAGTAGTCCTCTTTCTTCTACATGTGTCTTATCTCCATTCCTCTTTGCAAATTCACACTTACTCCATCTCTTTTTCTGTTTTTATTGTCTCAGATTATCCCTACTTATGCTGTGAGTTCATTTCTGAGTTGTAGAAGCTATTGTCTTCTTTTTAAAAATGTTTTTACCTATTTTAACCATTATGGGATATTTAAATTTATAATACCCTATTCTGAATAAGTATTGCAATTTCTTCTGTCTGTTAGTCATCTTACTCATAGTTGTGTGTGTGTGTGTGTGTGTGTGTGTGTGTGTGTGTGTGTGTGTGTGAGAGAGAGAGAGAGAGAGAGAGAGAGAGAGAGAGAGAGAGAGAGAGAGAGGGAGAGAGAGGGAGGGAGGGAGAGAGAGAGGGAGATATTTTTTGTTTCAGGTAAAATATTCTCTTCAGTATTTCCTGTAATGTGCAATGGATACCAACCCATTTGGCACCAGGGACTGATGCTCCTATGTGAATCTAATGCTTGATGATCTGAGATGGAGCTGAGATGGTGATGCTAGTGCTGGGGAGCAGCTGCTGTATTTCCTAAGCTCACTTTTCATTCTTCATCTCTTTTATTGAGTTCTTCAGCTCCAGAATTTCTATTTCATTCTTTGTAAAGTTTCAATCTCTTTGGTAAAGTATTCCTGTTGTTCATTGATTTTGTTTCTAACTTCATTAAACCACTTATCTCAGTTTTCTTGCATCTCATTGAGTATTTTCAGAACTGCAATCTTAAATTGTCTTTCATTTAAATGACATATTTTTATACCTTTAAGTTTATTTTAAGGAGATTTTACATTTTCTTCTGTGCTGCCTTGTTACCTTGGTTGTTCATGGTATTTGATTGATTATTTCTCTGCCTAGGCATTTATGGGAATGAGATCTACCTTTTAAAAATTTTTTGTTATTATTAAGAGTAATCCCTCTTTAGCGGGTTGATAAGAATAAGTTTTTCTTTTGTTTTCCAGTAGGTGGCATACAAGCCCTCTTGCACTACCCAGGCTACCAGGATTTCTGCTGGGTGGCCAAAAAAAAAAAAAATTCCCTACATTCCCTGGGGAAGTGTGTGCCTTCTCTGTGACCAGGTTGTCTAGGTCTCAGGACTCCTCCTCCATATGAGAATGTGGTGGGCAATGGGTTTCCAAGCCCCTGAAAAGCCCCTGAAGTCCTGGTACAGCAGCCACATGCGGTGTTGTCCTGCCTGAGGTGCCCTAGGTGCCTCCGCTAGAATCAACTTGGGTGGAGTACTACTGGTGGAGAGGCCACTGGCATTCCTTTGGCTTTGTTCTCCTCTCAGTAATGGCCACTGTCAGGCCTAATCTACCTTGTCTCTGTATCTCTACTCATCACTGCGACCAGACAGTGTGTGTCTACCACTCAGAAGCTGTATTATGTTCAGTCCCCAAGGCTGCAGACTTCCTGCGCTGTAGCCGGACACTCCCTGCTGCAGTTTCCCCTGGGGTCCATGCTAGCTGTGAAAGGGTGTGTGGAGGTGAGCTCTGGGAGGGTAGGGGACGGTGGCCAGGCTCCATGGCTAAGCTTTCTAGAACACAGCTGTCGCACCTCCGTATTCCATCTCTGCCCTAATCATTAGGTTCCACCATAGTATGTCCTGATCACTCAGGCAGGAATGCTCGGGGCTACAGAGCCTGCACACCAAGACTTGATTTCTCCCCTCTCCCCGAGTCCTGCAGGCAGCTCCGGGCTGTATCCATGGCATCCGTCTCTGCTGCTCCTCTCCCTTTCATCCTCCCTGGCTCACCTCATTTGCTCACCTTCAGATGCTTTGATGCACAGATCTCTCAGAAGGGTTTGCGTATTAGGATGAGAACCTTCCGTTGGATTATAACTGTTAAATTTATTGTAATTTCAAGGCAAGAGATTCAGGGGACCCGTCATGCTGCTGTGGTTCTGATGTCACTCCAAGATTTTTTTTTTCACACGTTCCTAAATTTCTTGAGAACAAGGTTAGTCTTAAGACTCACCATGAAGAATTGTGTAATACCTGATTGATTTCTTAGTAGTTTATTTGATGCTGAAGAGGAAAAGTTTATCCCTCAAAGCCAACGAGAAGAAAAAACAGTCCTTAAGTCTTTCTCCATTCTTTTCTAGAAGAACCAGCTTATATGCATAACATGCAATTAGTAATAAACTCATTTCTTCCCACTCCCTGAATTAGATTCCTCTGCATCCATAAATTTGATATAGTTATTCTGAGTCTCACTTAAATATTCTCATAAAATGCTGTGTAGATATGTGTAGCTTATTACATGTTCACTTTGCTGTTCTGTGTCTCTTCTTCACAGGGGTACTATCTATCATCTTCTTACAACTTCTATTTTCTCATCATTTCACTGAAATTTGAGTAGTTGATACAAAAATCTCTGTTGTAACTGAATGTTTGTGTCCCTCCAAAATTCCTATGTGGAAATCTAATTCCCAATGTGATAGTATTATGAGGTGGGGCCTTTGGTGGGTGATTAGGTCATAAAGATGGAACCCTCATGAATGGAATGATTGCTCTTATGAAGGGACTCCAGAGAGCTCCCTCATCCTTCTGTCATATGAGGACACAGTGAGAGAACAGCCATGTATGAACAAGGAAACAGGACTTCAGGAGACACTAAAGCTGCTGGCGCCTTGATCTTGGACTTCTCAGCCTCTAGAACTGTGAAAAATAAATTTCTCTTCTTTATAAGCCACCCAGTCCATGGTATACCATTATAGCAGCCCCACTGGCAAGCCCTGAGATAGAACTGCTGGCAGCAGATGGTTCTCTAAGTGGAACCTCCAGACCAACAGCTTGAGAATCATCTGGGAGCTTGTTAGAGATGCAAATTCCCAAGTTCCACACCAGAAAAATTGAATCAGAAATTCTGGGGGTGGTGCTCAGCAATGTGCGTTTTAACTAATGCTTCTTTGGGTGATTCTGATGTATGCCAAGATTTGAGAACCACTGTCTGGTAGCATTACATGGTAAAAAATTAAATAATGAGAATACCTACTATGGGTTCAAACCACTCCTTATATGTGGCATTGGAAAAGCATCTTAACCTCTCTGTTAAATGGAAATAATATCTACAATATTTAAATAAATTAATGTATTTAGAGCAAGAAGCAGAGTGCCTGCCACTTTGGCAGCTTTTAATATATAATAGATTATAACCAAGATAATGATGATAATGAATGTGTAAACGAGAAAGAATTTTTGAGCTATATTTTTTGTTTTAAAGTTATTCTTATCTCAGTATTTCTTTTCAAGTACCCTTGCCTCTAAATTTTTATATCAAGTTAATACATAGAGTTCAGGATAACAGGAAAGAACACATCCTTGGAGGCAAGACAGACCAGATAGAAATATCTATTCCACATAGGGTTTACAGATTTAGCAAATAAAAATGCAGGATACCCAGTTAAATTTGAGTTTCATATAATCAATGAATATTTTTAAATCTAATTTTATCCAATAGAATATTTGAAACATATTTACATGAAAAAAATGTTAATTAACCTGAAATTAAAACTTACCTGGGTGTCCTGTACTATTACCTAAACCACTTATCACTGTGTGATATTAGGAAGTTACTTAACTTTTCCATGTCATTTTCCTCACCTGTAACAGATAATAGTAGTATCTACAGCACACAGTTGCTGTGAAGAATATAAACTACATTTGTATCATATATGTAATGTGTGTATATGTATTTACAAAACATAGGACAGTCTGGTAAACAATAAATATCAGTCTAAGATATTATTATTAATTATTCATAAAACTTTCCAGGTTTTTATTTCAATCCATGATTAGGCCTCTAATTTATCCTTCAAAAAGAAATATTTCATATCTGGTGGATTTGTGGATATTAATTGGTGCAGGAACTACTTACACATTAGTAATACAATTAGATGTTTTAGAACTATGGAATTCTATTGAAGGAGAATTCATTAGCATGTAAATGTTTTAACGAAAGAAACATGAACATTGACTTTATAACTGTTGCATCTAAAATTTTTTCCACATTTTTTTCTAAAGTTTGGCATTCATTACGCAAAATAACCAAAGTTTTTACTAAACTTTTCTAGATTTTTTAAATCTAATGCATTTCAAAATCAGCTCTATAGGATAACTAGGACATGGTTAAGTTCTATTTTTCACAGGAAAAGAAAAGATTTTAAAGGTTGCATAGTTCACTTCTTTTGTATGCATTTTACTCTAAGAGATGAAAATTCAATGTTGAATTGTTAGTGAAAGTAGTAATTTTTATATCAAATGAACTAAAGTAGAAAATAGAATCATGTTTTCATTTTTATTTCTCTGACTTTTACAGATAGAGAAATTTATCAGTAAGACTTTTTGTATGTTTAAAAATTATGGCATTAATGTAAAATGTCACTATAAATGAAGATGCCTATGACTTAGAAATATTGTACTGCATATTTAATACATTATTATTTAATTTGTTTTAATAGACTAGTCTGGTTGAAGTGAAATTTCATCTCTTTTAGAAAATAATTATATGAGAAAGAGTATGTTAGATATTAGTAGAAGTTTTAATAGCATTTAATATCCATAAGATATATGCTCTTTGTTTTGTTTTCTCTAGAAGAAAAATAGAAAACTAGTGTTCTGAGGTTACTGTTTCATAGGTGTAACATATATTTTTGGTGATAGATTTCTATATGGTATAGTAAAGTGGTGAACAATGCTAAAAACTTACCATATTTTTTTTAAATAGTAAAACTACACTTCCTGCAAATATTACTTCACTTTCCAAATGTTGAGCCAGTTATGAAAAAGTGATAGAGGGGATCTCGAATTTCAACATTTAACACCAGTCTCCCCCATCTTCTGCCATCATCAGCATTAACATATTGCTTTACATATAAAGCTGTTTCAAATGAAAGAAAGTGTATCTGATGTTATTTTAATAATATTTTAAAGGCTCTTTTGTGTAAAGTCCAAACCCTTTAATAATGGCCCTGTCTCTGCCTTGCTCCATACTGATCCCCCCCTTTCCTTCTTCCTTCCCCTGTCACACCAGAACAACCCACCATCACAGCTACCTTAGATACCCCAAAGCAGAAACATACATGCATACATGTAGTTTCCTTTTACTATCTCATTTTTAACCATTCCTCATAACCTAGTTTGTGTTCCGACCATAGGTTGAGGGAATTCATTCAAATGCACCACTCACTCCAAAACACTGTTGCTGCCTCTTTGAATATTTACCTTTTCTAGCATGTTATCTTCTCCTACATACATATTTTCCCTGGTTAATATCTCCTAATACTTTAGGCTTTGGCTTGCTCATATATTCAGTAGGATCAGGAAGTTATCCTGACCAGCAAAGTCTAGTGATCACTTCTCATAGATTACAGCACCTTCCTGTATGCACACTAATCACATTATCTGTTTACTTGCTTAATTTGCTCACTCTTCAGCTTTTTGAGAATTCGGACTATCCTCTTCATTGTTGTGCTCTGAACCCATCTCATGGTCCAGTATATAATAGGTTCTCAAATATCGAATCAACAAATGTATGATTCCTTCATTTACATACTAAGAAGTTGAGAATAAGAAGCTATTAGCTTTATCCAAAAAGTATGAAATGAGGATTATTCCAGATGCCTTATGGTATAATGGAGTCATGACAGAACTGGATGTAAAGTATATTTCTCTCATTCTTTTGATTCAGAATTAATTCCAATTATGGCCACAATTCTCTACTCCTTGTTAACAGTCAAACTTCAAGAAAATTATCTTCACATATTGTCCTCTAATTCTCATCTCTAACATATTCTTCAGTCTGCTGAAACCTGGCTTCTATCTTTCCAATACACTGAAATTGACTTGTAAAATGTCAGAATGAACATCCCCACCTATTGAAGTGAATATTTCTTCTCTTGGCCCCATATGTACCATACCTTCCTATTATCCTCTACATCACGGGCTTCTCCTTCTCAATCTACTTTTCTGGCCTACTTTCTGCCGACTCTCTAATATAACATATATTAGGGTTGTGACCTGCGCCCCTCCTCCTCTATCAGTACAGAGACTCATATATACAACTGCCAGTTGTCATCTCCACTTGGTTCTGTTACTGGTTTCAATATTAGGAATGCTTTCATGCACCTGATTCCTACACCTTCTTAACCATTTCAGTAATTCCAGAAAACTAGAATTCATCCCATATCTCTTCATTTTTTTCATACTATTCATATAATTCATCAGTAAATCTAGACGGTTTTATCTTTCAAAATATCTTGAATGCAACATTTTTTTTTTTTACAAGTTACACAGCTACTGACTTGGTCCAAGTCACCATGATATTGTCACCACATCTTTGTTTCCATTGACACTATTCCTTAATCTCTTTTCAATAGCAGCTAAAATAGAGTGATCTTTAAAGAACATAAATCAGATGATTCCTTTTCCTGCTTTAACCCTCTAAATATTGTTAAATTACTTTTAAAGGAAAAAATTTGAAAGAGGGCTTTCACGGTCTGCCCCTAGTCTACATTCTGGGCATTAGAGTAGATGATTCTACACCCTGACACCACTCTTCCATTTTCAGCCATGTGGATTCCTGTGATCTTCTTGAAGAGGCTAAGCTTTTTTCTGGCCTCTGGGTCTTTAATCTGGTTGTTCCTTCTACCAGGAATGTTCTCTTTCATTTCCTTCACATGGTCTGGCATTTCTCAGTCTTGAGGTCTAAGAGACCATCTGGCATGACACCCTGTCTAACTTTATTTCTGCTTTCTTTATCTTGTTTGCTTGGTAATTATATAATTTTGGCTTCCTGCTTGTTGTCTGTCTTTCCTCACCACCCACATGTAAACAGTAATCATAATATTTGTAATCTTCTTTATGGTGATACCAGTGCATACACTGTAGGCACTCATTGCTTATTTGCTGACTGATTATATGAATAAATATTACTAAGTATGCATACCTCAGTTTTGTCATCTGTATAGTGAAAGAATTTTGATTTGATCATGTCTGAATTACTTTCTACCTTTCAAATTATTTGAATTTTTTACCATTATACTCTTTCTTGCTCCTAACATCTGCGTTGTCATATTTCACAGCATCTTCTGTAGACAGGGGCCAGGTATCCCACTGATAATCACCCCCTCATCCATTACATGCTAGAATTTATTTTCTTATATGAAGACAGTGGAATTTGCATTAATTGTAAATTAAAGAGATGAATCCAGTTAAAGTGCTTCTGCTTAACATATAATGAGCTAACCACAAAGCTATTTTAATGGATCAAGAAATGCTCACTGTTTGTGCCTGAGGACTTTAAGAACTACAAGATAAATGTTAAAAATCATGTCTATAATTTTTTTTTTTTTAAGTTAGGGAAACTTCGTGAGTCATTTCTCTCTTCTCTTTCATACTTCTCTTCCTGTGGCTATTTTCTTGCCAATCTGTCTCCAGTGCTCAGAAGTTATAGCCTCAGCTATTAATTACAATTGTAAAATCTAAAGCTCAAGATTATTTTTGCCATGTGCATATCCATGATGACACTTCCTTGCAATAAGAAAAATATGTAACAACAACCAATAGGATCCACTACCCAACACAAAGCAAGCAGGCAAGTAGTGTGTTAAGCCATTGCCTATAAACTGGATTTAAGGACAGTTACTAATAACATGGAAGAGGATACACAAGATACTTGGATGGGAGACTACCTAGGAAAACCAAGTGCTATAGGCATAAATAATAATAAGAAAGAAAGAAAGAAAGAAAGAAAGAAAGAAAGAAAGAAAGAAAGAAAGAAAGAAAGAGGAAGGAAGGAAGGAAGGAAGGAAGGAAGGAAGGAAGGAAGGAAGGAAGGAAGGAAGGAAGGAAGAGAAAAGTCCATGGATGTGGTTCCACAGCGTAGCAATTAGCACATCTGTTTTACACACAAAAGGTCCTAGGTTCGGGTGCCAGTGGAGCCATGGTCCATGGTCTATAGCCATGCCACCCTGAACAAGCCTGATAACTGATCTCAGAAGCTAAGAAGGGTCGGGCCTGGTTAGTACTTGGATGGGAGACCACCTAGGAAAACCAAGTGCTATAGGCATAAATAATAATAAGAAAGAAAGAAAGAAAGAAAGAAAGAAAGAAAGAAAGAAAGAAAGGAAGGAAGAGAAAAAATATCCAAAGTGTCTGATATAGTGTCTTAAACACTCAAAAAATATGTTTCTTTTCACATGTTTAACATTTTCTAAATGTATTCCTTTTTTTTCTAAATGTAGAAGAAAATGTATGAGATTCGAAAAAGAGAAGAGATAATATAAGAAAGGAAGCCAGGAAGGGAGAGATGGAAGGAAAGGGAAAGAAGAAGAAAGGGGGCAAGGAAGGAAGGAAAAATGGAAGGGAGGGAGAGAATGGGGAAGATGAGATGGAGGGAGAGAGGAACCACCCTTTCAGCCTTTGTATTCCCTAATGGGAAATGGCACAGTACAGTGTAAGGGTTCGGCTCCTGATATTAGACTTGCCTTCTTTGAATTCCTGATCCTTAATTCTCTTATGTTCGACAATTTACCTGACAATTCTGTGCCTCTGCTTCCTCACCTGTGAAGTGCATAAAAAATAGGACTTTCATCATAGTATTGTTGTGAGAATTAAACAAGATATTAAGTGCAGAGTATTCATAACTCTGCCCAGCACAAAGCAAGTACTTGGTTATTACCAGCCATTATTAATACACAAAAGGACTGTCTTCCAAAACTGCTTCTGCAGTACTCTACAGCTCTGGACACAAAACAGGCGCCTACGCATTTAATAGCGGTTATTGCTAACATTCTGCTTTCATCTGCAGAGGGATATGGCTGGAAGCAGTTGCAGCAGAAAATTAGACATCTGGATGAAGAGAATAATAAAAACAAATAAGCACATGCAAAAGCCATCACTGGGGGAAAATATTAATGTTAAACTCTTTCTGTCTACCAGCTATGAAAAGAGATACATATTCCTCATTTCTGGTTGCGTTGAGGTCAAAATGCGTAGAAGCTTAAATCTGACCCGCATCTGTTCTGCTGGCTAACCTCAGCACACATATTCTAAGGAAGAAACCCCAAGGAAGCGCATCCCATAGCATCTTCTTGTGGAGCAAAATTATGAAAACTAGTATCTGAAAGAGCCCTTCCTGGCATCAGATGCTAAGATCCTGCCACACTTTAAATCAAAATGAAATAAACTATTTCAAATTTTACCAAAAACTGACTGCTAAAATTTTCTGCCGTTTTCCTTTATTTTTCCTCTTATCCTATTATCTAACCTCTCTTCTTCCTACATTTGTCGATTTTGTTCTGCAAGTAGGCTATTCTGCTCCTAGTGCTTTATATATCCTTTTGAAATGGTGAGAGCGAGAACCTTGCTCCAGAATAAGAACTCATATTTCAGAGGGGGTCAGTGAGCTGCACATCAGCCTCACCTCATAGGGACCAGGGAAAGCATCCTGAATACCATATTTCACAGTGATTTTTTGTCTGCCAGTTTGACAAGGCACTTATTTCTTTATTATTAGCACCTAAGAGAAAATGAAACATTGTTATACTATTTTTTTATCATTTGTGTTTTAATCAACAGAAGAGATGTATTAAAGAGTTTTAATTCAGCTATGATCCTCATTTGAGTGTTTTCCATGTGCCAGCCATCATACAAATGGGAATAGAAAGATAAAGATGTGGGCTTCTTTAATAACTTAAAGTCTAGTAGTGGCCATCATGACATAAATAAATATATTGTAATGAAACATGTTGCCACCATAAAGGTGCATAGAAAATAGTGATGTATCACAGTGGAGATGGGATGACAAATCTAGGAAGGAGTTAGGGGATAGTAATTGTGCTATTTTAAGAACTCATGCTTTGCCTTGTGAGTGATGGAAAATCATGGAAGGGTTTTCTTATAAAGGGAAATTTGATTGCTAGCACAGGATAACAGAATATTTTAAAGCAGAAGCAACTCAATTATTCAAGTTTCAAAAGTAAAAAAAGTAAAACCAATATATATGTATATAAATATACATACATACATAGATATATGTATATACAATGAAAATACAATCATTAACATCAAAGATGACTATTTTATAAATCTGATAATGAATCTATGGCATGGCTAGCATTCAAAGATGAAGTCAGAATGCAACCATCAGATGGAGGGACTGCACAGCTAGTTTATAAATCTAGATATTAAGCTTTCTGTATACCAAAGCAGTGAATCGATATGCTTCATTGATGTGTCTAGAATTTGAATTAGCCTGCAAAAATGACTGAGCCACTAAAATATATGAGCTTCCTCATTAAGATAAGAATTTAAAAAAAAAATTGTGTTTGTCATCTAGCCTGGGAACCAGGTGAAAGACATGGTGGATTTATTTATTTCTTCTTCATCCAAGCCTTTAACATACACTGGGCAAATTATTTTCATAGGTCCCAAACAAGGAAACATCTTATCTTCTGACTACAGAGGTCATGTTTGCTAAATAAATACATACATACATAAAGATACCACACACACACACACACACATACTCACAAATATGTCATAGAGGTGAATGAAGATGAAACTGGCAGGAAGACTTCACACTTATTTCTATTCTGGTGTGATAATCAGGTATCAATCACCAAAGGCGGCTGAGCCTGATGAATCAGCTCAGCCACTTCAGTTGATTCCCCTCTAGCAACTCCTACAGAAGCTTCTCCTCCCTTTTGTAGACAAATCATGGTTATGAACATGCTAAGGTGGAAAATTAGAGCAGAGGCAAGTGAGACATACCCAATATAACACTAAAAAATTAACTTTCCCCCAGAAATATGTCTTCCACTTTCCATTTGCCTTGTCTTCATGATTTTGATCTATCTGTATTCTCTTTTATAAAGAACTGTCTTTATAATTTTTTGTAAAACTCTGTGTGTGTATTTGTGTGACCACATGTGTGTGGGCATTTTAATGAACATTAGATACATGTAATAAACATTTAAAATAATAGGTTTACAAAGAGAATAAATGCAAAAAGTGCTTTTTGACACACAAGCCTCTCACGTCTGTAGTTCCATCCTGCTCATAGGACCCAATTTATTAAAAGATACATTTCCATTACTCTGTACATCATATTTCCATAACAAATTTTAGAAGAACCATATTTCAAAGTATCTTCTCTGAAGATACAACCAAAATGTGGCCATCATCAAAGTGAAGAGGTTCTTGGTTGCTCACAGACAAGATGTAAGGCTATTCTGCTCTGTACTCTCAGAGCTCCCTGGGAGGCGGGGAGAATGAATGTTGAAGTTTGTTGATGTAATGGCTGATAGTAGAAAACAAAGTAGGGGATGAAACCAGGCATTTTTTAAGGGCAGCAACCCTTATAGTCTTCCATGTCCTTATACTCTAGTTTATGCTTTCAGGGACTCAAAGGGGAAAAACAAAAAAAGGGGATCTTTAAAATAATAAAACTAATGTTTATCACAGAAGTCATATGATACATAAAATTATTGCTGAATTATTCTAATTCAGAAGATGAGCAAAGACTTCTGTGGATCTGTCAAGTGGTTTTGTTCAGGCTTTTAAAAAAACAAAACAAACATATTTGAGGAGCTGTATGAACTATTAAATCGCTCTCTTGAGATTCACACCATATACTTCTTGATTAATTTCTTATTATTGTTGTCTCTACTGAGAAAACAGAACAGCAATGAACCACCAGTCTATCTCACCTCAGGACTGTTTTTGAATCAATTCATTGTTCTCTGTCCATTTATAGAGCTTCCTTTTCATCTGTGGTTATGTACTGAGCACAAGACAATGCTAGCATATCAGAGAAAAGACACTCATATATAAACACTCATATAATTGTAAAGAGAGTAATAAATATAATGAAGAACAAGAAAAGACTACGGCATGTGTCAATAAGCAGCAACCTATACCACTTTGGAAGTGAGACAAGTCTGGAAGGATTCAGAGAGGACGCAATAACATATCCTATACGATAAAAGGAGTTCAGCAAATCAGCAGGTCCATAATAAACATTTCAAGCAGAGAAGTTTATGTAAATGCTGAAGGCTGGAAAAGTTGGCATCCTTGAGAAACTGCATACAACTCTAAAAGCCCGGAGTGTTGGATGTACTAGGTGATGCTGGACAAGTCTGGAAAATGTGGATTGCAAAGTTAGGCAGTGTCAGATCAGGAAGGCTATTGAACGTAAATTTTGGATCTGTTAGAGGTAAATTTTCGATCTGTTAGACTCCTTTTCCCCATGTACATCTTGACATGCTTCTCATGCAATCCCAGATCAAGACTATCAGGTCAGAATAAATGGAGGCAAGCAATTTCATGTGGCATCATAGTCAGTAATATTTGACAGGTTCACATTTTTGTTACATCACTTCCTATCCCATAAGCATCCTAATCTAGCTCATTTATTTATTTTTCTTTCAGATTACATTGTCTTATGATTACTTTCAGTTAAGTGATCAAATGCTATCATTCATTTTGTCATCACAAAATATTTTATTGACAAATGCTAGCATTTGAACTTTGAATTCAATTGTTATTGATCTCTTTTAAGAAAATTTTTATTAATAAAACTTCAAATCACAAATAAAGCTGTACCAATTTATAACCATTCCTAAGTAATTAATTCATTTAATCACCTAATATTTATTGAATGCCTACTATAGGTATGGCCACTCTTGTAGGTTTTTAGAATAAAAAGATGTACAAGATAAGTCTCTTTTACCTCAAGGAACTGTAGGTTCAACAAGGAGGGACAGGCCCCAAAGTAAGAACCTGTAATATCAGTCCAAGCTTAATGTGCTCTGTGAAAGAGATTTGAGACAGCCTTATTCAGAAGGACATTGACAAGAATATGTTTGTCATAATGGTATTTAATTTGATAGCTAGTGGTTCATAAATGTCTAGACATTATGTAATTCTCGTAGAAAGCACAGGGCTATAACACCTAAGACATGAAAGAATATAAAACATACACAATTTACAAAATATTTTTTTCAAGTAGATGTCTGAAAACATCTATTTGATAAAAGTGATAAAAGTGTTTATTTATTCATAGATTTTTATTGTCTAGTTTTTTGACTTAGAAAATCAAACTGAACTATCCTTAATTTATTTAAATAGTTCTGAACATGAGCTAATTTTTAAAGAGAGCTTTAGCAGGACAGACTTGAGAGCTCTGCATGAACTGAATTGAGCAGGGACATTCAAATATTCAAAGATCTGTTCTCATTTGAGTGGACAATACTAGTTTTAAAAGGGCTGCTCTCTATCATGAGTCTACAGAAGGCTGCACAGAGGCCAAATTTGACTGCAAATGAGCTCTTCTTATCCTTCTATATTTATCCAAATTTATCTGTTTTTATAGTGCTATAAATGCTCTAACTGGAAAACCCCAAAATTTCAGGCTTAACCCATGGATGTTAATGTCTTGCTCACTTAAGAAACCAACTTCAGTGTTCTTTATCTGAAGATGGTTCTTTCCATGTTGTGGCTCCACCATATTCTACAACCACCAAGTCTGCTGTAAATAGCCCAATAAAAATGGGTCAAAGGACTTAACAGATTCCTTACCAAAGAAGATATACAGATGGTAAATAAGTTTATGAAAACATGCTCCATATCATATGTCATGTATAGATGATGTATTATTGAATTATACAACTTGAAACCTATATAATTTTATTAACCAATGTCACCCCAATAAATTCAATTTAAAAAAAGACTTTCTTCAAAGAACTAAACAACACAGCTATATATAGTAGAGATGCCACAATAAAGTTGTTTTCTTTCATTTGTTAAGTAAATTGTTGTTGATACTTGCTGAAAAAACTATCTCTAGATTAGACTTTATTATGTTAGCCATATAGTATGACAAGAAGTAAAGGGTTCAGCTTTTGCAAAGGTAGGCATCCTTTAAAATTTGTGTTTTTTTAAAGAATAAATATAATAATTTCTTTAAAAAACAGAAAAGAAAAACAATGAGATGTCACTACACCCTATTAAGATGGCCAAAATCCAAAATACTAACAACAAATCTTGGCAAGGATGTTGAACAAGAGGAGCTTTCATTCATTGGTGGTGAGAATGCAAAATGGTTCAGCCACCTTGGAAGACAGTTTGGTGGTTTCTTACAAAACTAATCACATTCTTACCACCCACTCCAACAATCACATTTCATGGTATTTACCCCCAAAAAGTTGAAAACTTATGCCAACACAAAAACTTACATATGGATATTTAAAGCAGGTGTATTCATAATTGCTGAAACTTGGAAACAATCACAATATCCCCCAAGAAGTTAGTAGATAAACTGTAGTACATCCTGACAATAGAATATTATTCTGCACTAAAAAGAAAGAAGCTATCAAGCATAAAAAGACATGGAGGAAGCTTAAATGCTTATTACTAAGCAAAAGAAGACAATATGAGAGGATAAATACTGTTTGAATCCAAATATCTGACATTCTACAAAAGGCAAAACTATGGAGATAGTAAAAGATCAGTGATTGCCAGGAGTGGAGTAGTGAGATGGACAGGCAAAGTATGTGTAACTTCTCTGTAAGATAGTATAATGGTGGATACATGTCATTATACATTTGTGTAAATACACAGAATTTATAACACCAAGAGCAAAACTTAAGGTAAACTATAGACTTTGGATGATTATGACATGCCAATGTACATTCATTAATTCTAATAAATGTATTGCTCCAGTGGGAAATTGATTATGAGGAAGCTATACATGTGTCAGGAAGGGAGTGTATGTAAATATCTGTACCTTCCCCTCAATTTTTGCAGTGAATCTAAAACTGCTCTAAAAAATTAAGTGTTTCTTTTAAAAATGGGAGTATCTTTTATTAAACTGTGTTTTCAACCAGAACTGGAATTTTTTCAATTAATTTGGAAAGTCAATTTTTATATAACCATGAGTTATATAATCTGGCATCACTAGTGGCCTGATGACTAAAAAAACATTAGGAATTTTGTTTCTATGAGTCCTGGCGATAATTACTTCTCAGTTGAAATTCTCAAATGGCTAATTTTTTGGAAAAATATATGGTCAAGAGAGAACTTTATCCCAAGTTTTAGAAGAGCAAAGTAGCCAAAAACCAAACAGTAGTATATGGCAGAAGTGGTGGGGAGCTGGAGGAGGAGAAAGGAAAACATATTTAACATTAATCTTTTATATTTTCTTAGGCTGTTTTTATATTTGGTAAAACTTGAATATTAAAGACATAATCCTTCTTAATTAGTTTTTTAATTCTTCCAAAGGCTCAGCTATACTATCTTTGCCTTAGGGTGTAAGTTAATCAGAAATTCATATAGCAGCTTATCACTGTCTGCATGACCATTCCTTCTATTATTCTGACTCTTCCAATAGCCACTCAAGTAATTAATATTTTCTTTTAATGATTATGCTCCATAAAATCTGTGTTTGTGTTTTTTTAATCACCATCCAAGTAGAGCTCAGAAAAACATTGAGAATTTAGTAATACACCCGCAAGTCTGACCATTTTTATTGCTTAAATTTCAAAATCCTGAACATTCATGTAATAGCCTTTTTTTCCAATGTCATCTCCTGTAGCTTGCCCCCTTTCCCTCAATTAGACACCCCCCCTGAGTGTCTACTATGTGTCACATGCTTGTGACTCAGCAGAGGACAAGGAGGTTTTGGGCTTGCCCTCTGGGATCCACCATTCCAGCCTCATCTAAAGGACTCAGTCCCTCAGGCAGACCATGCTCTTTTCAACCCTCTGTCCTCACTCAATCAAGGACAGGAGACTGCTCTTTTGCAGGAGAGAAAGTGAATGGTATTTTAAAAAGATAAAGCAGCTTTATAAATGCTGAGGATTAAAGTCTGGCCTCCAACCCAAAGATCTGCAGTTATCTCCATCTAGGTAAAGAGGATTAAGTCATCCCATTTCCCTTCTCAGCACCTGTCACACCCCCTCACACAAATAAACATTATAATTGTTAAGATCACAGACTTCAATCAGAAACTCTAAACCTTGCTGTGTGTGAGCTTGAATAGCTTATTTAACATTCTGAGGCTAAAGTTTTATTATGAAACTGGAATAATATTAACTACTTCATAGGGATTTTTTGGAATTTTTTTGAAGATACTATAGGTTACCTGAATTGAGAATGCTATAAACTAAGAAAAAAAAAGAAAAGAAAAAAGGAATGCTATAGACTAGAAGCTTAAGATCAAAATAAATATACTGTTAAACTTGATCACACCTCTTGGATAGTGGATAGCTCAACATACGATAAGGAAAATAAAATGATAATAAAAGTAGAAGGAAATGAAAAATAAATCATATAAATGGAATGGTGAGAATGAATGAATTGACTAGAATATGGGAGGACAGTGATAAGCCTTGTTGAGAGGTGATGGGATAGTATTAAAATCAACTGAAGATAGTTGTTCTTGAGGCTATTCACCATTCTCCCATTATTCTGACCATTGCTGGTCAACGATAGGTTTAAAGGTAAGATCATGTTGTCAACAAAGAGGACAGAGTTCTCACAGTGCTTTTCATATAAAGTTTACTGGCATCCTTTTTTCCTAGCCACACCAATTCATCTCTACTCAAATTTGCATTCCCAATTAAAATGATTCCTTTGGTAACAAGAGCAAGTTCTTCTGACAGTATGAAAAGAAAAGAAAGAAGATTTAGGAAAAGAGAACTTGGAGCATTTTTTAAAACATAACTTTATTTAAAAATTCATTTTTAAATACAGACACTGCAAAGATTAACTTATAAGAAACTCTGAGCCCTTTACATATAATAGAAATAAGTTTAATCTGTGGCTTCCCCTGTAACGACTAGCTGAGAGAGATAGTAATTGAGGAAGAAGGAAAAGAAGGAATATTAGTGCAGACTTCACTGGGGTATGATAGAACTTTAAACACAATAGGAGCATGCAAAAGCACTAAACATCTGGACTGGGAATGTTGGGAAAAGAAGAACAAAAAAAGCAAAAACAAAGAAAGAAGAGAAAACACTAACACCCAAGACTGTTTTGTTTCTTTTTTATCACAACTGCACATCCACAGTGAGCATGTCCTAAATGAGCTTTTTAATTCTTTTAGTGGCATATGGCAAAAATCGATATACTTGATTTATAATAGCTTTAGTGACAGTGGCAAAAGCAAATGTTGAATATGAATCTAATCCACAAATGCTGTCACATGGCTGTAGCAAATTTTGAGCCACATTCCTTTCTCCCATAGTTTACCAGCAAGGAGGCTGCTACAAGTCTGGAGCCTTGTAGTGCTTTAGGCTCATAGGACATTTTCTGGTATATAAGCATAGTTTTGATTTTATTGCTTCTATGTAGACTAGAAGATCTCACTGTGGTACAAGTTACCAGAGAAAGAGAGTGAGTACCTTTAAGAAGGGTGAAGGTGAGATCCTGGACTTTTAAAGGGCACAGAGATACAAGTAAGCTCCTGTACCCCAGAATGAATCCATTCTGCCCAAGCCTATGTCCCAGGATCAAAATCCTCTCATCATCTATCGATTTCACAAATAAGGAAAGTGAAGCATGTAAAAGTGATGTGACTTGCTTAAGGTAAAACAACTAGCATACAGCAAATCATACTCTCCCAGTCCAGTGCTCACTAGCCAGCTGAACTTTCCCAGGCAGCATTTAGGAAAAGAGCCAAAGGAAAAAATCTTTGAAAGAACATCTCTGTAGAGCTTAGTTCTATTTACTATCAAACAGAAGAGTTTGATCTTCTTTTGATATATTTCAAATATTTGAATTAGTCACTCAAGTTTTGAAATACAAAATATGTACCTTCCTGCAGATAACCAGAGTAGTTGTCAGAGTCTGTAACCAGGGACACAATATCCAAAACACAAAATGACAAGGAGTAAAATGACAGTGAAGTTTGAATATAGAACCCTAGGGTTCAAGAATAACATGAAACTTGTTTTATCTTGAGAAAATATATTTTAATGGCGAAGACTAAGAATAGTGAGTCCAGAGACATATTTTTACGCCAATTCAGATATGATCAATGTAAAAGAGACCTACCTTATTCTCTTTCTTATGAAGACTTTTTCTTTATAATATGGTGGTAATAATAACAGATCTAATTTGTGTCTACATATGTACTTCTGAGAGATGTATGGGCAACTTATCTGACAGGAGATTTAATCAACTGAACAACACTTGAATTGGCTTCCAAAAGATGGAACTTCCAAAAGACAAACCAGATTTGGACACAAATGATGGTCATCAACCAAACTCCAGGAGGCCAAGAATAAACACCAGAGGGTGAGAAACAGAATAAGAGCTCAATTCCCACTACAAAGCCAGTTTATAGTCATAAAAAGACTGCAGAAGAAACGCAGGATGGGGAAAATGCGAGAAGCATACAAGAATATTACCTAGTAGCTACTATAACTTTCTTTTTTGGTTGGTGGGTGAATGCTCTGTAATTTAAAAAGGCTGGAATACACACACACACACACACACACACACACACACACACACACATATTTTACACATTAATATTTTATGAATTATATGATTGTCTATATTTCCAAATTATTTTTCTGCCTCAGGGGCTACAACTTAATAGTTAAGAACATAGACTGAAGATTTTTATTCTGCTCCAGATTTCTTGAAAATTACTGTTTGACTCCCCAAGTTTCAATTTCTTTACTGATAAAACAAAATAAGTGTTTAATTCTCAGTCCTATTGTGAGAATTATCTCAAACAACTCCTGACATATAATAAACTCTTAATTATTCTCAAATTAATAGTAATTTATTGTGTCATAATTTATCAAAATAGATATTTAGTATAACAGATAAATTCCAATTAAACATTACCAAGTTGTGCATGATTATTAGATTATCAACATAGGGTTTGGAAGGAACAAGATGGAAAGGTAATTACCTATTTGTAAGCAGACAGAAAACAAAGAAAACATTGACAGACAGGGTCAACTTACCATGGCATCACTTCATTCCATTAAATTGTCTTTATACTAAACTTTACATGAGAAATAATTTTCAGAAAGATGCTAATATCTCTGTGCACAACATTAATTAGTGACAATAACAGCAACAGACATTTATGGAAAAGGTGAGAGAAACAGTCAATTGTAGAATTCCTAACAGATTCTCTTAGAGAAGACCTTGAAAACCATTGTTAACTGTTGATTATGTCCCCACCAAGAGGTAGCCAGATGCCAACACACAAGGATGTGGAAGACAAATGTATTATTCCCAATGACTAATATAAGAAATCAACATAAATCATACATTAAATTAAAACTCTTAATTTTTTTTACCATGAAATTAATAACAGTTCTTAGATTTTGACAAAGAGACTTTTGAACCAAGTTCAATTATAATATTCCTTGAATATCTGTGGCATGTAAAGTTTTTATAAATGTGTTATATATTTTAAATAAATATTCATTTAACAATTATTTATTGACTATCCTCTGTATGAGGCAATATCTTAGATACTGAGATAGAGATAGGAGTAAATGTATTTTGAAATGTATTTAAGTGATTGTCTTAGTTCACTTGGGCTGCTATATCAAAATACTGTAAACTAGGTGGCTTAAAAACAACAGAAATTTATTTCTCACAATTCTGGTGAGTGTAGAAAGTCCAAGGTCACAGCACCAGCAGATTCAGTGTCAAAAGGGAGAAGTAAGCTTCTAGGGCCTCTTTCACAGAGACACTAATCCTACCCATAAAGGCTCTGCTTCCAGTATCTGATAACTTCCCAAAGGCCCCACCCACCTCCTAATAGTAACACCTTGGGGTTAGGAATTCAACATATGAATTTTGGGGGACACAAACATTCAGATCATAGCAGCAGTAGTACCTAGAAAAATATATTTAACAGATAAAAAGTAATTCTAAAAATTATCAGCAAAATTAAAAATCAGCTGTTGCATTTTAACTACTTAATGTGTTTTGAGAATGACTTTTGGCTAAAAATAAGTGAATTCTAGTTTTTAGTTTTATTTATATAATGACTGAAATTATTTTTTATAACATTTTTGGTAGTACTAAAAGATTATTCCTCTCTAAAGCCAATAAGTCATACAATTGGATGATTAAAAAGCATTCTCACACATATGAAGAATTGTGCCCATTCGCTATGTAACAGCTATAGCAATCTAATATATTTTTCTCAAACACGTACTTTTTAACAAGAAAAGTAATTGAATTCATATAGTGAATTTCTCCTAACTTGCTCAAATACTTTGTGGCTCATTGATTCAGATACTTTGAGCATGTTAATGACAAGTTGACACCCTTAGACATGGGAAATATGATTTAACCCCTAAAAGAGAAAAGAGGTTCACTGGGATTTATAACTACTGTTATAAATTCTTAATATACTTACTAATTCATTTATTCTTCACAATTATCTTGAATATAAACTGCAAATAAAATAAAACCATATCTCAATCACAGAACACTGTATAGAGATAATGTTTTAAGTACATTAAATAGTTACAAGGCAATACTGTTACATTTTAAGGTTCTCACAAAGTAATGTGTCATTTGGTGCTACAAGCAGGGAAGGAAGTATGCTACTAAAATCTCTCTTCAAAAGTGGACCTGCCATAAGAAGAAAGGTTGGCTGAGAGCCTCCAACTGCAGCATCTTCAGAATCCGCTCTAGCATCCAACCAAAGGCCATACTCTCCTTTGCAGCTCCCAGAAAACATCCGGTTGAGTCCAGGAATGGTACAAAGACTTTGGCCATTCAATGTCAACTCATTTACAGGCTATCTGTGTCAAAGTTCCGTTAGGCTGAGACTTTCCCCAAGCTGTAGGACAGTCTGAGGTCTTTCCTCCTCAATCCTCTTCTTTCTAACCCTCCTTCCACAGGTGTCAGATAAGTATCATGGTCCAATGGGTTTCCTGGCCTACTCCTGATCTCCTGCACCACTTATTTTTCACAAGCAATATCCTCAATGAATCTCTTATACTTCAAACTCCATCTTGGTGCTTTTTTCCTTAACACATACATTTTATTCAACATATAATGGTGGAGCATGATATATATAGTCATCCTTGAGATCAAACAGCCTAGAATAAAGCATCATCTAGACCTGTATAGTTTATGTCACATTATGTTCAGTAAGACAATATATTTTTTTCCTTTTTTCACAGTGGATAATTCTGAATAATAAGGTTTTAAAAACTTCATGGGAAGGAAAGAATGTTATTTAATATCTGTAATATTTCTTAGTTTTCTACCATGTTATCACACTCTCTATTTACAATATAGTACATGAAAATTTTAACTATTTCTTTTTTGAAGAAAATATAAACTATTAATAGTGGTTATCTTAGCATCTCTCACACATACCAGCTCTGTAATTTGAATAATTTTCTTATTTAACAGTTTTCTCATTTAAAATTAAAAATTGAAGAAATAAATCAATTGGAACATTACACGTGTTCAATAAGTGGTATGATTATAACTCTAGTTATCATAGACACTAGATAACTAGAATTACCAAAAAAGTTAGCTATTTTCCTTCATTTACAAAAAATATTGTGATAAACTTTTGTTTTTAATAATCATTTTGTATATAAAATTCAAAATTAAAACATTTTGTATATACATGAAAAGAATAAGCTGTTCACAAGCAAGGAAATATATAGAATAAAATCCAAAAATTCAAAATGATTCGCATATGCTTTCAGTATTTTTATGCATTTACTTACTATTTATGCACATATACATGAACAGAGGGATTTTTGCAACTTATACAATAGATAACATTAGCTATTTATAAAATTTGTCATAGATAAATGTGTGAATGTATTTACTTTTCCATTTTTTTTAGTGGCTTCTGATTATGTTATCAAATTATTAAAAAAATAAAGAACTACTTAAACATTCCTTATTGATGCGTGTTTTGGTGATTTCCAATTTTCCTTAGATTAAACATTTTAGACACACACACACACACACACACACACATATACACACATATACTCATATATGTATACACGCACATACACACACATACACACATATATAACAGCACCACTTCTGCTTCCACAGTTGAGTCTGAATTCACCAAGAGCCTGTTTGCTTGTAAGTCCTGTTGTATGTCAGTGTAGATATATAATGTAAATTTATGTAAACAGATGAAATATAATACAAAAGAGCTACTGTTTCCATGGAAATAAAGTTGCATGTTGGGGAAAGAGTGAAATTGAGTCACAAAAAATGATATCAAATTGGGTGTAGAAAAATAATAAAAAATCCAGATGTCTTTGCATAAATACTGCTCATCAAGTGTGCTTTTTGTTTTTGTTCCTTTAAAATACATTTAAACCAAAGATCACTGGTGCCAAAAAAGTTATGTCAAAATCCAGTCACAAGAAAACATATTTAAAGAGAGTCTATAGAACTGCAAACAAAACCTTCTGATTGATTACATATTAAGATATTATATAGAAAATATTACCGTAATTCCTCACTTAACAAGAAATTCTAATCATGTCAACTAAAAATCTTCTACTTAAGCTGCACTTTTACATAAAATGAATCAGGAAAACATTACCTGACATGAAAAGACACAGAATGAATGTGTTCATGACATTCATGTTCATATCCATGTTTATTCATCCAAAATATATTTACTAAGAACCTACTATATTCATTTCATGTTATAAGCAATGAATTTACAGCCATGAATAAAATAAACAGGTACTTCTTCCTCTCTAAAATGTACTTGCTCATGGGAAAGGACAGACAAAATCACATACATACGTATATACATATGTGCATACATAATATATAAACAAATAAGAAATGAAAGAAAAAAAGGAAGAGAGAGAGGAAAATATATAATCTCAAATATGTAAAATGTTATGTATTAAGATAGAACAATGTGGGGTGGGATCTCTGTTAGGTGAAGGTCTCTCTGAGAAGATAAAATTTGAGCATAGATTTTATTATTGAGAAGGATCTAGCAATGGGTAAAATGGAGCCAAATACAACCAGTAGATTATTAATTTGGAAATCATTGGTGACATTCAAAAAAGAAATATGAGTGTAATTGTAAAGGTAAAACCCTGATTATTATGGATTGAGAAGTGAATAGAAAGTAAGGCAGTGGAAAGAGTTTATATAGATCATTCTAATAAGAAGTTTATTGTCAACATGTAATTATCACACTCATTTTACCAACCTTCATCTTATTCAACTAGAAAGACAGAATGGAAAACAGAAAATCTAACTATAGTTCTAGAAGTGAAAGCATTTTTTCTCTTTTAATTCAGGGGTGCTAAGAACAGTGCAATCACAAATAGGTAAACACTGATTCTGTCACATCCCCTTTTCATTTGTTTCTCTTTTTATTTATTCAGAAGTGTTAGTTGAGTAAAGGCCTGACTTCACATAATATTAAGAAGTGAGAGGAAGTAAAACTAATAAATTCTGGAGTAAACCTTACATTAGTGAACACCAATGATCTACTTTTCTATATAAAATCCTAAAGCTATGCATTCATGTAAACATCTTGTCATTTGCTTCAAACTTACATTTCATATATATGTGGTATACATTTATACATCTCAAACATCACATTTCATATAATGGCATATGATATCTATTAAAAACATAAGTTTAGAATGCTATTCTGATTTGTTATTCTGAGAAAGAGGCTTTGAGTCATTATTCTAGCACATTTCCCTGGAAAAGGCAACTAAAGAAGTAAAAATTACAACAATATGATTTGCAGTGCAAATTAAAAAGAACATCTAAGTTGCAGAATACCAGGCAACAGAACATTAGTATGTATTGTCTATAAATATTTTCCTATATGGCATTATTCAATCAATATTATTCTCTCAATGTTTCTATTCCTTGAAATAGGTAAAATAGTCATTTTCATTTTATTTCATATTTATTCTCATTTTTTTCCCTTGCTCTTTCTCGGAGACAGTACCCCTGAAGTCCTGGATAAGAGGAAATGGCAAAAGCGACAAACCTGAACAGTGTGCCTAATTGCCTATGGCACACTTGACTTGTCTATTGTGATAACAGAATTTAACTGGGATGATAGAGCACTTTGTGAGAAATAAGAGCTCTCTTTACATAATTGAAAGCTATCAATTCTAAGAATGATACATTTTCTATGTGTGATGACAGGAAGAAAAAAAAGGATTAATTCATGATAATAAACAATATGATCAAAGAAAGAAATTTCAAGAAATATAAATGTCCCAAAATTAACGGATTGGTTTCATAAGAAGATGAGTTTTCCCTCATTGATGGTTGCCCAGTTTTCAAGAATTTATAAAAAGGATATAGGATTGCTTCCTATAAAATAGGATTTTTAAAACTCTTTCAGAAAATTGGACCATAAGGTAAACTATAACAAAAATAGATATGTCTATTAGATATGTCTTGTTAAGTACTCCAATAGATATGTCTTGTTAAGTGCTCCTCTGACAGATATGTTTGAGTTCTACTTTGATGCTTTACTTGATATTACCTAGAATAAAATAAATCATGCCTATATATCTGGCTAGTCTCCATAGTTTTATTATTTTTTTCAAACAGCCAACAGACATATGAATACATGTTCAACTTCACTAGCTATTTAAAAAAGTGCAAATCACTTCACATGTGTCAAAATGGCTATTATTAACATGACAAGTAATAACAAGTGTTGGAGAGGTTGTGGGAGAAAAGGAACCCTCATACACTGCTGGTGAGAATGTAAATTGATAAAGTCACTATAGAAAACAGTATGGATGCTGCTCAAAAATTTAGAATAGAATTATCACATGACTCAGCAATCTCTCATCTGGGTAGCTACCCAAAATATTTTAAAATATTTATCTGTAGAGATATATGCACCTTGTTGTTCACTAAGGCATTAATCACAGTGGCCAAGACATGGAAACAACTGAAGTGCCTTTGATAGTTGATTGGATAAAGGAGATGTGGTACATATGTATGATGTAATAGTACTCAGCCATAAGAAAAGATGAAATATTGCCATTTGTGACAACATGGATGGATCTTGAGATAATCATGCTATGCAAAATAAGTCAGACAGAAAAAGTTGAGAACCACGTGATTTCACTCATATGTGGGATATAAAACTGAAAGCAACAAATGAATAAGGCAAATAAAACTCATAGACACCAAGAGTTTAGTGGTTACCAGAGAAAAAAGGGTGAGGGAGGGAGGTAGATAAGGGTAAAGAAGGTAAAATATGTAGTGACAGAAGGAAATTTGACTTTGGGTGGTGAATACACAATGTAACATGCACAATGCAATAATGTATTATTGAATTGTACACTTGAAAGCTATATAATTTTATTAACCAATGTCACCCCAATAAATTTAATTTAAAAAAGATAAATTTAACTGCATTTATAGAAAATAGCTCAAAAGATCCATTTGAAATACAGTTTAGAAAGCTTAGTCACATTAAATAAACATAGCAATAAAAAGAAAAAGAAAATTTTGAGTTTTCAAGCATATAAAATCGTAAATGCCTTTGAGACAGACAACAATAAAGACAATTGCACAGACATGTGAATGGTGTCTAAATAATATCCCAGCAGTAAGTGATGGGTAATAAAGGCAATTTATGAGTTATCAATTTCCTCTAAAAATTAAATATAATAGATTGGAATAAAACAAGAAATAGCTCTGCCAAGCTTTCAAAAATTCCATTTCAAAATCAGTTCACAAAGTATTTTTAGTAAAGTATACTGGTGATATTAATAATAAAATACATCAAATTATTCTGGTGAAAACAAAACATTACAATATAGTTCTTACTTTTTTGGTCAGAGAAGTTTAAAATCATAAATATGATCATGTTAGGCATGGAATCAAACAATTTTATTAAAGAATAATGGAGCATTAGGAGCCATTTATCTGGAGGAAAACAACACGGCATTATGGATAAGTCACAGGCTTTGGAGATAGACAAGGGTTAGATAGAATCTTGGCTGTATCATTTCCCTCAGAAGCAGACTCTAAAATAAAAATTTTAGTGCAAGGGAGATACAAGAGACACTGTGGAGTGAGGAAGTAAAAGTAGAGGAAGAATGGGGCATACTAGATAAAAAGGTGAATTATTAGACCACCTCTCATAGAGGGTGGCTGAAGATTAATCCCTAAGGAAAACTCTGGATAATGGTCCAAAACATATGTCTCAGATTCTCCTACACAGGAAGGAAGAAGCTAAAGTATTTGTTGAGTGCTACTGGTTGAAGATTACTCACAGGGGTGTTAATTCCTCTGTACTTCTATGGCTGGAGTAAAAAGTCTATAATACATAGATGCAGATATTTGCAGCTGAAAGGAACACACTGACAGGCCCTAGTGTTAAGGGAGCGGCACTGAGAGTACCCTGCTAGGGAGACCTTAAACATTACTGAGCTTAATTGTGTCTTAGTTTCTCCACTATGAAAAAGAGACTATAGGATCTTCCTCAATCATTACTATGATAATTTAGTGACATATGGGAAATACCTTCCACTTAACGTTATCTATCTCCCCGTCACCTTGCATCCTACGCCCTTTCCACATGATCTTCCATATGTTATAATAAGCCACAACCCCCGCATCATCCATGTCTTCTCAATACATTAATCCATCCTGAGATTACATTAACTTTTTAAGTCATTTTTCACTATTAACACACTCAAAAAAAAACTTCACTTTAAAAATAATTTTCAAAAAAAATGTAGTGGAGTGAGAGACATCCCCAATTCTCTCCCCGTGAAACAACAATAAGCTGAACATCCAAAACTCAACAGAAATACCCAAACACCAGCACATCTGAGTGTGGGATATGCACATAAGAGCTACCAAAAGTCAGAACCCTGGGTATCTGGCAGTGGACTGGGAGATAGAAAAGCTGCCTCTCGCAGCCACTAGAGCTCTCTGTAGGAAGAGGGAGAGAGGTGAAGGCGTGGAAACTTCCCTGAACAACCCTACCTGGAAGTGCCAGGACTTATACTCAGCAAGCAACAGGGCCCAGTGTCAGGGAAGAAAGCAGAGAAGCCGGGAGGGACTGCAAAGAAACGACAGCTGATTTTTACTGGCCCCGGTTGCAGAACTGTGGCTGAGTCTCAGCCCCTAATCCCTAACCCAGAGGGCCCCTCCCCTCATACACTCCAAGACCGATCACCGGAGCCCCAGGGGAATCTGAGCAAATGCTGCTGAGACTGTCGCTGAGACTGACAAGGTCTGAAACTGAGGGTAGCAAGCGTGATTAAATATCTACAAGAAAATTTAAAAAGTGTTATTAGGACTTTATGTAAAGCAGGGATCCAAGAGGCTTAGATGTCACCTACTAGAAACCAAAAGAAAAGCACCTTCTTTGCAACAGGCTAAAGAGAGAACTTTATAAAATAAATCTTTCTGGAAAAAAAGCAGAACACACTTCCATTAATGCCCCAGGCAGAGTAATAGCTTTTTAAACAACATGAACAACCCAGGTGACAAGTCATCTCAGAAAGAAAGAGAAAAATCTCCACAATATAAGATTACAGACATAGAAATATGCAGCTTAAATGACAAAGAATTAAGGATGGTACTTCTGAAAAAATTCAATGCTCTATGTTCTTTCTTGTACTCATGGACATCACTAATTGCGACATCAACATAGGGCAATGGATACTACCGTACTAGGGAAAAGCTTAAAAACGTCATGAGCCCTTGGAACTAGGAGGATAGTTTTATAGCCTTGGAGAACTTTCTGAAAGGGAGCAGGTTTATTTCCATACTTTAGAGAAGTCACTTAAGTGTTCAATCAAATTAACTTAGTTATACTTTTTGATCTAAAATGAAAAATGTCGTTCTTTCATCATATACCATAAATATTTTCAGTGTCATTCACAAGATTTAAAAATGTTATCATGTATTACAAAAATATATATAATTTAATAATAGTACTATTGTTAGTATGAATAGTATTTGAACAGAAAAAAAAAGAATTTTAAAGAGCAAATAACTAGAGGCAATTTGAAAGAAAATTCAAAATTAGAGAATGATGTAGTTAAGGGCTGCAAAACACATCACACATACAAGGAAACATGGATATGCTTATATCTAGAAGCTCTCTTTGGCACCCTGTTCTCTTGGCAGCATCCAAAATCCGTAAATATTAGTCACAGAAAGTAACAGAATAGTAAATGGCATCAGTTAGTTTGGTCTCCTACTCTCTTGAATCTTAACATATTTACTTTTAAGGTTGTTAAGTAAATACTAACTAGACAAGAATAGGTAGTTTTGCCATTTGTTCTAACAAAGAGTTTGCAATCATAATTAGAATTCCTGTCATTAGCTTTACTAAGTTAAAGTCTATTACCTATCAGTATTCAGCTTTGAGTCATGAAGACTTCCTAATAAATCCAATAAAGAAAACTGGTCCATTAAAAAGAGATGGCACTGAATCAAGAACTCATTTGGCAAGGAAAAAAACTAGATTCAGCAGGAAATGAGTTGAGAGAAAAATAAATAAATAAGCCAAGCATTTTAAATAGGAGCCTTTTATAAGTACCAGAGATTTTAGTGTAAATTCAAGGTTCCAAGAACATAGTATAATTACTGGCCCTTTACTTCATGAACACATGTGAGGAAACATATAAATTTATTTATGAAGATTTAAATCTCTTTGACCGTATTTATTTCTATAAAAAACACTTACAATTGAAGTAGGTGAAAAACCAATAGAAGAAAATAAAGTGAGGGAGCATCATGTGAGGTTGACTTATGATACAAATATTTTAATTATTTTATTTGTTGAAAAGCAAAAATTTAAAAATATAGATTCTTAATCCAGAATTAAATACATTATTTTTATAACTACATAATGTTGCATAATACCTTACATAAAAAAATCTTATTCTCTCAGGATGTAGTGTCAAAAATGTGTCAAATATTATATGCATCATAAATTTGAATAGATACTCTCAAATTCCCTTCCAAAACTGCTATAGAATTTTATACTCTCATAGATTATTTGTGAGAAAGTATATTTCTATATACTTTTGCCAGATTCGGATATGACTTTTTTCTCCAGTATAATGAAGAAAAATGCTGTGCCATTATTATTGTATATGCATTTTTTAAACTTTTCATTGATGATGCTTATCAATTAATTTCTTAATTTTTTCAAGAAGCATTTTTGAAAACATTTTTCAGGCATAACATTTATTTTAAAGGACATGATGTAGGTGTCCTACACTAACAGGAACTCAATAAATTGTTATTGAATAAATATATAAAGTAATAGTTTATAAAAGACATATATTTTCCCTTGCATAGCTAAAGAATTTTCATTTATTTGAAAACCGTGCTGATAGCCCTCTGAGCAAGAGTCCAACTTTCTTCATGTTAAAATAAAAATAATTAAAAATAAACTTTAGTCAGCATTCATTAAAAAATTAAACTGGGTGTACTTCCTTCTTTAACAGCAATACAATAAAATCTCCAGATGCATTGCATTATGTTTCACTGACTACTAAGGCTATATTAGTAATTACTTACTGATTAATTAATTACTGATTCATTAGTTAGTAATTTATATTAGCTCAATATCAGCATAAAATTAAAATCTGTTGTATTTATTGATAAGCTAACTTAGAAAACTATATAACTATGTGCATATGTATATTCAAATAAATATATGCTTAGATATATTTAATGAAAATTAAGTAAATTAGGTTTTACTGCTAAAGTCTTCCTGCATTATAATATGGCCTTTGCCATAACATCTTTAATCTTCAGTGTTCCTAAAAGACATACTTAGAAATTTCACTTTCTTTTTTTTCTACTTAATTCTCACCTCCTCTAACTCAACCTATGAAATTCCGATATGTTCTTTTCAAAAATAGATATAAATGACACTTCCTTCATGAAGTGGTCCCTGGTTATGTGGTTAGAATTGATTTCACTCTCCTTTGAATCTCTTAGTCTTTTAACTATTACTGCTCTCATTACAATCTATATAAATAGACGCATATGTATACATTTGTCTCTCACTAATATGTAAACTCGCTTAAGAATAAGAATTTTCTTATTCTATGTGTACATTTCATAAGATCAAGAAATGTGTTTTGTTTTGTTTTTAATCACCTTAGCATTTAACATGTGTCTAAATCCCTGCAGCTTCCCAGGAATTGTTATATTCATTTAAAATTCCTTTCAGTGTTTAGCATAATAACTAAACCACTAGATGTGCAAAAATGTTTATTTCACCAAGTGATCCTCTAGAAGCTAGCTAAACTCTCTAACAGTACAATTTGCACTGTGTGGTTTCAGTATGTGTGATCAATAATGCTATTAAGGATTCTCTGTCTTCATAATGCCTTAAGTTGCCTCATTTTAGAACCTATAACTTTTTTTTTTAATTTGCTTCAGGGTTGCTGAAAATAAAAATAGCCTGAAGATTATGATGAGACATAATGATGAGACATTTGCTTCTGTGGCATGAATAAACTGCATTCTTGGTTCAATAAATGTTCGCAGCATAAGATTAAAGCAGATAACTAGGTTTTCAATGTGATATGCAAAGAATCTTTAGTCCTGAGAGTGTGCAGCTTAAAAAATGTTACATAGTTCATTTGACATTCAAATTAAGTATCTCCCTACGTGATTACATGAGTATAGTTTTGAGTTCCCAGCTTCTTTCAGAATTTGTTTAGTTAAAAACAATTCGTAAGAAAAAAAATTAATATATTAGATATAGTGGACATGTATTTATTTGACTGCCCAGCATCATTCAATAAACATTTGTCTACCCACTGTTCTTGGTGCAGCTAGTGAAGAAAATGCAGCAGCAAAGAAAAGGATCAAAGCTCCTACTCTCATGGAGTTTACTTTCTATACATCAGCAAGTGGTCTCTTATAAAAATAGAGCACAGTAAAAGAACAAAGAGTGCCAGGGATGAGGCATGGGGGTGTTACATTTTGGATAGATTCATCAGGGAAAGCTCATCTGATAAGATGACATTTGCAGCAAGCACCTGAAGGAAGGGATAAAATCATGCAGATGTTATGAATTGTGTGGGGTAGTAGGGGTCTGAGAAACCAGAGATAATTCCAAAAGAGAACATCCATATAATGACTTTATTACAGAAGTGGAATTGACATGTTTGTGAGATAGTAAGGAGTCTAGTGTGGCTAGAACGCAGTAAGTGGGGAGATATAAAATGGCAGAATAAAATATTGGAGCACAAACAGGGCACCAGACCTCTTTGGGTGATATAGATCTGCTGAGGATCTATGTTTAATCTAAGTGATATAAGGAGTCATTGGAAGATTTTGAACCGAGGAGTAGCATAATATAATTTATAGTTTCAAAGATCTCTCATATTCCTCCATAGGGTATGTTCTGTATTGGGACAAGAACAGAAGGAAATAATTTTAGAAGGCTATTGGAACTTCTAGGTTGAGAGATGAAGGTGTCCTGGTTCGAGGTGGTAGTAATGGAGATAGTTAGAAATGGTAGGACACTGAATATATTTTCAAAGTAGTTGAAATTTTTTTTTTCCTTGAAAGTTTGAATATGGAATATGAGTGAGAAATGGAAGTCAAGGCTAGGTGGAGGGCCGGGGAGGGGAGAACAACTGGGGGGATTGTTTTATTAACTATATAGATATCTGACCAACGTATTATATACTTAAAACTAATTAAAATAAATAAATTAAAAAAATTGATTTCAAACAGTAAAAAAATACTGGAAAAAAAAGAACTAAAAGAGTTTTTAATTGAGCTAGTGGTAGAATGGAGTAGATACAGTTAAAACAAGAGGTATAGACACAACAGGAGTTTATGGCTAAGAATTAGTAGATGAGTGTTATTGGCACAGTTATGGTATGTAAATATGTGAGACTGAATCCAATCTCCCAGGAAGTGAAAGTAGATAAAGACAGAATGTCCAAGGACTTGTAGCATTACAATAATTAGAGGTTGGCAATATAGGAATAATGGAGAAAAAGAGACAAACACTAGCCAGTGAAGTGGAAAGAAATCAAAGCTAAATGAAAAAAATGTCAGCAACTTAGCAACTTTATCAAATACTGTGGATGACTTGAGTAAAACAAGGACAGATTATTGGTGATTGGATTAGACAACATGTAGGTCATTAGGAAATACAAAAAGTTTCATGGATACAGATGAAAGCCTCACTGGATTGGATTCAAAAGACAAGAGAAGAGATAAAGTGACTACAGATGTTTTGACAGGTTTGTAAGGAGTTTTTGTTTATTTGTTTGTTTATTATGGTGACATTGGTTAACAAAATCCAATGTTTCAAGTATACAATTCTACAGTAAATCATATATATATATATATATATATATATGTGTGTGTGTGTGTGTGTGTGTGTGTGTGTGTGTGTGTGTGTGTGTAAATGTGTGTGTGTGTGTGTGTGTGTGTGTGTGTGTATATATATATATATATATATCTCACATTGTGTTCACTGCCCATAGTTAGATTTCTTTCTGTCACCACACATTTGACCCCTTTATCCCATCTACCTCTCCCCTTCTCTCCCACTCTGGTAACCACTAGTCTATAGTCCATGTCCATGAGTCTGTTTGTTTGTCCTGCTCATTTGTTGCTTTTAGGTTTATATCCCACATATAAGTGATATCATGTGATTTTCAACTTTTTCTGTTTTTTTTGTTCTTTCACCATGATTATCTCAAATATCATCCATGTTGTCACAAATGGCAGTATTTCATCTCTTCTTATAGTTGAGTAATATTCCATTGCATATATGGACCTTATTTTCTTTATCCAATCATCTATTGCTTCAGTTGCTTCTATGTCCTGGCCACTGTGAATAATGCTGCTATGAACATCAATGTGCATATATCTTTGAGGATGTATGTTTTCAAATCTTCGGGGTAAATATCTAGTAGAGAGATTGCTGGATTATATGGCAGATTAATTCTTAGTTTTTTGAGGAAACTCCATACTGTTTTCCATAGTGGCTGTACCAATTTGCAGTCCCACCAGCAGTGTATGAGGGTTCCTTTTTCTCTGCATCCTCTCCAACATTTGTTATTATTTGTCCTGTTGATTATAGCTATTCTAATAGGTATGAGATGGTATCTCATTGCAGTTTTTATTTGCATTTCCCTAATAGCTAGTGATGCTGAGCATCCTTTCATATGTCTGTTGGCCATTTGTATGTCTTCTTGGAAGAAGTGTCTGTTCAGGTCCTCTAACCATGTTTTAATTGGATTTTTTTGTTATTGAGTTGTATGAGTTCTTTGTATATTTGGGGTATTAGGCCCTTTTTGGAGGTTTTGCTTGCAAATATATTTTCCCATTTGAATGGCTGTCTCTTTGCCTCGTTGATGGTTTCTTTGGCTGTTCAGAAGCTTTTTTAATTTGATATAGTCCAATTAATTTGTTTTTGCTTTTACTTCCCTTACCTTTGAGATCAAATTCATAAAATCTTCTTTTAGTCCAGGAGTTTAGTTCCTATGTTTTCTTCTATGCTTTCTTCTATGCAATTTATTGTTTCAGGTCTTATATTCAGGTCCTTAATTCATTTTAAGTTAATTTTGGTGTATAGTGATAGACAACAGTCTAGTTTCATTCTTTTGCAGGTGACTTTCCAGTTTTCCCAGCACCATTTGTTGAAGAGATTTTCCTCTCTCCACTGTATGTTTTTGGCTCCTTTATTGAAAATTATTTGCACACATAACGAGGGTTTACTTCTGGACTCTCATTTCAGTTCCACTGGTCTGTGTGTCTTTTTTTCTGCTAATACCATGCCGTATTGATTACTGTCACTTTGTACTATAATTTGAAGCTAGGTAGAGTGATTCCTCCAGCGTTGATTTTTCTCGGGATGGCTTTGGAAATTCGGGGTCTTTTGAGCTTCCATACAAATCTGATGACTTTTTTGTTCTCTTTCTTTAAAAAGTGCTGATGGAATTTTGATGGGGATTGCATTAAATCCGTATAATCAGGTCATTTTAACTATGTTGATTCTTCCGATACAAGAACACAGAATACCTTAGGTTTATTCCTAAGTATTTTATTCTTTTTATTGCAATTGCAAAAGGAATTACTTTTTTCCACTTTTTTTTTTCCTGACAATTCATTATTATAGGAACTCTACAGATTTTTGAACATTGATTTTCTTTCTGAAACTTTACTGTATTTGCTTATTATTTCTAGTAGTGTTCTTGTGAAGTCTTTAGGGTTTTCTATAGAGAAAATTATGTAATCTGAAAATAATGACAGTTTGACTTCTTCATTTCCTCTTTGAATGCCTTTTCTTTATCTTTCCTGACTGCACTCGCTTGGACCACCAAAGTTATACTAAATAACAGTGGTGATAGTGCACAGCCTCGTCGTGTTCCTGATCTTCGAGGAAAGGTTTGTAGTTTTTGACCATTAAGTATAATGTTGGCTGAGAGTTTGTCATATGTGGCCTTTATTATGTTAAGATACTTTCCTTCTATACCAATTTTGTTAAGTGCTTTGACCATAAATGGATGCTGTATTTTTTCGAAGGCTTTTTCTGCATCTATTGATATGATCGTATGATTCTTATTTTTTAATTTGCTTATGTGGTGTATCACATTAATTGATTTGTGTATGTTGAACCATCCCTGTTCCCCTGGGATGAAGCCCACTTGATCATGGTGTATAATCTTTTTCATATGTTGCTGTATTTGGTTTGCTGGTATCTTATTTAGGATTTTTCGCACCTGTGTTCATGAGAGATAATGGTCTGTAGTTTTCTTTTTTGTGTGTTATCATTACCAGGTTTTAGTATCAAGGTAATACTGGCCTCATAAAATTAGTTAGTTAGGAAGTATTGCTTCCTCTTCTATTTTTTTGGAAGAGTTTGAGGAGAATTGGTATTGAATCTTCTTTGAACGTTTGGTAGAATTCAATGGTGAAACCATTTGGTCCTGGACTTTTTCTTTTTGGTAGGTTTTTGATGATTGTTTCAATTGCTATGCTCTTGATAGGTCTACTGCGATTTTCTAGTTCTTCTTGATTTAGTCTAAAAAGGGTGTATATTTCTGACTTGTCCCTTTCTTCTAGGTTGTTAAATTTGGTGTTATATATTTTTTTCATAGTATTCTTGCATTATTCTTTGTATTTCTGCGTTATCTGTCATTTCTCCTCTTTCATCCCTGATTTTATTTGTGTCCTTTCTCTTTTTTCTTTAGTGAGTTTAGCCAGGAGTCTGTCAATTTTATTTAACTTTTCAAAGAACCAGCTCTTTGTTGCATTTATTTTTTTCCTATTTTTTTGTTCTCAATTTCATTTAATTCTGCTCTAATTTTGATTCTTTTCTTCAGCCAGTTTTAAGCTTCTTTTGCTCTTCTTTTTCTAAGTTTTTTGTTTTGTTTTGTTTTTTTGTTTTTTTTGTTTTTGTTTTTAAGATGAGGTGTTAGGTTGTTTATTTAGACTTGTTCTTCTTTTCTGAGATAGGCCTGTAATGATATGAACTTTCTTATTACCACTTTTGCCATGTCCCAAAAATTTTTATATGTTGTACTATCATTATCATTCATTTCTATGTATCTCTTAATCTCTTTTTATTTCTTCTCTGACCCAGTCATTCTTCTGTAGCATGTTGTTTAATCTCCATGCATTTGTGGTTCTTCCTGCTTTCTTTTTACAGTTGGTCTCCAGCCTCAAAGCATTATGATTAGAGAATATGACTGGTATGATTTCAATCCTCTTATATTTGTTGAGGCTATCTCTGTGTCCAGTATGTGGTCAATCCCTACGAATGTTCCATGTGCACTAGAGAAGAATGTATAAGCAGTTGTTTTAGGATGAAAAGTTCTGTAAATTTTTATTATATCCAGTTGATCTAAATTGTCATTTAAGGATGTTATTTCCTTATTGATTTTCTGTTTGGATGATTTGTACATATCCGATAGTGAAGTATTTAGGCCCCCTACTATGATACTGTTTTGGTCGGTTTCTCTCCTTAGTTTTGTTAGTAATTGGTTTATATATTTTGAGGCTCCTCAATTGGGAGCATAGATATTAATAAGTGTTCTGTCTTCTTGGTGCATGATTCCCTTTATCATTATAAAGTATCCCTCAGTACTTTTCTTTACCTTTTTTATTTTGAAGTCTATTTCATCTGATATTAGTACCACTATTCCCACTTTTCTCTGAATGCCATTTGCTTGAGATATCATTTTCCACCCTTTCACTTTGAGTCTACATTTGTCTTTGGTACTGAGATGTGTCTCTTGGAGGCAGCATATGGTTGGGTTTTGTTTTTTGATCCAATCTGCAACTCTGGCCCTTTTTATTGGTGAGTTCAGGGCATTTACATTTAGGGTGATTATTGACATATAAGATTTTTCTATAGCCATTTTATCCTTTCTTTTGGTAGCTCAGTGTTTCCATTTTTTCCTCGTCCTTGCATTTATGTCTGTTTTTTGATTTGGTTGGGTTTTGTGGATTTTCCCTCTTGTCCTTCTTATTTTACTTAATGTACTTAAGTTCTGGATCTTTGGTGTGTGGTTACCATTAAGAATATGTAAAGGATAGTTTATATATATATATATATATATATATATCCATTTTCTTCTATGTGTGCCTTATCTCCATTTCCCTTCACGAATCTGAATCGATTCCTCCCCTTTTCTGTTATTGTTATCCTAAATTGTTCATATGTAGCTGAATGTTCATTTTTATCTTACAATAGCAATTCTCTTCTTATTGTTAAGCTTATAATATCCTATTCTTAATAAGGGTTGCACTACTCTGCTTCTGTCTGCCTGCTAGTCGCTTTACTCATAGTTTTGTTTTTTTGACATTTTGTGTCAGGTGATAAAGAGTTTTATAAAAATAAAATACATGAGAGCAGAGAACTGTAGTGACAGGTTTTTCAATTGGATGTTTAGTCAAGAGATTATTTTTTGTTTTGTTTCAATATTTCTCATAGATATTATAACATATTTATCCGATGATGGGCATTATCCAAAACAGGGGAAATAATGGTAATGCAGAAAAGATAGGGAATAATTATAATTTCAGGATCAAATTCCTTGAATAATTGAGACTTAGAACCCAAGGCTCATTCGAAAAGGCTTGCCATAAACAGAAGTACAAATTATCCATACATCAAGATAGGAAGCCAGAATACATGGATTCAGATATAAGTATACAAGCAGATTCAGTGATGTGAGCTCATCTAAGTTCTCTTCTGATTGCTTCTTCTGCTGTTTTTTGTTTTTGTTTTTGTTTTTTGTTTCTCATTTTTAAACTAGTGAGATTTGAGACCAAGAAATCAAGGTGTATTGGTGATCTGAAGACACGTTAGATTATATTAAATAGTTGCCTAAATAAGTGAGCAAATCAATACACCAGTGTTAAATCTTCAGAAAGCGAAACGAGTGTGTAGAGGGTCAGGTAGAGATTTGTTTCATGGGCAATAGTAGAAACAAGGCTTCTAGCCCCAGTGAGTGTTTAGGGATTACTGGCTCCAGGGACCTGATAGTAAGAGTCTAGTGTTGGCTTCCTAGGCAGATCAATCCTCTGTCAAGATCTCGGTTATGTCTTTCTTCCTTTAGGTGCTACCAAACCTGATTCTTCAGTATTCGGGCAAAATCCATGATTTACTGAACACTCACACTCGATGTCTTCTTACTTTTTACAAAAACCTGAATTAGTTTCTGTTATTTGCAACTAATAACCTTATGTAATCTTGCTTATGTAAAATCTATTTTATGGAAAACTATTTTATGTAAAATCACTGAGGAGTTACTCAATAATTTGGCAAATATCTGGACTCCTAAAAGAGATTTTATCATAAACTAATAAACCATAATTATCTGGTCCTTTACAACATTTTTTAATTCAATTAACTGGACATCCTTTTTTCAGTTAGATAATTTCCTAAAACAATTTGTGTCTGAGTGACTCTAAAACTATGAGCATTACAAAGATATCAGGTAGTATGTTTAGGAAGTTAACTATCACTGTCAGGCATGAAATGAAATTTTAATCAAATCCTACAGAGAATTTTGTAAGTAGGTCAAGAAAGAAACATATTTCCCTCTAATGAGCTGTATCGTGTAAACCATTCCCAAAGAGCATACAGGGAAAGGTACTCTGGGTATAAGTATTAGTTATTACTATATAGGGTAAATATTTCAGTAGAGAGCTCCTGAAAACTGCATCACTTATAGTTTAAAACTGAGAAAAGTGAGAAAGCTAAATATGATTCAAGCCCACAGATGTAACATAAGCAGGAATGATAACAATTTTTTTAATACTAGATTGATCTCCATTTAACCCACATAGTATTTTCATTATATGGAAGTGTCAGTAATTGACTCATATATCACATTTTCTTTATTGTCCAAGACAATCCAGATTCCCTAAATTTTATCCCATTCCTGCATTTTTCCCCTTATACAGCAAGAATTAAAAAGTTCTAAAAATTTCTATACTTCTTATGTCAAACTATTATCTCCAGCCTCTAGAAAACATAAAAACATCAAAATTTTTTATCACATTGTTATCTAGTTTAAAAGTTTATAAACTTTGATTTTTTCCCATAAAAATGTATTTTATTTAAAATTGCACAGGCACACAGTCAGTCTATTATTCAATAGTAGTGCTGTCACCAGCTTTCCTTAGTAGAATTCACTGGCTCTTAAATCATTCTTGAATAAATATCTGCTTTCAATCTTCTCCAAATAGAGGATGGCCTTTTTAGTTCTACATTTAAAATGTTTTTTCACTTACTTCATATCCTTTTTTAAAAAACTATTCTAATTATAAAAATCTTTATTTCAACAAGAAGGACATCTTTACTTGAAGTGTAATCAATAAAACATTAATTTGACTTTCTAAGCAAAAGTCCTGATAGAAAAAGAGAAAAGTGGGCCCAGGCAAAATTGTGAACTGGAATATAATTTGACTTCAGTGTGGGGCCAATCCTCTGTCTGTGGCTACCCCACTGTTAGTGGTTTGGAGACAACTTCTACTGTACTAAACTGAAGATTGTCACTCTCAGAGTGGCATCTCATATTCCAAAATTTATATATTCCTTTCTCTATCCTATCCCCATTTATTAAAGTCATTTCCCTTGGCTCTTTAAAATAATAATAATTGCCAATATTGCCTGAGTTCTTATCCTATGCCAGATATTCTTGTGTTTTACATGAACCAGATAATTTAATGTCCATAACCATCCTGTGAGTAATTACTATTATTCCTAGTTTATACATGAAGACTCTGTGTTCTAGTTTACAAAACTGAATTTGGGACAGGGTAGCAGGGCAGGAACCACACTTCTATAGTGTTTTCAAAGTATAGTATTTTTCATACTGTTTGTGGATTAAAACTTTTGTGAATAAATAAAGATACTAGATGAATGTATGTGTCTCAGCTTTTTTTGCCCAAAACACACGAAGAGGACTTTAAAAACAGTTAAAATTAAAATTTTCTGCTAAGACTACTTCTTTATAGAAATAGCAATCTGCGTTTCTCTGAATCATTCTTTAAAAAAAAAATGTTGCTCTTTTCCCAAACTTCTGTTATCAAAAGGTTCCAAGTGTTCAAATACTAGAATGCCATGTTCAGATTGAAATGCCCTTGCGAAGCACTTTCTGTATAGGGTCTATGTGGTTTGTAAATAGGCCTATGTAAAGGAAAAAATCACTTTCTAGCCAGCATTTTTCTCCAAACGAGGTCACCTTTCTTTAATTCTCTGAAGATAAACTCTAAGGAAACTAAATTTGGTCAGGCCAACTCAAATGGCAGACCAGAAAAGCAGCTGTAAAACTCAGCCTGACAGGGTTGCCACAGTTCATTTTAGTTCTGTGTACCTACTTTCTACCCACCTGAATTTATCACAGAGAAAATCCACAGGGAACCGGGTGGGGAAAAAAAATGATATGGTCTCTGATCATTTGATCTATTTTGTATTAGCCTAAGCTAAACTTTGTTTTGCACTCCTGTACTAAAACCCTTATCAGCAAAATGAGTTCTACATTTCTAATGTGCATTTTTTTTTCTGGCAAAATATAATCTGATTTTATCTACTCCCGTGATGCAGTCTCATTTTGACTGTAAAAATTTGAAAGATAAAGTGATTTATTATTTTCTCTAAAAGTACAACTGCTCAGTACAAAACATAAAGAGAATCAGCTGCTTCATACAATCAGTTCAAATAATTTAAAAAACAAGACAAAAATCAGAACATTTTCTGTTTGCAAATCTTCTCTAAGATTTTTTAAATTGGCATATTGTGTGATAGAAAACAATCTAAACACAATAGCTAATATCCTTTCTCTTTATGTCAGTCTGAGAAAGGAACTATGTATATGAATAAATAACCAGCTATTGTGTAGCATGAATATGACAACAAACCCCTTAAGTAATACTGATCTGGACATCTTGTCAAGTGGATGGGTACAGGAACAGTATTTTTAGTGTATAGGTACAACCTAAGGAAAGTCTTTATATATCTCATTAAATACCACACATTGTTCTTGAAGGGGTTCTAAAACAACAAAAACACAAAAATAGAAACATTTCCTAAAATTACCAATGTGAAGACTCAATATTCTTTGGCAATTTCATAAAACAAAGAAAACTTGCAGTAATAATCCTGCCCTATAAAGACAGCTTAGATGTACCATTAAAAAAACAATTATGCTTGGGTACTTCCAGTGGAGGAAATGGATCACAAAGACTTCTTGATGATGGACTAAATAGTTTCCAAAATGTTATTTCTTATCTTGATTTGTGGTTTTCAGACACATTTTCAAGTCAGGATTAAATGCTGTGTAGTATTTGCCTATTCTCTAAGAATGAATTTTTTTTTACCTCCTTTACTATATAACAATTCCATAAAAATGAATGTATAAAATCATTATATCTTAAAAGTCTAAATAATTAGGGGCATAGTTTATTTGATTCTATTATTTGGTGGTAAAAAGACAATCTTTATGAAGTAATCTTTCTATAAATGCACACATTTAATTTTATGAGACAGCCTCCCTTTTGAAGAGTTTGAATAATCTGAGAAGAATGTGTAAACTATAAACACATCTATATTTGTACCTTTTTATTTGTAGTATCCCTTTACATCTTGAAAAGTTTTTCTCTTCTCATAATGTACCTTTCTTTACTATACACTATGTCTCTACAGATATATCGAGCTTTGCTTCCTCCCATTTTTGAATTAAGTAGAAATAAACCTAATATTCTTTATTTCAACACAAAATCATTTATTTAAAACCTCTTGTTTTCCTATGTGAACCACTATTAAAATTGAGCAGCAACACTAAAATATAAACTAAATTTGGCACTTCAGATAATGACTTCTTAATATGAAAAAGAATCTTTATAAAATTTTTGTGTTGATAATCTATACCACTGTTGCTAAAGTTGTTGTGCATTTTTGCTCATAATTAAAAGTAAGCATAAATTTTATGAACTACAAAACACTGTTGAGGCTTTGAAATCTGATTTATCAATCAAAACCCTTTCTCAAACCTCTCAATCTCCACAAAATTTCTCTCACACACACATTACACACAATCACACCCACAGCCACCCACACCAATACATCCATACACTCACACACTTGATTCTCTTTTTTTGATTCTAATTTTTTACCTGGTAATTCTGAGCCAGGCCTCAGTGTAGACAATCTCTCCTATTTTTACAATATTATTATTTTTCTTAGTTCAATTAATGTGGGTCAGAATTTTCCAAAGGAAAAATAGCTATCAAGAATCAACGCAATGGAATGGAAAGAGCATATAATTAATTCCCTGCTCTGAATTTTCACTTTATGATCATGGGCAAGTCAAATAAAATTGCAGAATCTCTATTTCTTCATCTATAAAGTGAATCTAAAATTAAATTTCCCCTGCCTGTGTTATAGAAATTGTGATAAGAACAAATTAGATAATTTCCCTGTAAACATCAATATGTGGGTAAATTTTTATTATAATTTAAATTTTTTTAAAAAGATTTAATAATGGAGGTAACCTAAATTCTAATTTCTTAATTTACTTCATTTGTGTGTGTGTGTGTGTGTGTGTGTGTGTGTACACACAATAAGAGGAATCCAAAAATTTAAATCACTCACAGCTTTTACCTATAAGTGTAATTGGGAGAAAGTTCACTGTGATAGTAAATTAAACTGGAGACATAAAAACTCAAAAGCAAAAGAGCAGACTCAGGAGATTGTAACACAGCAGAGAGTCAAATAAGACTTGCCTTTAAGATAGGAAAGTTTACTGTTTTATAAGAAACACTAAAAAGAGTTTGTTCCCAGAAGTGAGGCTATCATATTGAGTGGCTTCCCCAAATATGAAATTTTTCTCTTCATAAGATACTATGATAAAAATAAAAAGGCAATTTAGAGAAGGTAAGAAAATATTCTTAAAATGTCAAAAGATTAAATCCAGAATGTGAATATTAGTTATAAGAGACAAACCCAATACAACCATGAGCAAAAATTTTAATAGATATTTCATCAAAGTAGATCTATTAATGGCCAATAAGCACACATAAAAAGCTGCTCAATATCACTGGTCATTGGGAAAAAGAAAATTCAAAGCACAATATGACACTATTACACATCTATTAAAAAGGCTGAAATTTAAAGGCCTGACAATGACAAGTATTGATACGAACATGGTAATTTTCTTACATTGAGAGAAATATAAAATATTTCAAAAACTTTGGAAAAAGTTTGGCAGTTTCTTATAAAGTTAAATACACATTTGCTATATAGTTCAGAAATTTCACTCTTAAATTTTAACCAAAAAAAAAAGAAAATTCTCCCAAAGATATATACATGAATGTCATGGCACTTTTATTCATAATAATTAAACCTTAGAAATAACCTAAATGTCCATCAACAGCTAAAAAGATAAGCAAATTAGAGTATTTTCATACAATGAAATACTATTTAACAATAAAAGGGCAGGAGACTGCGCTGATATGTGCAAAGTATTAATGAATCTTGAACATATTATTTTCAGTAAAAAGAAGAAGCAGACTCAAAAAACTATATAACATATTATCCCATTTATATGAAGTTCTAGAAATGGCAAACTAACTAGAAGCAAACTGGTGTGGGCTGGGATCAATCTGAGGGGAAAAGGGAAATTTTGGGGGGGGTTAGGGGATAGATAAAAAATTCTACAGTTTGCTTGTACTGGTATTAGCAAGTGTATAAATTTGTCACAACATATCAAGTGTAAAGTTAAAATGGTTACATTTTATTGTAAATAAGTTATGCCTCAATAAAAGTTGATTTATAGAACTCTTTTTTTAGAAAGAAGTAAACAGTACTATGATTTTGTTATCTAACAAATTAGAACCAAGGCCAAAGATATATCAGTTATTAATATCTATGAACCAAAACACAACTTTTATAAAGCAGAAATTATAAGAGCTAAAAGAGAAAATATACAGAATGGCACTAATAATTGGAGTTATGCCACTCTCAGTTCAAGACTCATCACATGGACAAAACACTGTAAAAGATATAGAAAACCTAAAGTATATAATCAGTAGGATAAATATTATACATTCCTATGATGAAGTATATACTTTCAAGTCCACACTAAATATTTTTTAAAATTGAATATTTATTAGAGGCTTAAAAAAATTCAATAAGTCCATAAATTAAAAATTGTAGAAGTATAATCCAAAGAAAGAAACAAAAACTAAAGAAACTATTTTCCTTAAAAATTTATGTGTTTTTGGAGTGTGTGTTAGCTTGACTCACAGAGGTATAAAAATTAATATTGCAGCCTTTCTAGAAAATAATTTTAAAGATAAAACAAATAACCTATGAAATAAAATTAAAGCGGTGATAACAAGATTCATAATTTTAAACACTTAAAACAAGAGGAGTTAAAAAGAAATAAAAATGAACTAAATAACTAGTTAAAAATTTTGAATATGAAAAAGAAAACAATAATATGAACAAAGAGAGCAGAAAAGTAGATAGAAAGTAGAAAAGGAGTTAGAAATGAAAAAATCCAGTAAAATAATTAAATCACCAAGTTGTTTCCTAGAAAAAGCGATTGAACTAAGTAAATAGGTAGCTAATCTAATTAAAAATAAGTAAAAAAGAATTAACTTAAAAAATTGGCAAGTAAAATAAACACTGAAACAGATTTAAAAACTTATACTGCATTCATCTATCAAATGTACTTGAAAATCTTTAAAAATGGATAACATTAAATAATACAGAAAATTATAGTTTACCAGAATTGATCAAGTGTAGAAAGTATAAATGGATAAATTTTTATTAAAAGAATAGGAAATTTCTAAAAATCTACTGCAACACCTGACCCCGGGAATTTCACAGTGGAATTCTATGAAATCTTCAATGACCAGATAGTCCAAAGACTCTTTAAAATCTTCCAACTAAAGAAAAAAAAATTCTGAAACTTCTTGGTTGGTAACTAACTATAACACCAATACTCAAATCTGATAAATAATGCTCAATCTAAATAATAAAGGTCTACGTAATAAAAATATGCATAATTCTAAATAGAATATGAGCAAACAGAACTGAATAGTGCATAATAGTACATCACAAAATGATAATCTTGATCATGTGGAGTTTATTTCAGGATTACAAAGTTAGCTTAATACATATTTAAAAACCCATTAATATACTTCTAAAATTAAAAATACAATAACCATATGAGAAGGACATTCAACAAATTCAATACCCATTCTTGATTAAAAATAAACAAATTTCCTTATTTAATGGTGAAACACTAAATTTCTTTTAAATCAAAAATAAGACAAGAATGTCTGATAACATTGTTTTCAGGCATTTTATTAACGATTTTAGTCAAAGCAATCAGTCAAGAGAAAACAATCAGAACGTGTGTATTGGAAAGGAAGTGGAGCACTAAAGCTTTCTCCATGTGCAGGAGTTATGATCTTATACCTGGAAAACCCAACAGACTTACCAGAGAAAAAAAATGTATGTCTGTTCTAATTGTTAGTTCTTTATACTGAGAAAAAATTTGTGTCACCTTAATAATCGGTATTGGTCTTCACTTTGTCTCTGTGAAGCTACAAAGAGGAAGTCTCAATATTCTGTCGCATGATAGTTTAAGAATTTGAAAAAAAAAAAAAAGGCGAAAACCTTCACCTTTCCCCAAAGTCTGTTCTTTCTCAAGGAAGCCTAAATCTTTCAAATAGTCCTTAAATAGTTATCAGTCTCCCACTCTTCCTCCTCCTTTTTCAGTGAACTATTTTGCTAAGATCTCTCTTAAAGTATTGCCACCAGCCTAGGACAACATTTAGCAAGTATGTTGCTCAGCATGCACTAAAAGCTGGCCTGTTATCACTGCTCTACTGAATCTGAAAATGAGCATTTAACTTATTCAAACTGTGGCACTTTTAAGAATGAAAAGGGATGTTATTAATAATTATGCTAGAACAACAGGAACAAAATTAGTGTCTTTTCAAGGAGGGATCTATGACTCCTCCCTTACTAAGCTGCATTGTATATTTCTCTTAATGTAATCTTTCATTAGCCTTCTCATTTCATGGGAAGTATGTTATATATAAGGCTAAAAAAATCCAATCTGGCATATTTTGTATTAACAAGAATGAGTGACCTTGAAAAAATTTTATTTATCTCAGTTTTCTTATCTATAAAAACTAAAATAAATTTTGAAGCATTTGTGAAATAAATAGAAACTTCATATAAAAAATTAGAATGTCACAATTATTGAAGGACTTCAAGTGACAGCTACTTCACATTATTTCTAGTCCTCACAAGGACACTGTAGGAAATTCACAATGAAAGAACTGAGGTTCAGAGATAACAGGCCCAAGCTATAACTGCTAGAAAGTAATGAGAGTAAGCTATGCTTGACTTTTCTGTCTCTTTTTAAAAATTTTAGGATAACTCAAATATTCAAAAATAATAGAGAATAATAAAAGCATTAATGCATTGATCATTCATCTATAATAAACCATAATATTTTGCTATGATTGCTTTAGTTACACATTTTTTTAAGAAACAAGCACTTAATACACAGGTGAAATTTTTTCTGAATTTCTCCTCAATTATATTCACCTTCCCTAGAAGTTCCATAAACTACTATACAGGTCACTATAGAGGTCACTTGTTTCCTGACATACAACTGAACAACACCATGTGCATTCTATAGCGATTTGCATTTTTTCAACTTTATATTTTTACATTTATCCACTAGATACATGAAGCTCTAACCTAGTCATCATTTTTCTGTATTTCTCCATTATCCTGTTGAACATTTAAGTTGCTTTCAGTGTTTAATAATTGAAACAAAAGGCAGGTGAATACTCATGTAAATGTCTCCTCTTGCATAGAGGTTCAAATCTCTGAGCCAGCCACTTCCCTAATCCTTCACAGACCTAAATCTGAAACTTCCACCCATTTCCCCAGCTCTAGGTGGAAACAAACACTCTACAGGGAGCATATGCTGGTTGTAGCACCAGTCACACTTACCCACACCCAACATGAAAGAAAAAACAGCCGTGCCATAATCTCTACCATAAATCCATACAGAAAATGTCTCATACTGAATAGAAATCATTCCAAATACACATAGATCTGCAGACATAGACATGTATACACTCTTGTCCCTTACTAGTTTCTGTAGTTCTCTGTGTTTCTACCTGGTCCTTATTAAAAAATAAGTAATTTATCTGATCAAGGGAATAGTCAAGATGGAAAATTACAGGCTTTGGTAAATAAATAACCTTAAAATTCAATATATCAATTTATGGAAATTTCCTTTTCTAGTCATTGCCTGAGCTCTCATGAAATACAACAATGACTATTTTTATTTATTTATGTTCCTAGTATTTCACACCCCTTGAACATATTTCAGAATATTCAGAATATGACAGGTACATTAATTACAATGGTAGAGAACAGTTACTGCATTCTGATATTTTAAAAGGACTTCACATCATGAAATGTATGTTATTAGCTTTGTAATGGTAAGAACCAGAATTAAATTACTATAGAAAAAAGATTGCTGGACCCAAGAGTACTATTTAGTTTTCTTGAAAAGTAAGTCGATCATGAAATATAAAGTCTAGAGATGAGTAGATTTAAATACAAAACAAAATACTTTGTAAAAATTTATATTTATAATGGTTTTATTATGACTTTGTTTATTATGCCATGACTGTTGAAGTTTGAGATGAGCTTTAATACATAAGGGTAGGCAGATCCTCACATACTTGTTATGGCACAGTGTAAAGCTTACAAATGGTAGTAGCTACGCAAAAGAGTTGTAATGAGAATGACAGAGAAAAACAGTGATAAGACTTCAAAAGAATATAAAGCTGCTATGAGATTTTGGATCTTTGCAAGGGGATTAAAGATATACAAGTTAAAAAAGTGGCATAGTAGAAGACATTCCTGGTTTTGCTACTCTAGGCAGGAACATTCTTTCCCATATTGGATCTTTAATCATCCGCATAAACATACCTGTTCATAGTTCTGTAAGCCGATCATAGTCCTGTTTCATGTCTTTCTCTGCTTCATAACTTTCATTCTCTAAAGAAACTTTGGAAAGTTTGTATATTTAGATCTCTTTAGAAGATACTGGTTATTTGAATAGGTTGTTTGTCGATGTGTAGGGTTTTGGTTCTGGTTAATGGTAGGGAGGGGGAAGAAAGAGAAAGATGAGTTTACTGTGTAGTGTGTTAATTCATGTTAGTTTCCTACTGCCAGATAATGATAGACTTGGATGAACATATATTCCTCCACAATGATTAACAAGATTAACATGTGAAGGAACATCTATTTATGACAACAAAATAAAGATGTGGAAGATTTGAAAGAGAAGAATAAAAAAAAATATTTGCTGACTGTTCTTTTTACGAACAAGCTCTTAAAGAATATTCATTCAATGGTGAAAAATAAGGGGGATGTGGGGGGTGATGACCAGTAAAAGGAATAAAATAGAAGAGAAAATGTTCTGATTTCAGAGTATCCTGAGTTCTAATCCCAGTTCTTCCCTCAAATATCAATGGAATTTTGAAATATCACTTTTTGGGGTCACCTTCCCTAATCTGAAATATAAAGCTGCTAAAAAAGATGGTTTCTAAGATTTCTCTACTCTGACACTATGATACCGTGAACACCCTGATATGTCTTCATGTGTTCAGTCTCAAGATAAGAGTTTATATATATTTGATGAAACTCACATCTTTATTCTTTGGCAAAGAAAGGATAAGTAACAACAAAATAGGAAAAATCTAGCTGTAACAGGCTAACTATTAATGAACAACCCAAAGACAGCCACATTTTTATATCCATGTCATTGACCTCAGTGATTTTTTTGTTAAGTTCCTAACTTCTTTTCTAATCAATATAAGGGAAGAAACAGACAGGCCTAATATTTTATTTAGGTCTTAATAAACTTAATGCAAGATAATATTGGATTTTTCCTTATCACATATCCTTTTTTTCAGTAAAAACTCATGAAACTTGAAAAAATTATTTCAGTGGTGATTTATTTCATATTAGGTCATAATAAACTAAGCTTAACATTTTAGTTGATTTACAAATATAACCAAGCGATGTGAGAAAATGAAGTAGAGATTGATAGTTTGGAAATTTTGATGCTAAAACATTTTCAATGAAATATTATTCTCTCCCGAAAAACAGTAGCTCATGAGAAAAAATTATGCTCAAATTGAGAGATCTTTAGGTTTTGATAGGAAATCATCACTACACTTCAAATTAACTTATAAAATGTTTTTAAAATAATTTTCATGCTCGTTAAATTTTATTGTATTTTCATTACTATGATCTTTCTTTGCTAGTTAATTATTAGAATTTCTTTCAGGTGATTAACAGTTCTTTTAAAAAATTCTGGCTAACTTGAATACTTCTGAAAATGTGGTTATATTGTCCTGACTAGTGTGCAATGCAACAGTGGAAAATATAGACAATGTCCTTTCCACCATCATAAAAGTTAGATTTAAAATGTTAGACTTTTTTCCTTAATATCTGAACTTAGTTCTTAATGCAAAAAGATCATGAAGCTTACCTTAAGATGGTAATTTAAAACATTTTTCCTATAGAAATATCTTACATATACTAAGTAACAATTTTATAATGAGCCCCATGTATCTATCAGAGATTATCAATGTGATTCCTTACTTTATCATGATTATTCTCTAAATATGAAATATCATATGTAGATTCTCATGAAGAAAAGAATATATAAGATTTTGAAAGAAAGGCAGAACGTTTCTCTTAGATGTGCTCAGGTTTAGGAAATCAACATAGTGAATACAACACAGTGGAAAGAACACTGGACCAGAAACCCCAAGACTGGGGCTTTGGGGTTAGGATAGTCATTTGACAGTACTGTGAACTTACGAAATTTCTATAACTTCTCATTGTTCTTATCTAAATAATGGAGGTAATATTAGCACACTACGGATCTCACAAAGTGTTGAGAAGATAAATAGACTTCACAGCATTATGGAAATATCTCCAAAATAGCGCTTAGCAAATTGCACTATATTTACTTACCTGCCTTCTGCACTAGACTGAAAGCTTCTTGATCAGGAATTAAGTCTGATGCTTCTTTATATCTCAATGTGTTGCCTGAAAGACAGTAGGTTTAATAAATCGTTGTTGAGTGAATAAATACTTTAACCAAATGAGTTCTATACTGTAGACTATGGAAATGTTCAAAGAATATCAAATGATCACTCCCCCAAAAAAACTATCACTGCTAAAACTTGCACGTTGGGTGGTCAGCCAGGGTTCCTCACATATGAAATTAATGAACCCAAAATGAGGACGTGCAAACTGATTAATTCGTGAAGAAAGAAAATAATAGAAGTTTAAAATATTTTCATCAAAGCTATAAAAAATGTGTTTCTGCCATTTAATATTCTGATTGAAATTTGAATCTTCTCTTTGTATTTCAGATGAACACATGTCCCAGAAAGAGTGGTCATTCCTGAAGCTGCAGGTACCTCACACTGCCACGTTTTCAGAATATTATCACACGTTGTAAACCATCAAATATATTAATGGATCTTTTTACCAGGTTTAATAAAATTAATCCTCCAAAAATAGACAACTAGCTTTATAATAATTTTACAAAGAAACTATATATTAAAAATAATTCCTATAATGCAAATGAAAGCAAAGAGGAAGAGCTGATGCATCTCTTTGTATTAAAATGAGTTTCTTGCCAGCCACATTATGAAAATGAAAACAATAAAATAAACCACTCTATAAAAAATTAAATAAAAAGGTTCTAAAGTATCTAGGGCACCATTAGAAATATAAATTTACAACCACTAGTATCGATTATGTATGATTAACACATAAAAATTCATTTTAAAATATTGTTCAGCTTTTTTATACTTTTTATGCATTTGTAATGTATGCAAAATGTTGATACAATATAAATTTTGCAATAGTGGCAGTAACATGATTTAGAGATAAATACATGTTAGGACTATGTGTAAAAATTCTTTTTACTGATAGAGTTAAAACTTGTAGACTTTTGAGAAAAAAGTGACTATGATAGCTAACAATTGTTCGTCATATACCATGACACTATAAAATAGTGTCCCCCATTACCTTAATCCTCATGAATTTCTATCAATACTATCACTTTATTTTTTAAATATATAAAGTTTGATACATCATAATCATACCAGTTATATGTTGTTATAATATTGAATTTAACATTCATAAACTCACAACCTAAGAAAAATATTACACATAACTTTTAAGACACTATTGTGCTCCTTCTCTTTGTGTCAAATCCAAGATGACCACAATCATGAAATTCAGTGCTGATAATTACTGTGCCATCTTTAAAACCTATATATGTATATCCCTAAATGCTGTATTTCATTTTATATGCCAGCATGCTGTGTGTAGGCTTCTATAACTTACCTTTCACTTATATTTCTATAATCATTTCATACATATTTCTTATTTATTTGTAGTGTTATATGTTGTTATACATAACTGTAAGTACCAAAAGGAATTGTTTCCATTTTTTTTCTATTTCTATTTTTTCTGTTACATTCACTGCTGCTCTGAACATTTTTGCATATTTTTCAGTACAGAAATGTGATAGCAAATTTATGGTATATTTCTAGTCTAGTAAAGAAATGACCAAAGAGTAAGAAATAAGCCATGTTCAATTTTACAAATAATGCCAAAGGTTTTTTTTCCAAATTGATTAGACCACTTAACACACTAACAAAGTCAGGTGTCTTTATTTTTGCTTACTCAATGGGTTCTCACATGTTCTTAATTTCATTTTTCTCTGTACTAATAGAGGTTAGGATATTTTCATATATGTCTCATTTATTTACCATAAAAATTTTTAGAGAATCTAATTAACTTTTTAATTTTTATTACATCAGTAATCATATTTGATATTATTTCTCTATCTCTTCCTCTCTCTTCCCACCCCCACCTTAATTCATTTTACCAGTTTAATTTTTTTCTTATTAAACATTGATTTCAATTTAATTGACCTCAGTCTTTAGCTTTATTATTTTCTCTCTTCTAATACTTAGGCTTACTATACTATATTATTCTTGTAAAAATAACAATCTAACAGACTGAATATATTTTATGATTATAGGAAATATCCAGAATAGGTAAATCCATTAAGACCAAAAGTTGGTTGGTGGTTTCCAGGGACTGGGTGAAGGGAAGAATGGGGAGTAACTGCTTAATATGTAGAGATTTTCTTTTAGGGGTATTGAAAATGATTTGGGACTAGATAGAGAAGTGGTTGTACAACATCGTGACTGTACTAAAACGCCACTGAAATGTTCACTTTAAAATGATTAATTTAAGTTATATGATTTTCACCTCAATAAAACATAATTTAATTGAACTATTAGTTTATTAATTTTCAAACTTTGTTTTCTAATATAGTTATTATATATATATGTTCCCCTAAAATACTGCTTTTGCTGCATTACTTTAACTTTAAAACATATTATTTTGATATCGTACAATTCTAAGTATTTTCAAAAATTCCATTAAGAGTTAATATTTGACCCATGTATTTAACCACCGAAAATTTCTGTACCCTTTAAAATGCTTAGTGATTTGTATGCACTGGTGATTTAATTCTTGAAAGAATATGAGATAAGTGTTATATCTCCTGTTAAGCTGCCTATATAAGAACCTTCCATGTACAAATGTTTAAAACCAGCTTCTTTACATCATCAAATCCAGAGTTCTGTTGTACATACATAGAGAAGTTACTGAAAGGCTTAAATGTAAAGGAGTATCATTGTGCAGAGTCCTGTTCTGAGGGAATTTGTATTTTCCAGGCATAAAACTGTAGTGTCATCTCCTTAATATAATTTTTAAATGCTATCAAAGATACTTAGAAAACATTTCTCAGCTTCTTTGATCCTTTGGATTCATCTTTTATCTAAACCAGATTAAAGTGTACCAAATGTAGTGTTGGTTTTTAACAAATATGCACTGAATATATTGTGTAATGGAGAAAGCCTTAGAAATGATTTTATATTCTACAAACACTGATTGTTCTGTGTTTAAAATGTAAGACCCTTAAAAACAAAAGTAAAAATAAAATTGAAAAAATCACTTAATTTTCTCTTTCTTCCACATATGCATTTTACAGGACATTTGGTTTTCTTGGCAGTAGGAACTTTCAGGATTCGTTATGATTACTCGGAAGAACTTTATGTCTCTCACCTTCTCCACAGATCCTTTGCTACCCAGTTTGATCCTAAGTTTACTTTACATTTACTCCTTCTGACTGTTGTTTCTTTAGGTGCAAATTTTCTTTACCAGATCAATAATTTCAATGGGAGCAGTGCAAGCATTTGAAAGAGAAGACAGAACTAGAGTAGGTAATTAAATAACTGATTTTTTTTTTCTCTACAGAGTGTTTCTAAAAGTGTTGATGTTATCTTTGGGTATGTTTATGGCTCATTCCTATTCACAGCTAATAATGATATTGGATTGTTCACTGAATGAGGAATATATAAATTCCCTATTAAGTCAATCCAGATTACACTAAGAAGAGAATCATCAAGATGATTTTCTAAATATTCCAAATTCAATGTTAGCCATTACACTATATGTTAGCCATATACTACAGACAAATTAGATAATATCTATTCAAAGAATATAATTTAACAAAGTTTTGAAAATAATTGGTTAAGTTTCATTCATAGCCATGTATCTAATTTCATTTATTTAGTTATTATTGCTTATTCGGTGATAAGTATATTGTTCTAATAGAAAATAAAAGCTATTGTGAGAATTGCTTATTTGAGAAACCAGTTTTTAATTGCAAATCTATAATTAAAGTTTGCTAGTCTGAAAATAATGTTTAGTAATGACTAATATTGATTTTGCTTCTAGAATAAATCATTAAGAAACACAGATAGCACATTCAATTCACTGTGCTAAACACTGCATTGTCCAGTCAATTCTTACATTTATTTACATAAAAAAAAAATCCTTACCTGGAAATATCTTATTCAATACAGCCTACATTTTCCAGGGCTTCACATTTTACAAACCTGTTTATGTGGAATCATGTAATAAAAAACATTGTTTGCTACTGCTTGCTCTTATTTGTTTCCCTTGCTTTTTCCAGTGTTTGAAAATATTAGCAGTGCATGAACCAGCAAAAGAGAGTGTTATTATATACAGATGTATTTAATCTCATAGTCATGCACTTGCAAAAGTAACTCCCAGGAATAAATGTTTTTAAAATGAACCCAAAATGAAAAGAACATTAAAGTGCCATCAACTTTAAATTTTGGAAAATACCTTAGAAATGATCACACCAAATACTCCCTCAATTTATGAATGAGGAAACTCATCTATGTCATGCATTACTAGTATAGCCAGTTTGTAAAATTTATTCACTATACATCCTGTTACCCTATTTTAGACAGAAGCAGAAGGCCTCACTCAGACTTTTTAACACTCTTTATTCTTACAAGTGAAAATCACTCAATATTCAACAAAAATTTATTAAGAACCTCTTTTTTATTAAATGTATTGGGGTAACATTTGTTAATGAAAATACATAGATTTCAAGTGTAAAATTCAATAATTTATATGTATATTGCATAGTGTGTTCAACACCCAAAGTTAAATTTCCTTTCATTACCATATATTTGAATATAATTTCAGGGATCATTTCTATATTTTGTTAAAAAGCTCTTTTGTGCCAAGTTCTAGAAAACAACGAGAAAGTACAACACCTTGCCTTAAGAAGAGTTCATTGTGTGTGACACACAATAGTTCCTAACAATATTATAAGTGATCTATAATGAGCTTGTACAAAGTGCTAAGAGAACAATGTGTTTTGCTCCTTTTAGAAGGTAAATTGCTTGAGAGCTTATATCTTTTTATATTCAGGCATCTAACAGTGCCTGTTACATACTTGTTACTCAATAAATATTTGAGCATTTAACAAATCTGAAGGTTTCCCTCTTGGTAAACTTTATGACATGTAAACGATATACGACAAAATCTTGATTTGGCTGAACCAGTTTATAGTTTGAATAAATCAAACTTTGTAAAGTATAAATAATTTCATGTGCTTGTTGAGATAATGAGCAATGAGTGCATTTTGTAAGATAATAATAATAACATACTAATCTTTTGTCTTTCTTAAAACTAAAATTTTAGGATTTAGCATTTTAATTCTTTGGAAGCTTTTCAAAGCTTTATAAACTGTATTTTTCAAATTGACTGATGGATACAGTGAATTAGTTGTTACAAAGCATTGTGGTCCTATTGCCAAATGAAGGTTTTCTTTTCTTCCCCACCCCACAACCCCAGTTTTCTTTAAAAGTAGAAAAGTCACTCAATATACTTTTAAAGATCCTCACCTACCACAGTATTCCCTAGAAAAAATGTAACTCACACAAGCAGGATGAAAAAAATTTACAAATATCAAGACCCTAATAGGCAGTCTTATTTTATAGATCTTGATAAATCTCTCTAGTCAAACCTTCCCCTCTCTTTCATTTTTTATTTTTGGTGCAGGCACTCAGTTTAGGAGACACATCAAGGCCTTCCAAGAGCAGAGGGTGGTTTTTACCCAACAAGCTTTCTAGCATTCAATGTTTAAGGAATGGAAGATTTCCTTAGGCATAATAATCATTCTCATACCTCACTGTGTTTGCTCACTTACCGTGTTCCATGCATATGCTGAGCATTTTGCATGGATTATTGCAGTTCAATCTCATAACAACCCTATAAAGTTGCTATAATTATTATTTTGGGTTCAAGGAGTTAAATGTGTGCAAGTCAAATGGCAAATATAAAATTGAACTGGAATACTCAAACTCTCCAGCTTGGCTTCAATGTCAGTTGCTTAATCCCTACATTATACTGGCTCCTTTCTAGATTATGGAATCTAAGCTATAGGGTTAAGAAAATACCAGGGATTTATGGAATAAACTTCATTTTAGAACAATGCTGTGATATTTACCCATTTATTCCACGTGCGATATTCCTCAGGAGTGATGGTGACAGGAATGCAGAAACCTTAATTAGTCAGTGCCATATGACTCGCTTCCCCTCTTATCACTCATGCTGTTTGCTATACTAAGTTGATTAGTACTTTCTTAAGAGGGCTATATTAGTGAATACCATAATGAGGAAAGAGAAAAATCAACAGGTGGTTCTAGGCTGGTGAATCTGACAAGTACCTGAAAACTAAACCAATTAAGCCTACCTACAAGGTAAAAATGATATAGTGGTGTGATTCATTCAGTTAAATACAGATTTCAACCAAAAACACTATAAGTATGTACTGGCCCCCTACATGAAAATCCAATTTTGAAAGGAACCGTGTATCCTTTAAATTTACCCTGTAAATAAAAGTATAATTCTTAACATAAGGAAAAATCATTAAGGCAGCTGTGCCTTACCTATATTAAGGACAAATAAATGCGTCTGAATGCTGTTCACTTAATAAGTAAAATTTATAAGAATATGTATAGTGTTGAGTGGCTGTAATATCAAAGTAATCGTGGTTTTCAATAACCTCACTTATGAGGTTATTCCAAAGCATATTGTACAATTTTATCACAAACTAAGAACAAATGATTCCCTTTAGGTATTGTTAAAAAATTTGAATGATTAATTTCAAGAACATTAAAACTTTTTCAATTACCACTCTTTTATTTTTTTATTATGCAATTGTACCTCAGAAATACAAATCACACAGAATGTTACTCTAATTCTCTATGAAATTTTGATATAGAATGGATCAGATTTATTTTCCTGGCCTACCTGTCATATACAAGCAACAGGACCATAAATTTCAGAATATTTACACTAAAGGTATATAATAAAAAAAAAATTAAATTGGAGGTACGTACACTGCACCTGGAATCCAAAATCATTAGGCAAGCTGAATTAAAGACCAGGCTTTGCCATTTAATAGATCTGTGATTATAAATATGTCAACTTTCCTCACAGGGCTCTAGAATGAGTAAATAAACTTGCTGGTCTCTTATAACACTGGAATTCTACAAACTCTGAATATTTGGGGCTTATATAACTGAACTCTGCATATCAAGTTATAACCCAAGTCTATGTGTTACAACATGTTTTCTAAATAGTCTGTTTTCAGTAAACAAGACTATAACTGTGAAATCTACATGGAAATCAGACTTATAAACCAAACACTTAGCTTGTAGAACTATCATCAGACAGTAGATAAATAATCCTCACTGGCAGAACAACAGTAATTGGGTTGGCACCTACACTTTCAGGTGGAAACTAATCCTGCCCTGACATTACTGAGCAAAGTAATTAGGAAACCTCTCAATTTGCACAAAATCTACATCATGTATATGGAGTACTAGAAAATGAAAAGTTTTTTAATTAAACTTGACATTTATGATCTTGCAGCTGCTCCTTTTCATTTCCTATAAAGTGCCTTGATTTTGATACCAGGAGGGATAGAGGTCTCTTAACATAATTCCAGAAAAAAGGTTTTATTTGGCTACAACCAAAGGAATTACTAGCTTGATCAGAATAAAAGCTTCCCTACGGCACAGCTCAGGTAAAATTTTTGGGGGAGGGGGGAATTCAGTTAGATTCCGTCAAGGTTAATGAAATGAAATTATTTGCATATATTATAATAAAAGAAGGTAAATCATGACTAGACCATAGAATAAACAGAAAAAGCAACTGTGGACTTTCCAAATATGCATAGTCAAGAATCTCAGAGATTTTGTAGGTTCTGCAGTAGTTTTAAGGAGGCCGAATCAGGCATTAGCTAAGTATACGCTTTTTGCTACTATCTGAGCTGGTTAATAGGAGGTAGACTGGTCAGATCAAAGACACACATTTAGGTAGCACAGAATCACAACTAAAAAACAGTTTACACAAAATTTCCAAAGAAAATCAAAGGAAGCTAATCCTATTTGTATGGAGGAGGCAAGAGAACCAGAGGAAATGTGTGAAAAACTTGCAAGCAATGCATCAAATCTTTGTTACTACATTATCAGTAATTATGTTGATTAAAAGATAAACCCTAAATTATACTGTGAAAATGGGAAATAAAAACAAAACATAGAATGTTCCTAGGTTAATGATTAATGCCTATTAAATGTAACCAAATATTACTGAATTAACAATGTACAAATATATAAAGGAAAAGAAAGATTGTCCAATGAAAAGACGTACACAGAAATATTTGTCATTCTGAAGTAATGGGAATAGGAATTTTTACTTTTTTCTGTAATTTCCAGATTTTGAAACTTTTGTTTGCAAGATCTTGTAATATGAAAATATACTTTGTTATCTCAGAATACATACAAGCTAATTACCCAAATAAAGGAGAGACTGCAAGAACTAACAAAATAAAAGCCTTTCTATGATGCATTATGTTAGGATGAAAAACATTTAAGTAAGGAAAAATTCTAAGAATAAAATCAGGAAGAATGATACTTGGGAGTTTTCTTCAGACTCTGATACACTGCAAAACTTAGGATTTTATTGCTGAATTGTTGAATCTAAATAAGCATGTTTCATAATAATGGTGTTTTATTGATTATATACCATGTGCTGCTCATTATCCCAAACACTTGGCATTAGTATCTCTTAAACGGGATCCATACAGGAAGGTAGGAACTGGTGCTCAGGTTTAAAGATGTGAACTTCTAGATTCTAAGAGATTAAGTAACTTGCCCAAGGCCACATAGCCACTAAGTTGTGGTGTCCGTCAAGTTTTAAGCCCATGCTTTTTAAACATGTCTCCATTTTCTTAAGGAGATAGTAATGCTTTATTTAATCAAGACTAGCTTGTTTATAGTTTAAGTTTCAACAATTTTTCAATCTCTGTGGTTTGTTATGAGCAATGCACATGTACAAGATCCAGAAATGATTTTCTTTCGCAATTCAAAAATTCATATAAGTATATGATTAGAGGCCCTAAGCAGTTTTATTTTGGGTTATAAGCTGCACACTTTTAAGTTTCTTAGGGATATTTAACTTCAAAGACTTCAAAAGCAGATCACTGTGGTCTAATAAAATCTTGGTGGTACTTTTAAGTCTTTCTCAGCATTCCTTTAAAGCTGAATTCAATTACTTTATGCTTTTACAATCAAAATTGCTATTTTCTTTCTTATTCTGTTATGTCAGTGTTGGAAGAAGTACCATTTTATCAGTGTATTTTTCTGATTAGAAAGTTCATTCACTTAAAGCTGCTCTTTGGGAAATGTCTGTAAAATCACTATGAAACATCAATAGAAGGTCAATTTATTTTCTAAACTCAACAACTGGAAAAACCTATTCATTCACAGTGACATGACCAAAGTTACAGATTTGAAATTTTTATACTGTTGAGGAAATGATATCTGTATTTTCAACATAACTATGAAGAAAATGAGTTTCGAAGTCAGACAGATCTGGGTTCAAGTCTGTTTCTAGTTTATAAGCCACATGACCTTAGGCACATTTCATTATTGGTAGACTAGGGGCAATGGCATTGCTTCATTTATTATTTTAAGTATTAAAGGAGCTAATACATTTAAAATAATTATCAAACTGCCTGATATCTAAATTCAATAAAGGGTCACTATCTTTGTTGTTATTATTATTGTCATTATTATAGCTGAAAGGGTGATATTTTATGAATATTTGCTTCACATGAAATGGCACTAAATAAAGTTTAAAGTAAAATTGCTGTACACTCCCCCTACTTTTGTAGCTTCTTTACACATCCAGTGAATGACTTCATAGTATGGCTGCTTTCCTGGGGCTGGAATATCATTTATATCTCAGACAATTAGTTTACTTTGAATCCTAAGGAAATGCCTTCCTGGCTGGGAATGAGGATTAACGAACAGGGTATCCTACTCTTTTGTCAGGAGGACAAAATATCCTACCACCTACCAAATGTTAAACTGTTAGGTCAGTAATCCTAAATGTCAGCAAACACCTGAGTATCCAAAGAACTGCAAAAGGAGCAGCATCAGTTGCATGTACTGGCTACCCCAAAGTAATAAAGATAGAGAAAGAGTGCAGATCACAGCACACAGAACGAAATCAGGAAAGAATTAAAAATCTATGCATAAATAGAGTTAAGAAAACATAGAACTATCCCTTGGATTCAGGAAAGATTGTCCAGTGTAATTAATTTAAAATGAACCAACTAGAATTTTCAGAGTAAAGTATGCTTATAAGGATTTAATCCAGGACAGAAAAACCTTAATGATAAAAGAATTAAAATTGAGTATCAGGATATACAGATAGATACCTACATATTCTCAGTTATTGTTTACCACAATCTTATCAGATAGATGATTGACTTCTAGCTTTTAAATGAAGAAAACAAGTTTCCTAAAAATGCAAGGTATTGTGCAGTCTCTCAAGTGAAAAATGTGAGAAACAGTATTTAAATTTCATTTCTCAGTTTCCAAATCACCATCATCTCTAGAAAATAACTGAACAATTAATACGCAGCTAGAGTATTGAAGGGCCCTGAAACATTCCTAAGAGGGATAGAGAAAAACAATTTTGACTCTAGAGAGCCCATGATAAGATAGAAACTCCTCTTATAATCATAGACTATCACTACCTGATTACCAGCTCCTCATATGGAAGAACTGACCAGGAATGGGTGGTTCTCAGCCCATCAGACCCAATACCCTTTACCATAGCAAATATTTTATATAACTAACCTCTTTCTTTTATTGTGCTGAAATAAAATTAGTAGGTAACTTCTCACTTAATTTTTTAAAAGGAAATTAATACTATGTTCTCATTATAATCTATGGGAGAAATACATAAAAATCATTTAGAATAAAATAATAGGTACTAAATTGTGTGAATCATCAGGCATGACTATTCTAGATAAAATGATGAAATAGTCACAGGGGTATGACAGCTCCAAATACAGAGTGATATAAATGAACTTATTGACAAGTTAAATACCACAAGCGGTTTGCTATCTATCCACAGAAAATTCTTGGCAGAACTTCAACCCCTGAAAAAATGTATACTCTTTCAATCTGTATGGTGACTGCATTCTTGAAAATTTAGTGTAATTAAAACCATGCAAAACAAAAACTAAAACAAATCATTGTGTACCTATGTGTAAAGTGGAGTTAGGCATTAAGCTCAGATAATAGCGAAAAAGTTTTCACCATTATGTATATCTGAATTTCAAACTTCATCAGTTTACATGGAAATTCTTTGTTTTATGAAATTGCCACAAGAATTGCAGGAAGTCAAAAATCCTTGTCAAACACTCCCCTCTACCTCTGCCAGTACCAACAGCACCAAATGCTAGATGTATCATTTACAATCATTGTTACAACCAAAAAGTCATTTACATCTCTCCAAATCATCATCTGGTGGTAGAAACTGTCATTTTATTGTAATGTCATGAAACAATTCATATAGCATTGAGATGATCTTATTTGCCTAGTTTAGTATCTCATTGATCACTAACTGAAAGAAATGGACTTTTAGTTATATAGCCCAGAATTCAAATCCCAGCTCTGGAGCTATCTTATGATCTTAGGCCAGTTGTTTTACCTTTCTGAACCTGCTTCCTCATTGAGAAATGAGAATAATACAACCATCTCACAAAATTTTGTGATGAAATAAAATAATAAATAATATAGCGATTGGTACAATGCCTACCATGATTGCTCAATAAATCATGATTGCGGATATTATGTGATACATCATTAACCATTACAATATTTAACTAGAAAATATTAAAAATATCTTCAGTACTCTAGAGAGTTTAGAGTTTCTTCTCAGGTTGGGCTTGGCTGGGTGACCTGACATGAAACAGTGGCACCTGAGGCACAGTAATGGGATCATGAATTTATGTTAGGAAGCTATAATAAATCACCCTTGTCTTTATTCTATAATTTTTAAAACCCAATATGACTGATAGACTTCCTATAGACATGAACCCCTCTCTTAGAAAAGAAAAATTACTTTTGTAATACAGCTGCTGCTTTTATTATTTTCATGATTTTTTTTTCTTAAATTAAAACAATTTGATAGAGAATCAGAATACATTTTGAAGTAGAGAGTTATTTCTAGAAACAGCAGGAGTGGATGTGTAAAATCTATGAACCATGGACATGCTTATAGACACAGGGAAATACCTAATAATACTGAAATTGTTAAAGCCTTCAAAATAATCTGGCAAAATGTGCTATAAACTTTGTTGTTTTACTTCGTAATTGGCTTTAGGATGAATACCAAAGACTTTATTTCTTCTTTTCTTATTCCTAGGAAGATTAGTATTTTTTTTCATTCAATGGAATCTCCATTATTTTTATTTTAGGTCTCCACAGTAAAACAATAGAAACAATAAAAAATTATTTCAGATATAAAAATTGGCAGCTAAACTAGGAGATAATGAAGAAATAACTTAAATAGTCATATCTGACTAGGTCAAAGTGAATTTTTAAAATGCATTTGCATTTCAATAGAATAGACAGTATATGGTAAAATGATTTGCATTCAACAGAATAGGTAGTACATGGTAAAATGATTTCTATGCAATCCAATATCTTACAATATTAAAATACCTGAAAAAAATAAGCAACATAAGATATGAATATCCTAATAATTCATTTTACTGTTGTTTTAACAAGAAAAAATCTAAAACAATCTATGATGAGGAAGTAACATTTTAGTTAAATAAGCCATATGGAAAATATTTTCTTGAAAATACCACCAAATTATCCATATTTGAGGTAATGCTGTCACCCTAGTTCATTCACAGGAGTGAAGGGTAATTTGTGGGACTAGAAGGGTAAGATTGAAGGCTTTTGGAGAATCATAAGGATGGTGGAGAGCAAAAGAAGGCATTGAGCTTTGCACTTACCTCCTGGGAGTGTTTATTAACCAGAGAATATGTCCTAAACTAATTCCCTATTCATCAAGCTATAGAAAACAATTTTTCAATTAATGTCCATTCCTGTGACACTTTGTTTTATAATCAAAGGTACAAGCATAAAGGCAGTATGAATGGTTATTTTGTGTTCCACAGAAGCAGAAATGTAAAACATATATTTTTACTTAATTTATTTGTATAATGTAACATTATTTGTGATCATATTTGAAGCCTATAGACATACCAGTTGTACACCATCAGTAAGAGAACCAAGTCCCACACTACCACATTTGCCTCAGACTAAGGCTCAAATAAGATATAAGTACTGTAATGCCCAATTAAGCATCACAATAAAGCAGTCTGCCTGCCTATTTGGTGCTTCTTTTGTCCAACCTTTCAAAACAGTAGTAAAAATCGTGAAAGGCAATTAAGAAGAGAAATAGGTTAAAATAAAGATATGATAGATTCCTTTTTAACTGACAATAATATAAAAATTAAAACAATTTAGCAACTAGTAATTTTTTCTTATTACAGCTTGATGTGTGATTATTTAGGCATTGTTTTTCCAAGATTTTTTCCACATAAATGAATTAATTACAAAACAGAAATTTCTAATGATCTTCAAGCCTATCTTCAAAAGTACTATTGTGCTTCCTAAATTACTTAATTAAAATCTCCACAATTTCCTAAAAGGCCTTAAGAAGCAGAACAGAAATGCATTCTGGTATATAAAACAAATACTTTAAAGCTCAGTGAGGCATATGAAATCCAAGAATGTTATAAAGACCAGGGGTTAGCCTCAAAAATCAAGTCTACTCCAATTGTGCATGTCGGCTGGCAGGTAACCTAGAAAAATTTTTACTTTTCACTGTATCTGTACTTTATCTTTTATACTTCTGCTCTTGGAAATTATATATTTCCTACAACTGATTCTTAGAGTGGCAAAGAAAGTGTAACATGACACAAAAGAAACAAACTCTTTCATTTAGAAGAATGGAATTCCTTTCACACTATCAGTTCAAACATACGAGACACATATAAAGAGACCCTGACTATCTCTCTGGTTATAGAATTTGGAGACAGGAACCTGCTGTCTCAGTTTGCCTTTACTTCTAACTGTTCAGTCCAGGAGAACTCAGTTAACAAATATGGGCCTCACTGCTTCCCGTGGAGAAGGAAAAGCTTTTTAAAAAGGCTTTTAAAAACCCAGAGAAAAATTCTTCTTTTTTTTGTACTTATTTATATTAAGTTTTTGGTGAGTTTTGGGTATGTAGAGAGAATTTCCCAGAACTTATCAAAATATGAACTATCAGTGATAAATCTAGATTCAATGAAATCAGTAATATTTCAAGATTCTCTTTAGTTAATAAGTTTTACTATTCTTCCTAGGGAGGATAGCTTACACAAAAACAAGTACTTCTAGAATATTGGGGAGTGGTAAAATAGCAGCATTTATTTACTCAATAATTATATTAAAACACTGTTAAACAAATTAAAAGTCATCATGTAGTCATCAAAATGTTAATGAGTAAAGTAAAATTAGATTCCCAAAAGATGTGAGGAAAATTTGGAGCATGAATTAGAGTAGGGAGACAGACTGAAAAACAATGTAATTTAATCATCTAAGCAATAAGGATGATACAAAAACTAGCACAATAAGAAATGAGGGTAATATGGGTGAGGAGCTCTTGATTTTCAACAGACACATGGAAAAACAATAATTTTACATCCTGTTATAGTCAGCATGAAGTTCAAAATATTTCTCACACACTTACCATAAAGGGTGATGTATGTCACAATGTCTTCTCAAAGAATCTGCATAATCTGACTCTGAATCTAATTGAACTTTTTCATAATTCCTTTAAGAAACCCAAGAAGGAGGAAAGGCATATTATCTGTAACTGTGAAACACAGCAGCAGAAGCAGGTCCGCATCAGCTGCCGCTATCACCAGCACATACAGAATCAAGTTTTCCAGTTATATCCCTTCTTGTCTCTCTTCCTATTCACTCCTTGCAATTTCCAGAGTCCTACTCACTGCCACAACTCCAGCAATGATTTTGTACAGATCTCAAGAAAATTACCATCAGAGAATTTTATCTAGACCCTCAGTTCCTTTGTTCTACCTCCAGTACAGCCTTACCACACCAGTCATTCAATTCTGCAGTGGAGCCCTCAGCATGGAACTCTACAACATACTTCGGCACAGTCCGACCCCTCCTCCTGATTCTGGCATATTCCATACTGTTATGATCCTGTAACAGTGAGGCTCAAGGCTCACCACAGTTTTCAACCTGATAGACCCTTTGGTATCAGGATACTAGTCTTTCAAAACATACTCAAAAACATGTCCATAAAATTGTATTGAATCCACATTGTATCAGTTTGCTACCTGGCCATCCACATCTCCCAGTTAACTACTGCCAGATTTTTAACCCTGAATTTTTGAAGAGTCTGACTCTCAGTTTTTATACACATATGAGGTCCCAGTACTCCTATGACTCAAGTCTTACTTCCAAGACTATATCTTGACCATCTCTCTTAGTATTTGACTCTCACATACCTACTTACCTTTAGTAGTCCCTTCTACTTATTGATAAATTATGAAGATCTTTTTCTGCTATGTAAGCATGATACCTTGATGTCTCTCTGATGGATCCTTGGGATCTGATTGCTTCAGATGTAACAAAATGCTTCCTTTCTCTATTAGGTCTCCAGAAATGAATGTTTCCTTGAATATTCAAGCTGGAATTCCTCCTGCATTGGGGGCTACCTAAAGTTAATGACTCAACAATTATCGAGCCCTATTACTGTGCCTAGGATTCTTTTAGGTACTAAGAGTTAGAAATATGAATAAAATATAGACTTTGACCTGGTAAAGGAGAAAAACACATAAAAAGCAATTATACAACAATTATAAAAATAGTGGTAAGAACCAACTATTGGGTTAGGAGAAGACATACCCCATTTTTATGGTTACGAAGGCTTCTGTAGATGACAAATTGAAAGAATGAGTAGAAAAAAAAAAAGAACACCCCAGGAGAGGACAGCATGATCATCAATACTAAAGCAAGAAATAGCATAGAACTTATGGAAACTTCTAAACAGTGTTGCTGGGAACATAAAGTGTGAGACAATGATAAGTGATGGGACCAGAAAGTACTAAATCATGGAAAGCTACGATATTATTCTAGAGCCTCAACTGGACTTTAGTTACAGCAACAGTAAAATATTACAGAGATTCTGCTTGATAGGGTTGCTTAGGTCAACAGTTAGTTTATCTGTAGCGTCAAAATTCCCCCTCTGATAACTGGTAGTTTTGGTGAGACAAAGTAGAAGTTATAATTTTAAATCCTGTATTTTTGTAATTATCTTTGTTTATTAAATTCAAGATATGATATATGGTTTGCTAACAGTAATTATAATGGTTTATAAACTCCCCAAAGGCGTGAAGCAAGGTTGTGTTAAGTGAACATTTTATGCAATCTATTTTACTCAGGAATGCATGACAAACCACAAGAACCCTAAAAGCTGGTTTTACAACATGCTGCTAGTCCTCCAGGAAATTCTTCCAGCTCACTTAGACAGTCATTTAGGGGCTTATTGCTTATGGCAATGCTCTGAAAATGCAAGCTCAAGCAAATATCAGGCCAAACATATGTAAAAGCTTACTAAATACTTGAAATAATGACATGAACGAGAAGAAAGACCTCTATGCTAAGTCAGCATAGTGCTATGAACTGCAGTGAACCAGAAGCTAACAAAGGTCAAGTAGCAGCTGAATAAAAAATATTTCACCTAAAGATCTTTACCATGCACAGGGATCAGAACTTTTCTCTGACGCATTACGTATGTTAATGTACTGCTGAAGAACTCATCCTAGATCTATTCTTTCTCATTAAATACCACATCTTCAGCTTAGAATTTAAGAGTTATATTAACCTTTCTATATATCCATCATAATTCATTATATGCCAACTGGGTCCTCCTTCTACTCTAATCAAACATTTACTTACCCAAACCAACTCGACTAAAATATACATTAATGCCTACATGTACATTTACATGTACACACACACACACACACACACACACACACACACACTACTAATTCCCATCACTTTAATACATTGTGTGTTCTATAGTTTTGTGTATTCACTTGTATAATTATCTCATACAAGCCTAAAAGATTTAACTGAGTTTTCTTCTTTATATGAAGTTGTTCTATGTTATAAAAAGGACATAAGAAATCTTGGATTCTATTGCCATTTTTATTTATAAATGTGCCCTACTTTGTGTTCTGGGAGATGTTATTTTAAAATGTATAGTCTATTTTTTCTATTCTAAACAAGGAAACTGATAATAGAATTGATTAATGGGAAGATTATGATGAGGACTGAATGGGTAAATAAGTGAGAAATTGTTTACTACTGGGCTTGGAAAACGGCAAATGTCCAGTAAACATTAGGTGAACAGGAATATAGTATCTTATAGAAAACTTGTATTCATTTAAGTGATAAGCATTTATTGAGTGTGCCTATTCTATGCCAGATACTGTTCTGGATGCTAGAGATAGGAGAAATAAATGGTATGATTCCTGTCTTCAAAATGATTCACCTCTTTTGGCCCATTCAGTTGGGAAAAAAAAAAGCGTGTGTGTGTGTGTGTGTGTGTGTGTGTGTGTGTGTGTGCGCGCGCGCACGCATGTATATACAAATATTTTTTTCAGATAAGAGAGAGATTTGTAACATTAATGATTTTTTAAATTGTATTATTCTCAATTCTGACCCATTTATACTGAGAACTAAGATATATTGAATATAATCAAGGAGAAAAAAAATCCAAAGATAATACTGTTTGCTTTTGATTAAAATTGTTCCACTAAGGAATTATCTATTATTGTTTTCCACAAACTGCAGCTATTAGAAATTATAAGTCAACATAAATCTCTTCTATTGCTCTGTTCATCCTGCATCACCCTATTCCAATGGCTACTAGGAATAACATCAAAGAATCTTCTTCCTAGTGGACCATGAAATTAAAGCTCAGTAAACTGAAACAGCCAGTGGGTTTCTTTGATGGGTAAGGCCCAGTCTGTGAAGTCAGCAAAAACTAACATCTCTAGCAAAATAATATCAAAGTCATGATATAAGGATAGCCTAAAACTAAGGAGAGGCGGCCAAATGTACTCAGAATAAAGCCTTAGGAGTTTGAGTAGGATACTCAGAGAGCAGATGAAAGAAAGCATACCAGGAAATTTACCTACCATTGTAAATATAATTTTTAAATAATAAAAAATATGGCTTTTTTTCCAGAAGAAGAGCTGAAGAAAGTCTTCTAAATATGGAATTGCTACTTGTTGTAGTCACAGGAAAATCTCTTCTCTTTAATAGTCCCATGATACTCAGGACTTGAAACTTCTGCTATTTACGTGTATAATCATGATATTGCACATCATTTTTCTCTATCAATTCAATTTTACAACAATAGAGAATTGGTTTACAGTTTATTATTTATTGAGCTCTCAATATAGGCCAACCCCCATCCTAATCGCTGTATGTGTATGTATTCATTTAATTTTTATAACAACCTATGACGTAGGCATGTAATTATCGTTATTCTACCAAAGGGGAGACAAGCACAGGAGGATTAAGTAATTAAGTAATTAGTCTATGGTCACACAGCTAATATATGACCAAACCAGTATTTAAACCAAGGCAGTTTGACTCCAGAGTTTTCACTCTTAATCACTATTCACCTATTAAGCACCTACTGCATAGTAGGTTGTGTCAAATGTCAAAGGTCCACAGATGAATAAATATAATGTTTGCCCTTGAGGATATGCAATCTCATAGAAGAAGAGAGTAGGTAATTTTAAGGTGTGATAAAATGTAAAATATGCTATCACAGCAGTATATGCTAGGTTAGATGGATCTACAATGGAGAGAGCAGTTAATTCTACCTATGTAAGTACAGATGGTCAAGTAAATCTTGAGTTAACCATTGAAATGTCTTCCTAATAATTCTGTCTTTAGTAAGAAAGAACATTTATTGAATGTATCCCTATGCCACACACTATTCTAAGCACTTCACATAAAATAGCTTACTTAATGCCCATAAAAACCTTATGAATTAAGAATTTTTCCAGGTACAGAATTTCAGGCACAGAATGCTAGAGTAACTTGAACAAAGTACAAAGGTTTAGGGCCTAAACTGAAAACCAAGAAGTCTGATTCCAGCATCTGAGCTCTTAAATACTATTATCTTAACTATACCTTTAGAACAAAGAACCTACTGTATAGAGACTGTGTCAAACTGTTATTGACAGCATTAGTTCTAAGTATTCTTGTGACTTCAAAGAGATTAATCAGAATAGATAAGCTCTAAAATACCTGCTTTCCTTCATGCTAGAATCTATTTTAGAATAGCTTAATACAGGATTGAGAGATAAGACCAATTGCTGTTTTTCTCTAACATATAGTAGAACTGAGAGGCAACTGCTAAGAATCCTAAGGAGTTATAAATGAATAAAGAATGAGGAAGACGGTATTTCCTGAGCACCTATAATATTTCAGGTACTGTACACATTTAATAAATCTAATTTAATCTTTACAAAGAGCTACCATTAAGTTATATATAACATATTAAAAATAGGAATCAGATAATTTACAAAGGAGCTTATACCTAATAGATCTAGAGTTCAAATACAGGTTGATGTTACTCAAAAAAAAAAAAAAATGATCCATCACTGCTGCTTATCTGGAAGTCTAAATACTGAAAGCATCAGAACAAAGTCCAGAACTATTACCCAAAAGTTATCATAATCTGTGTTTAAAATCATTGTAAATTGAAGCAGAACCATTGTATTTCAAGCATGAAGTAATGGTACAATCAACCTCCCTGGGAAAGATCTATCAGGGACAACTCAGTATCTCAGTCCCTTCATGATCATCCATGTGATAGGATAAGGAATTGGATAATCCATTGTAATGAATTACTGCAATGATGTAACAGAGGCATCACTAATAATTCACAGCTTCAAAGTTATTTAGTACTCCAGATTCAAGGTTATTTATGTTTTCACTAAAAGCAGTGTCATTTTTTCATTGTAAATCTTTGGGGTTGAGATAAATGAAGTCTAGTTACATCATTTATTTCAAATAGGCCAGACCCCAAGCTATACTATAACAGTGGAGAATTAAAAAAAAGAAAGAAAGAAAGAAAGAAAAAAGAACTGGGGAAATAACTAAAAGAGAAATAAAATGGGACTAAAGATGGCAAAATAAATTAGTATTACAGAATTTCCCTTCGTTAAAACATAGATATAATTATTTTTTTCAATATGTAGCAATTAAATAAGGAAAGGGAAAAAAACCTTATGATAAAAGGTTTATAATCATGGCCATGAAAAGAATGATAAAACTAGGCTATGCCATATTTCAACATTCTCATCCCCACTTCCAGAAGCAATGCTGAACAAAAAGTTTTAATAGACAAAATTCTGAGAGTTTTAATGAATACTCTCCAATGTATAGATATAGGCCAAAGGATAAAATAGGAAATTCTAAAGACTAAATAAATAAGGCAAACCACTGATATTGGAAACCCCTACATGTCCCAATAGTAAAAGGAATGATAACCAGAACTTACCAGCTTCCAGGGCCCAGTTTGTAGTGGTGTACTCTCGTGAAGCACTGCCTGGAGCGATAGCAAATAGGATCTCAGAACAGAGAGCAGATGCCAGGTATTCAGTCAACCAAGTACTTTCTTTCCATATTCATATACCTTCACACTATGAAACAGTGTCTTAGAAGTAGTCAGATTAAGCAGAGGCAAGATGAAAATAAATGTAATGCCAACTACACACATGCCACAGCAAAAATGCAAAATAAAAATAAAATGGCAGACAAATGAAAAATGAAGAACTAGTCTGGAAAAAAAGATAAACAAGAGAAGTAGATTTTTTGCAATTGTCTCATGTTAGATAAATGCTCAAATACATAAATATAAAAAAAAATCTCAAGAAAGAAAAAAATAAAATGTGACAAAGTAAGTTGTGGACTAAAGGAAAATGTTGAGAATATAGCATTATTTCTTAATAAGTTAGAAACAAAAAGAAACAATAGACATTTCTAAAAATCAATTTAATAGTATGGAGACTATGTAAGGGTAATCTCAGTGATTGCAGAGGCAAAAATAAATAAATAAATAAAAACAAGTGGAAAGGTGACTATTGCTAGGCAGACAGAATGAAGGTGATTCAACATGAAGATAATTATTATATTTTAAATAAAGGGTCTCTAACACACCTAACAGGAAAAGTGATCGAGATGCCCACTGAAACAAGAAGAACTGAACCGGCAACATATGATAACAATGTACCAGTCAAAGGTAGATAAGTTAATTTCAAGATAAATTCTGGTTAAATTAATGAAATGCAAAGATAAAGTATTATTGAGCAAGAGAACTATAAAAATGTATGAGGATGTTAATCACTTCACCTCTCATAGCAAATATTCAAAGCATGAAGTGAAAAAAATAATGATTCTCACTTCTTAATGATTTTTATAATCTCTTTTCTTAAGAGGGGTCCTTTATAAAATATTAACTTGGGTTGAATAAACATTTTTATGAAGTTAATTAATTCCATCAATTATACTTTAGCTTTCTTTCATCCATTAAATTTAAATAAAATCAAATCTAAAGGTTTTTGTTTTAAAAGTATATAAAATAATTTCTTATAAGATTATTTTCCTTTCTAGTTATTGATCCATTAATTCTAACACATATTCAAAGAGAGAATTCTGAAATAATATCCAAAAATGTTAACAGTAATTTCTTGGTAATGAGACTATTTTTTTTTTTTTTTTGGTGTCTATGACTAACTGCTTCCCTTTTTACAATTTTCAGTATTGTAAAAAAAAATTTTCACTGAGAATTTATTCATTTGTTTATTTTAAGGAAATATTTATATAATGCTTACTATGTTCCAGGGATTATTCTAAGTGCTTTGTAAACATTAACTTAATTTTCATAACAAAACTATAAAATATTATACCTGTTTCTTATGAAGAAACTGTGGCCACAGAAAGATTGTGCTTTCCTCAAGGTCACACATGCAGAAAGTGGCAGAGCCTGGATTCAAATCTAAGCACTTGGCTCCAAAGACTATACTACTTTTACATACTATTCTGTCCTGATTAATAAATCATTTTAATAAAGTCTGTAGTTTTAAAAAGTGGTTTAAAAGGCTACAATACAGAAAGTCAGAACTTAAAAATTCTGATGAAAAGAATTATAATATTAATCAGTCATCTTCAACACCTTGTGACAATTTTTGATTCCCTCAGCTTAGTCTTTGTGAATAATTGTTATCTATAATTCTCAAGATCTGAAAAATTTAAACCCCTATCAAATGATAATAAGGTTAAGACATAGTTTGGGAAGTAATAAAGTGATCTAACAACCAGATGCATCCTGTGAAGGACAAGTATTCCTATATTCTGGAGATGTTTACATATACAAATTAATTTGACTCAATTCTGATGAAATAAAATAACTTATTTTTATATTCATTTAAATTTAACTTTCTGCATGTATATAATGTAACAACTGAATGGTTACATTTTTCCATTGGGCGTTTAAGCAAATACAACCTGATTCGGGAAGGAAAAAAAGCTACTTTGACACTTCATCAATCAATTACTATTTATTAAGTTTTCACCAAATGCTGAGCTTTCTACTGTACTAATTTCACCCATGGCTTCAGATCCTGAAACAAGAATGCGCTCCTTGGAATAGTAATAAAGGGAATGACTTTATTGAGAATTATTATATGAACAGCAGAAAACCTTTATCATTTAAAATATTTTATGTTGTTTTAAAAATACTTCTTTATGTTTCTGTGCAAAATTAAAGCATATTGTCATAGTTTATATTTCTTCATTCCAGTATTTCTCAATTAGCTATAAATTTTATTGATTGTTAATAATACCCCACTTTTAATAGGCAAATAATGTATATTTCATTCTGTGAAGTGTTAAAATGCTAGAAAGTTATTTAATAATATAAAAGATATCATCACTGAATAAAGTTCTTTAGATGTCAGCTTTGATGCTGGAATTATGTCTAACATTTAGGGGCTTTTGATCTCCATTTTACTTCAAAAGCTCACGTTAATCATAATGTGTTTTTGAAATTTCAAAATAAAAATGCATAAAAAAACAAGAATACTTAAAATTGTAAATATAATTTAACATTCAGTTATAATGGCCCAGTATGCTACTGGCATCCATGAGATAAAAACATAGTAACAATTTTAAACATCTGTGTATACATCAGCGCCAAGTGCCTTTGTCAGCTTTAATGCAGGGAAAAAAAAAAAAAGAAAGAAAGAAAAAAAAAGGAAAGAAAAAAGCTTAATAATGGTGAGTTACCTATCTTAAACTTCAAATGGGCAAAAGCAGCCCGTAAATATCCTGAATCCAGAAGATTCATTGGACTATATCCAAAAAACAACAACTGAAAAAGAGCAAAAGTATTAAAATGAGAACAGATGTTACATATGGTAAAAAATAAGAGAGTGGAATCAAGAATCAATAATACTCAATGGGAATAAAAGTGAAATGTGTAAAGGTTAGGAATAATCAAAGGAAGCCAAATAAATTACACAACCACAATGAAACATGAGTTATCCAAGGATTGTTTTAAGGATTATCCGTTATGTAATGCATGAGTTTCAGAATCTTTACAGATGTAGAGTTGATACAGATATCATAAAATCTATCTTCCACAGGTTCTTTGTCCCTACCCCCACTCAAATCACACAAACATACAAATTGTATAAGAACTATTTTGAAACTCATTGCATTAGACTAAAGAAAGTAGTTGTTTTAGCATTTTAGACATGTTTGTCCGCCCAGTTTAAAATTCTTTACCTCATCTTTCTGGGAAACTGCTGATCATTCTTCAACCAGTGCAAGTACTGCTCTGTAAAATCTCTGAAAACTCTTTAATTTGAAATGATCTTTTCTACTTTATGGCTCCCACTGTATACTGCATATACCTTTTTCATTGTATAGAACATACCATGTTCACAATTATTTATAATGTGTGTTCTCTACTGGGTTCTGCAGTTAGATGCCACATATTTATATCATTTTCTCACATACCAGGTGCCTGTGACACATAAGACACATTAGTTGGCACATAAGAGTCTCTCAATACTAGAATTAGTAAATTTGATAAAGATCTATGGTGAATATCAATAAAATACAAAGGGAAGTATGTAAACCATCAAAACCCTAAACCAAAATCCTTTACATATTTTGATAACTGATTCTGTATTTTAATAGTATACAAACAAACAGTAAAGTGAGGATATTAAAGGAGGTCATCAAAAGAATGTGACTGCAGGTTGACCAGCAAGCTATACCCACGCAGAGGCCTTTCGCCCTCTCCCGTGTTTTTGGAATTTATACTCTGCCCACCATTCTTACACTAGGAGCTGTTTTAAGGAGACAGCCTTAATAGAGTAAGGTGTTGAGACCATACGGACTGAATATGTGATTAAACCCAATTAAGACCTCTACATAAACTTTCGAAGTTCCCGGTGTTTATTAAACCTACCTCCTACCCATCTGGAAAGATCAGCCTCTTCCCTCTCTCCTTGTTCCAACTTCAGTTTTCAGCTGAGAAGCTTCCAAGATTTCGAACCAACAGAGGTTAAAAAAAAAAAAGTTATTTCAGAGTTCCACATGAATAAACAACTGGAATCCACACACACACACACACACACACACACACACACACACACACACACACACAAATCTCAATGAATATATGTTGAGGCCAATGTAGCATGGCTGGAACAAGGAGAACTAATTACTCTGTTCTTCAAGGCAAATGTTCTAGGGACAGGCAGAGGTTATTCTGGGAGGAATTTTTTGACTCTTCAATAGCTGAGAAGGAAAACTGGTCCCAATGAAAGCAGCGTCCACGATGAGGAGTCCGAGGTGTCTTAGAACTAGCTGTGGACTGTGTACGCAAAGGAAAACCACGTTCGAATTGCTTCGGTCTAGCATCTTAGCCAGAGTTAAATCTGGGACCCAGGGTTCCATCCACGAAGCCCACGATGCCGCCCCGGGGTTTTTCGGGATCCTGGGCGGCTCAAGTTTTGCAGCTTGAGCATGTGCACTTCCCTTCCTAGGGCTGGCTTCCGGTGATCCTCCCCGAGCACAGCGTTTGGGCCTAAGAAGTTCGCTGCACCTGGCCGGGCCTCTGGGGCCCGGGGCCGCCACAAAGTAACTGTGATTGGAGAAGGGTGTGGATGGGCTACGTGTTATGAGCCAGACTCATTAAGGATGAGACTGGGAGGAAAGGTCTTTGGCACTGGGGCACCCAGGTGTTTCTCACCCGAGGCCTCCCTGGTCAGCACCCGGAGATCTCCCGAGATTCTGTGATATTGGGCTTCCCCCGGAAGTGGGCGCAGCTACCTTGCTGTAGGCCAGATTTCCCTGATTGTGCCATTCTCTGAGAAGCGGTCACTCGGTGTATCCCAGCCCATCTTCTCCCTGCTGCTTTATCAGAACCCTCATTCACTGCCCTCGCACTCCAGAAGTCACATAGCACAACCTGCAGGCTCGAGCTGTGCCGTTTGCTTCCTGTGAGACCCCCACACACCACCCACCACGCACCTCCAGGCCTTAGCCCACGGGCATCGCCCCTAATCTTCAAAAGAGAGACTATTTCCTGATGAAGAGAACTGGGTGAAGGAGCCAGCCCACCCATCGTAGGGTGCCGATATGCCAGCTGCGTCAGAAATAGTAGTGACTCGAGGCTGCTTTTCATGGCATATGTTTGCGGTAGAAGCAGAGTTAGTCTCCTGGGATGAATTTTAGACATTTCTTAGCTACTAAGAAAACAACTGGCCCAGATGGCATTGGTAAGTACCTGTTTTTTGTTGTTGTTGTTTTTTGTTTCTTTGTTTTTTTTGCATTTGACTAAAAACATTTTCTGATGGCTTCCTAAGGAAGGATGTATGGATGCTAAATGTTTGGAGGCTTTGCTTCTCTGAAAACTGCTCTTCGTTTCACTGACATTTAATAGTTTTTACTGGGTAAAGTACCATTTTGAAAATAATTTTCCTTCAGAAATTTGTTTTCTAGCTTCCAGCCTATAATTGACCTCTAAATCCATTCTAATCCTTGACTCACTGCATTGCAGCCTTCTTTTTCCCTTTCTGGAAAGTTTTGAGAATATTTTCTTTTTATTTTTCTGAAATTTCTCTATAATGTGCTTTGGTGATTGTTTTTACACATTATGCTGAGCCCTCAATTGACTGTTTAAATCTAGGAACTCTGGAACTTTTTCTTATTTATTTGATGAGTTCTTTTCTAAAATTTAATGTTTTTATTTTATTATATATTTTTTTATGATGACTTTGGTTAACGAAATCCAGTAAGTTTCAAGTGTACAATTCAACAGTAAGTCATATATATATTGCATTGTGTTCGCCACCTATAGTTAAATATCCTTCTGTCACCACATATTTGACCCCTTTTACCTCATCCAATGCTTCCCTCTCCCCATCCTCAGGTAACTGTCCATGTCCGTTACACTCTGTTTGTCATGTTTGTTGCTTTTAGATTTATAGCCTACATATAAGTGATATCATGTGGTTTTCAACTTTTTCTGTCTGGCTTATTTCATTTAGCATGATTATCTCAAGATCCATCCATGTTGTCACAAATGACAGTCTTTCACCTCTTATAGCTGAGTAATACTCCATCGTGTACATGTACCAAGTCTGCATTATCCAATCATCTATTGTAGGGCACTTCGGTTGTTTACATGTCCTGGCCACTGTGAATAATGCTGCTATGAATAAGGGTTTGCAAATATCTTTTCAGATATGGGTTTTCAAGTCTTTGGGGTAAATACCCAGTAGAGGGATTGCTGGATCATATGGTAGAACTATTCTTAGTTTTTTGAGAAATCTTCATACTGTTTTCTATAGTGGCTGTATCAGTTTGCAGTCCCACCAGCAGTGTATGATGGCTTCTTTTTCTCTGCATCCTCTTCAACACTTGTTATTACTTGTCCTGTTGATAATAGCCATTCTAACAGGTGTGAGATGATATTTCATGGTGGTTTTGATTTGCATTCCCTAATAGCTAGTAATGTTGACCTCTTTTTTTGTGTTTTCTGTTCATTCTCCTCTTTGAATTCCTATCACTCAGATGTTCAACCTCTTAAAATTAACTACCAACTTTCTTTATTTCCTCTATTTTTTCCATCTGTATGTTTTTCTATTTAGAAAAATTTCTCAACCTTACTTATCAACTTTTTACTTGAGCTCTTTTTTCTCATATGTATGTATGTATGTGTGTATATATAATTTTTTTCCACAACTTTATTTTTGCTATCTGATATTTCTTTTTGTTTCTATTGTTTTAAATTACACCCTGTCCTTATTTTATAATTAGAATAGCTCCTCATTTCTCTGATGAACTAATGATGTTTTTTTTTTTTTCCATACTAATGTGTTTCTGCTTCTCTGCTCTATACTCTCATTTAAGTGATTGAAACCATTTGAACAAGTGTAAGGCTTTTGAATTATGGGCTTCACTCAAAGTCAATAGTGCTATGCCATTTATTTAGGGACTCCAGTATATGTTCTTTTTCTTGAGCTGGTTGGATTGATGAGAGAATGATATTAAAAACTCTTGCCTAAAGGTGTAAGCACATCTGCCAGTATTTTAAATAAGTGATAGGGTTTTTAAGAATGACACTGCAAATTGTTACAGAATTCTTATTGTTAACATTGTATCTTTGCCCTCTTATGACTATGACTCCACTTTTCATTATATCAAAGTCCAATGTATTATGTTCTTGAGAAAAAGAAAAAAATTTAAAAAAAAAACAACTTCTGATCATCTGCTTGGTACAGCAAAGGAAGATTCTTATGGTAAGTGAGGGAAGTGATATGGGTGTCCAACCCTTTTGAACAGTATACATTAACAGTCACACAATAAACTTGTTTCCAGAGGTATCTGGTTTTCCAGTTCATAATTATTTAGGCATTTCTGTCATGCAAGTTAGGTTGTCCTTCCATTTTCCTCATTGAGATTCAACTTGCTTTGGTCTGCTACACCAGTGACCATTTTCTTTAGCTTTTACTTCTAAAGAGTACCATGTAAACAGAGAAGAAAGAGTAATTTTACAGTGCAGAAACCTGACAAACAATATTTTAGGCAAATGATAAAGGTCGATATCAGTAGTTTAAGTCATGTCGATAGTATGTAATGAAAAAATATGATGAAGATGACTCTTTACTTCTGTGGTCTAATATTTAATTTTAATTCTTCTGCTCCGTGGATCTGTGATGACTCTATGACTATCACTGGATCTCTTTAAACCCAAGCACAACTTCTTTCTGTTTCTGTGAATGATAGCAAAGCAGATGGGTGAATCAGAGAAATGAAAAGAGTCAAAGTCCATAGATGGGCCATACTAGGACATAATAAACCTAGAGTAGCCTACTTTAAATTAGATAATAAGAATTCTGCAGAAACTAGAAATCTAAGCAATAAGTTACTGGGTGAACCAAAAATATACATAAATTTTAAAATGAATCTTGGGGAATGATATTACATTTTAGATGTGCATTTACTATAATTTGACTAGACTTTCAGGGTGAGGGTGACCTTGCTTAATTGAGTGTACTGAAGTCTGTCACCCTTAATTGTTGTAACACTCAGTGCAGTAAACTTTTTGAATAACAACTCTGTGTCTTGTTTGTTTAATATGATCTCTACTGTACTTGATATTGAATTTATAACAAAAAGCATATATGAAAAATTCTTTTGATTGAGTGATAAATGAAGAATGCTCCTAAAATTAAGAATGCACTGTATACTTGTTCTGCCCTAGGCCATAGGTAAACATCCTGACTTCCCAGTTTTTGCTAGGAGTACTTCCATCCAATAAAAGAACACATGCACCAGTGACTTTTTAAAGTACTTCTTTAGTGGCAACTAGATAATGATCATCTCATTGAAATCCAAAAAAATTATTCCTGTATATATAGTGCTAAATAATGCCCTTAGAGTAACTTGATAGAGTCACTTAGAATAGCCATCAGGACTAAAGAATAATAGCAGTTTCAAATATCTTTCATATTAAAAAAAACACCAATGTTCTATTTGACCCTGACCAAAATTCCACATTACACAAGCAGTTGGTACCACTTCTCTGTAAAAAATAGTAAGGATTCCTAAAAACACGTTCTATATTTAACTTTTCATTACTGAATACTTCTGTTTAACTTTGCCGTTTCATGATGCATATGACTGTATAATCCCTTTCGTTACCACCATGGCTCCCATCTCACCTCTCCTCTTACTCTAGAAGTTAGTTCTCTCCATCTGTACATCTACATATAAATATGCTTATACATCACGTATTAAGACATTTTGTTTCCCATTGATCAGTCCATCTTTCACATCCACCAAACCATTCTATATATTCAAGTTGAAACTCCTATATTCACCTTTTGGAGAATCTAGCTAAATAAATTGTCTCAACAGAAGTTAAGATTTTGTCTAATGAAAGATCAAACTTACTTCATAATTTACAGACAATAAAAGTTATAAAGAATGTTTTGCTATGTATATGCTTACATTTATAAATAAAGTGAAGGAAGTAGGCATTTTTGTTCAGCATGTGATCAGTTTACTACCTGACAAGTTATAAATACATAAAAGAATTTTTATAATCTCAAACACTGTTGATATTGAGTTCAAATTTACTGGGTATATATTCTGCCCTAGGCCATAGTTAAATTTCTTAATCACTGCTTTTCTCTAAGGAAAGATATATCTTAATATGTGTTAATTCAAGAAAATTCCTAAGTCTAGAAGAAAATATTGCTGTGTGTGTGGCCATTTAACACACTGACCAAGGTCACTTTATGAAAGAAGAATTTTTTTGAAATAACTTAAAAGGCACTAAAATTTCTTAACTGAGGTGGAATACTATCTGATCATATTTCTTTTATGTCACTTACTAAACTATACCCAGATTCTTTCATCCCAATCTCGCTGGCTTAATAATTCCTGAAATCAGTTGATACCAAGAGTTCAGCCAGATGCTGATCTCTAACAAATCGGTTCTCAAAGGAATGGTAGGTAGGAAATTGCTCTTTATTTTAGCTTTAGTTCTAGTCTCATCTTTAGGGATTGTTAGGAGTTGAGTCATTATTTCCCCTTATCTGTCCTCAGACACACATCTGTTACTCATCAGCCAGACTGGCTCTCATTGTAAGAGAGTTCACAACTGCCCACGAAGAAGAAACAAATCATTCTCAGCAAATGCAAAGACTGAAAATGTGGCAGAATTTTAAGCAGAAGGAAACATTATTGACAAAGTTCTCCTTAAGAGACAGCTGTCAGGAATATTTTCCTAAATCCAACATTCATTTCACATCACATTTACTGAATTAAAAGTAAAATCCTAACAATTTTCACAGTATCCCACATTACAAACTGTGGGAAGTTCTGTAAATGTGTGAGGCTTCAGAGCTTCCAACAAAGATAAATATTATTGGTAGCAATTACATAGAACATGAGTATGTAGAGCTAAAAAAATCACCAGTATAAAATGACAGTGTGAGGGGATTCAAGAAAGGGGTGAGTCAAGTTTCAGATGAGCTCAATGTCAACCATATAATATGTACTTTTCATGTACAATGTCATTTAATAGAGCAATCCTATAAGTATCACTGCAGCCATTTTGCAGATGTAGAAGTAATCTTAGGCTAAATAACTAGAAGTTGTCAAGTCAGTATAATTGATTCTCATTATTCATGATAATCGTGTTCTATAAAGTTACTGTGACCACCACATTAGCAAATATGGAACTCTTACTCCTAGGAGAAATACTGGGTTAGGTTCCTGCAAGCCTCTGGTCACAACATTTTTGTCAAATGATAAATACAAAATTTTGTCTTATATGTGTTTCTGTTTAAAGATATACATTGTTGATTTATTAATATTTAATTTATGGCCAATAGTACAAGAACTCATGCCTGAATGAAGCTTATCTAACAAATTTATTTCTCCTCTGTAAGGTACACTGCAGCCTTCTTGCTCTTAGGAACACCAGGCAGCACTTCAGCACTATGCTCAGGGCCAAACAGAGAAGTTACCAATGAAAAGCACAACATAAGAAAAACATGGCACTAAATAAACCACAAAATGGACATTTGTTTACAGTTTGAGAGCTGAAACAAGAAGGCAGATTATCATCTTGTTCAGCCTTAGCCAGGAACACGCTCTTTGGACAACTTAAATTTTTCACTTTGTACTTGTTTGTTAATGACCACGAAAGTGCCATAAATATTGATTTGAGGGTTACTTATAAATTTTAGCAAGCAGGCAAATTTAAAAATACAGAATCCACATATGATGATAATAACTATATTTGACATTAGATCTATTGAACACCAATGCACATCCTCTTTTTTTGGTTCCTCATCTGTCTTTTCTTGGTTATAAAAGTAATGAACTCTTATGTAGAAAAATAAAGCCATACAAAAAGTATTGTCAAGATGTTCTTTTAATCAATGGAAATTATATCATCACAAATCAGTGTCTTTCTATATATATGGATATATGTGCATATATACATAATACTCATAAAAACATCATTTTACTTTAAGAATTCTGAAAATAATTATAGAGCTTTTTCTTCATTATTGAGTATTGTTATGCTTCATCTATTTAAATGGTTACATGACATGTTTTCACAAATCTGCTAATGGACGTACAGGTTGCTTCTAATTTTTATGTATTCTGAGAACTATGATGAAAATTCTCAATATCTCTGTATATATCTGATTATTTTTACAATAATTTCCTAAAAGTACAAGTCAGATTTAAATGCCTTTTAAATTGAACTCAAGAAATGTTTTCCCCAGTTTTAAGCCATGCTCTATCTACTGTCCCATGCACCGCAGTGTCTGTTTTTCTGTTTAACTTGATGTTAGGAGTTCTTACCTAAGTGGGCAGCATACTCTATAGCTTGAGCACATGATTCACAACCAACTGTCCATAGGTAACACAGTAATGAGTAAATAAGCACCAGAATAATTGCAAGAATATTTCAGTTAAAGAGCCAATACTGAAGGATTGTGGGAAGGTGGCAGTGATGGCAGCAAACTTTTGAATTTCCCCAGATCCCCACATAATATAACAGAGAAGCTAGGTTGCAAAATCAAAACTCCATGGAGAGCAAAAACAACAAAACTAGGGGAATAGGTAACAAAATTCAAGCAGGTTCTCTGCTTAAATACCTGAATGCTGTTAGTGTATGTGTGGACGAAAACAAAAAACAAACTGAGGAGGCTTATGGACCTCAAATAGAAGAATCCAAAAAAAGCAACATGTATTCCCTGGAAAGCACACCAATTCAATTTGAGAAAGGCAGCTAAAATGGGAGGAATCTTTCTATTCCAATGGCAAGTGAGTGCCAGGGGCCCACTGTAAAATGGGAAATGAGAATTCTACTAGCCTTTATGAAACTTCAAAACTGAATTTTTGCCTCCTTTCCAGGGCAGGACCTAACACTGGAGAAAACCTCCTGGGAGTAGATTCAAAATCTAGCTCATCAGGGACAGTGGAGATAGAAGAAAGAGAATGTCCAGGAAAAAAAGGAGAGGAAGGTAAAACAGTTCAGAATCTCACGAAGAAAATCTCCATGTTTCTGAACACTGTACAAAACAATGAAAGTTCTGTGAAGTTCAAAGAGCTTTCCTGAACCACATCCATTTCTAAAATTCAGCAAAAGTAATATAGTAAAATGAACAACAAAAATGCATGAAGGTTAAATCCCATACATAGCATAAAAATAAAGGATACGAGACAACTAGGACTTCTAGCAATAAGCACACCTAGCATTCAGAAAAATACACTCAAAATTCTGACCAAAAGTGTAACTATTATTTCAGAATGAGCTAAATTACAACTTATAAACATATATAAGATGGCAGAACACAGGAAAGAATAGATAGAAAAGAAAGAAAAAAAAACACTTCTGGTGGAAAGAATAAAGTGGAAGGAATACAGTAATTAACACATCAGGTAATACCTTAAGAAATGAAGAAAATAATTAAAATTTAAAAAACATGATAAGTATTTCTAAAGAAAGGTACAGATACTAATGGTAGTTAAAAATGATTCAACATACAGAAAAGTCTCTGAAGAAGGAAGCTAAAGGACATAAATACTAAACACTATAATTTTAAAAATTTCTTGAAATATTTAAAACTACATGTTGAAGGACTATACCACATAGCTGAAAAATCCATGGCTGGTCATAAAAATACATGTATATTCTAGTAAATATTTTAAATTTAAATAGAAAAAAAAATCCTAAGGGCAAGGACATGTGACTTCTAAAGGAAAGAAATGAATTGATTATCATCAGACTTTTCATCAGTCTTACTTTATGCCAGAAGAAAATGGGAGTTGCGTATTTTAAATTCTCAAGGGTTGTGGGAGGAGACAGCATGATCCCAGGATGTCATATCCAGAAAAACTCTTTAATATTAAGAGCATAATGTTATCAACTTGCCAGATTCAGAAAACATTGTTGCTAGGAGCCCTTCCTGAGAAACCTAGTAGTGGATGAGCTCCAGACAACCAAAACTACTAGAGAGTCAGTGACACAAACAGTAATAGTAATTGTTAAACATGCAGTTAGTTGTAGATTAAGAAAAATGAATGTTCAGAAGGAAAGAGGTTGCCTGGAATGATAAACACAGAAAGTGTAGCTCACAAGGGCCATTTGTGCACATTTCTTTGCAGCTCTTTTTTCAATGAATTCACCTTGATAACTTGAAATTGGCCATTTATGGCAAGGAGATTGGCAAATGCTCCAAGATCAAGGTTCCAGGAGGGTTAGTGTCTGGTGAGATCTCTTTCCTTGAGTTACCAATAGCCACCTTGTCCTTTCGTAATAGTATTATCTTTCTGCAGTGTGCAAGAGATAAAAAGACTTGAGGGAGAAGGAGCGGGGAACAGAAGGAGTGAGAGAGAGAGAGATCATGCTAATATATCTTGTAAGGACTATAGCATGAACATCAAGTTGTAGGTAAAGAACAAGATAGAAACTTAATGGACACATTAAAACTGAAATTTTAAAATGGCAGTTTTAAAGTATGGTATCTAGAAGTGGATGCCTGAGTTAAAACACACACGAAAGTGATTACTATAAAAGTCAAAATGCTGGTTATGTATGGAATGAAGGTAGGTTAAAACTAGTATGGATCTTAGGAAAAGGTCTTCTAGAGTGACTGTCAAAGTTATATTTCTTTTTTTTATGAGTTTATTATTTTTTTTATGGTGATCTTGGTTAACGAAATCCAGTAAGTTTTAGCTGTACACTTTAACTGTAAGGCATATCTATATACACATACACATACATACATCCATTTACACTGTATATTCACCTCTCATAGTTAGATTTCCTTCCGTCACCACATATTTGACCCCCTTTACCCCGTCTGCCTTCCCCCTCCCCACTACCCTCTGGTAACCACTAGTCTATTGTCCATGTCCATAAGTCTGTTCGTCTTGTTCATTTGTTGCTTTTAGGTTTATATTTCACATATAAGTGATACCACGTAATTTTCAACGTTTTTTGTCAGACTCATTTTGCTTAGCATTATTATCTCGAGGTCCATCCATGTTGTCACAAATGGCAGTATTTCATCTCTTCTTACAGTTGAGTAATATTCCATTGTATATATGTACCACAGCTTCTTTGGTCAATCATCTATTGTAGGACACATCAGTCGCTTCCATTTACTAGCCACTGTGAATAATGCCGCTATGAACACTGGTGCGCAAATATCTTTTCGGATATGGGTTTTCAAGTCTTTGGGGGTAAATACCCAGTAGAGGGATTGCTGGATCATATGGTAGATCAATTCTTAATTTTTTGGAACCTCCATGCTGTTTTCCATGGTGGCTGTACCAATTTGCAGTCCCACCAGCAGGGTATGAGGGTTCCTTTTTCTCCGCACCTTCTCCAACATTTGTTATTACTTGTCCCATTGATAACAGCCATTCTACCACGTGTGAGATTATATTTCATTGTGGTTTTTATTTGCATTCCCTGATAGCTAGCGATGTTGAGTATCTTATATTTGTTGGCCATTTGTATGTCCTTTAGGGAGAAGTATCTGTTCAGGTCCTCTGCCCATTTTTTGATTGGATTGTTTTTTGTTGTTATTGAGTTGTATGACAAAGTTACATTTCTTGACCTGTTGTTTTCAATATACATTTGATTTGTATGGTTTTATGTATTTTTGTTTTATCTTACAACAAATGGTTTTAAAAAGGAACTAATCCTTCCAAGTATATGACTAATCTCCCAAAAAATCTGGACAAGAATATGAAGAAATATGAATATCAAACTAGTAAAATATGAATATCAAGCTAATATTCATTGCAATAATATTCTTATAAAATGCAGTAATTGAATTAAACTATTAAAATGGCTCTTAAAAGATGACAAAACAATTAACTGAAGTGTAAAATTTTCCAACAGAGATGTCTTTTTATATGCAATCTTGCTAAATAGTAAACTAATCAAATTTCATTAAATTAACTTTCTTTTTGCTGAATTGACTGAATTAATTATTGTTTAGCATATTTGAGACAAAGATTCAAAGACTTGACTAATTTGCCTTTGGTGATATTGTCCACACTCTGGTTTTTTTTTGAAATGAATAACACAAGAGATATTATGGAAATTAACAAAATCACACATATAAAACTTAATAAAATATAAAAAGCCCCTACTATAAGGAGAATTTTTCTCACAGGGGTCATCTAATTAATGTCATAATCTGTAGTTCTTCAACCAGGTTTATCCACACCTGGAGAATAGACCAAGGTGAAATGATTTCCATCCCCAAAGTCTGGGGAAAATATTTCCAACTACAAGCTACTTTAGTAACTGAGATAATGTTATAGGTCAAGTAACAGAGGAATTAAAATGTTGGCTTCTGTTTCATTCTTCACCACTCACCATTTCCATTGCCACCTACAGTGAACCAAATGCCAGAATATTATGGAAGTTGAAATCTAAATTTGTGTTATATATATAGGTAGGATTTTGGGAGGAACAGCAGCAGAACAATCAGATAAAATAATCAGAGCAGCCAAGTCAAAAGCACAGCAGAAGAAAAGCATCTTGGTCTGAGACTGTTAGCCTCCAGTAGAGCCTGACTACAACACCAAATTAACAGCTGTGGGCTCTCATTAGGGATCTACTGAAGCCCTAACGGAGCTAAGGAAGCATATTAGCAAAGAAATTCCTACTTAAGGTCAAATTTGTGGAATCTTACAAGTTTTCCAGTGGTCTCACCCTGGAAAATACTGAGATAATTTATAAAATTCTGAGCTCTCCAGAATTTAGGACTTTATATTATTGTGCAGGTTTGATCATATTTAGCCTGTTTTTTCCCTTCCAAATATCTATTCATTATATCATGTTATGGTCCCCACAACCACTTATCTATTGCTTATTCATTCTGTGTTTACTTAGCTCTGCTGCTTCTAAGTCACTCTCATTGCCTTAATCATGGCAGTCTTGCTTCTGTGAATCACCTTCCTACCAATGTCACCACTGGTAGTAAAATGCAGTATCTCAGGGATAATTATTGTTTTGCATTTATATTATTATTACTTTGCATTTATATAGCCTCCTTTATCTGATACTTTATTCACAACAAGCCTTTTCTGGTGATTCTTGCTAAGCATATTTTAAAAATCAGAGCATTGCATAAAGAAATGCAAAAAGATTTCATGGATCATTTCACTGCATCTCTTTATTTTCAGATGTGGAAACTGAGTCCAAGAAAGGCTGACTGAATTGCCCAAAGGTACTTGTTTGTACCAAGCCAAAATTAAAGAATAATTTTCTTGACTTTACCACCACAAATAAATTTTTGAAATAAGGCAAAATACAAATGCATTAATAAATAAATGAACCAGTTAATAAGCTAATGCATTATGACATAATCTAGAGGAAAAGATGTACAATTGTAGATACAGCTTACTGAATAAGACATTAAAATGACATCCTCTAAGGACAGCTGTTACCTGAATTTGTTCACTTTGAGTGCAAAAGGCTTAATGGATAAAGTCTCCCAGATAGAAATCTGTACCTATAACATGTCTCAGGATGGGAGACAGCATGGAGAGTCTTTCACTTTAAGGACGGCCAGACCAAGTTTCTTCTGTTGGCCCTCAGTACTATGTCCTGCACTCATCTCTTTAGGATTGTCTTACTATTATAGAGCTGTTAATACTCGGTTAGGCAAGGTATGTACCAGTTTTTAAATTTTAGTTTTTAAATGTCTTTTTTGATGTCTTCAATGTGTTATTTGGAAATGCTTGCCACCTGCTTTGCTTGTTAACGTTTGTAAGGGATTTCCTTTCCTTCTTTGTGCAATTTCCCACAATTTTTTTCCCGGCAGACAGGCTTTTATTTAAAAATAAAAGTTACTGAAATGACAAACTGCTCATTGGCTCAAGTTGCAAACAGTTTCTCATTGGGCAGAAATATGACCTCATGGTACTTTTAGTGTAAAACCTTTAAACTTTTACTTGGCTGCAACAGCTAGAGAATGTCTGGTTATTTTATTTCTTTATGTAGCAAGCAGAAGAATATTGTAAGTGTTGCCTTTTAATTTAAATTTAGAAATGAAAGAAAATATACTTGATCTCCTTAAGAGTAAATAATAAAAATTCATCGATTGCATTATTTTGGGAAACATACCTAATTTGTGTGATATACCATTTTGGGGTGCCGAGAGCTAAAAGTTATTAACTAAGCACTTAAAATTGGTATTTATTAGATATCCATTGTGTAGTTAACTCTTTGGTTAGTACTGTGTATCTGCAAAAGAGATAGTATATAATTTATGACCTACAGGTGTTCACAATCTAATTGGAGAAACAAAACTGAAACATTTAAAGATGAACTAGTAGTAAGAGGATAAATTCAATCAAATTTCATGGATTGGAATAGTCCAAAATGGGAGAGATTTTTGGAGTAGGTGAGATTTGAGCTGTGTCTCTGACTTATGGTTAGCATTTAAATATTCAGGTAGTAGGCATGCTAAATAATGAAGATTATACAGAGGAAAAAAAATCACAGGAAGGGGAAACAGGCATGTTGAATGTTGGAGATGGTGAGATCCCCAACTGACTGAAGCTGCATTTCATAGAATAATGGGAAATTATTAATGTCCTTGAAAGCCTGTTGATGACTTAGAGAATTCCACCTACTTTTATATCCTTGTCACCTAACTGTTTAATACTCATTTAGTTAAAGTGATCTAAGAGATATGTTAGTTCTATTTATTCATTTTACAAAAAGTGAAATTGAGGACCAGAGAGTTCAAGGTATTTGAACAAGATCTTACTCATGCTAACTTTTACACACTCATCACTCACTCTCAACTACAGTACCATTTCCAGAACAAGAAAGTTCCAGATGGTGAAAGTCATTTTTAATTTTACTCACCCAAGATCTACTAGAAGCTTGTCGTAATGTTTCTGTTGAAAGTAATACATAGGCAGAAAAAGTTAAATATCTTTAGAAGTCCTTGTTCAAAAGGAAGAGAACTGCTTCAAACAAGAAGATATGACTGACTTAATTTTTTGCATGATGTACAGTTCAAAGAGGATGAGAATGTTAAAGGACAGAGAGTTCAAGCCCCTCTGGCAGCTTTCCTCCCAAGGAAAAGAGGTGAAACACCTCAGCTCAACTAGTGTATGCTAAGTAATGGGATGACAGTGTCAAAGACGGCCAGAATGACCACTTTCTATCCTTAGGATCGTACTGTTTATGCCCATCAGAGTTTGGAGGAGGAAGCTCCTTACCTTTATGTCTTCTCAAGGAAATCCAAGAGTATTTATGTGAAATGGAAAATACCCTAACATCATTAGCTAATTGCTCCACATCCATCCAGACATCTAGCTTTTTTAGAACATAGCAGAATGTGATGAAAGCAGTAGTTTCCAGATCCCTTGATATTTTTATGATGACTATCAGGCTGATGAACTGAATTTCTTTATAGCCACATGTTTGTTTTTCATATTGTACAAAACAGCTTTTATAGTATCCATTTTTCTCAAGGTAAATCTCATGTTACTCTTTTTACTTCAAATTAATAGCTTCTTTAAGGTAAGCTCTATCTTTGTTGCATTATTGTTATTTGTTTTTCTTTCCCTATTTGCCTGACAAATTGTTGAACGAATAAACTAATAGTGAAACTAATGTACCTCTAACACTGAAATTTGACAATTTCCAGATGTCATCCCCTGCTAAGAGTCCTTTCTATGTTTAGTTTTGGCCCTGCTATTTTGATTTTGTTGTGTCCACATTGCCTTGTATCAGAATGTAATCAAAAATATTTGTTGATTGAATTATTTGGAACTATGTTCTTATAAATACAGCACAAAGAATGCCTGGTAGAGGATGGAAGCTGTAATTGCAAAGAAAAAAAATAACAATGAAATCTTTCATGCAGTGAGTCATGAGAACAGATTTATTTTCATTGCAACTATTTCTTATAGACCTTCCAATATTCCTATCATCCAGGGAAAATAGGTATTTCGTAGGTCCAAAGAAATTTGTTGACTTACCCAAGGTTAAATATTCAGTAAACAAAAGTATTCAGATTCCTGATTCTTAAGTTCATTGTTCTCTCTGCTGTAACATTCTATATTCCAAATTGTTTTGGGCTTAAATTGGTCCAATATTTCAAGATTTTGTCTTTATCAGAATTGATTGATATGAAAGCTAGTAGCTTCTGGATTGTGATTATTTAAATGGTGACCTGCTTGAGAAGAGAGTCATTGGAAGTTCTGAACACATTTTTTTAAAATAAAAAGTACAAATAAAAATTTAACAAGAAATGTCATGAGTTAAAAAAAATAAGGTATGTCCATAGCTATTTTCACTTATTTACTTTCTCTTACAAGGAATGCCAGTCTTTGCTTATTTAAAGATATTCAACTTTGCAGTTTGTTAACATCATTTATAGTCAGATCACATGATGCGGGTAAGCAGTGTTAGATAAAACATCTGCAGAGCAGAATTGCTTTCCATGACTGATATTGTTCCACAGAGATATGTCATAGACAGTATACCAGCTGGAAACTCAAATAGCAGCATGAATAAGATATATTCATGAAGGTTTTGAAAACTTTAAAACGATCCACCTATCTTTTCATTTTTAAGCTTATAATCAGGCATTGTATTTATCTTGCTATCACAGAAATGTACATCCTCTACCAAAGCCATTTACATGGAGACAGATGCTCTGCAGTGAACAAATATCAAAGAAATAATGAATTGGAAGTGACAAGTGCCTTCAGCCAAAAGTCCAAAGAGAATCATCATCTTGAAATCATACATAGCAGAAGGAGCCAAAGAAAGAATGAAATGGCAAAAGTGCCAGTGTTAATCCAAAAATTTAAGCTCCGGGGTTGTGTTAGGCCAAGCTAATTGAACCAGCAATCGTCTTTCTTTCATTTTGAATTAAAGTGTGTTCAAAATGAGAGAGCATGCAGGAGTAGTCTCAGCTGGGTTGAGGGAAACAAGACAGCTGAATCAGCAGCAAAATCAAGAAATATTTGTTAGAGTGATGTGGATTTATTGAGCAAGATAAATGGATGTGGCTCCATTCCTATAAGAGTTTACAAACTAGGACTGACAACACTGATCTGGGGGGAAAGAAATTATCAAACAGAAAACATTGATTGAGTGACATTAGGCTGGGGCAATTTAAACAGTTCTGTGTGAAATGCGGTTTCTTCCTGCCTTCCAGAAACTTGGAATCTAAGAAATATCAGTATTAGAAATAACAATAATCACTATCACTCGATGCTATTTCTTGAGCTTTTGGTTGTTGCTAAATAATGTGCCATGTACATTACATGCATTCTCTTTCAATCCTCACAACAGCTATAAAAATTTATCATTGTCTTCATTTTAACATTGAAGAACCTGAGACTTAGAAGTAACCTGCTCCAATCTCATAGGTAGTAAATAGGTGGGTAGATTCAAAAAAACCTCACTCTAAAACCTGTGGGCTTTTCCTCTGTCATTGCCTCATAAATTATCACATGCACACTGAATTAAAGGAACAAGATTATTAATTTTACATAGAACTGGATAGTGAAGACAAGATATTGATTATACCACAAAACACAAAGAACAGTCAGCAAATTTACTAATAAAAGCACTATTTGAGATTGGATGTGGAAGGGATAGCTAACATATGCATTTAACCCCAACTGTAATTGCTATTGTGTAAAGAATTGAATGTGCCTACAATACAGCTTCAGGAAATGCAAAATAAATTTGACTTTACTCTCTCATAATGCCAGGCACTAATGAGTGCAGTAAACTAAATAGGTCTTAATACAGTCAACCAATGTTTAAAAATTAATTAAAAAGAGGTACGAAGATATCCTTAATGAATTTCCTATTAATGTGTCTCTATAAAACTTCAGTTTTTAGGCAATGATAGACAAACTAAATCTAAATGAAGAGCAGAAATAATTTGTCAGACTGTTTTGACTGTTAATGAATGTGTACTACACCATCAATTAAGAAGAATGGAGAACTTGAGATAATCATGCTAAGCAAAATAAGTCAGAAAAAGTTGAAAACCTATGATTTCACTCATCTGTGGTATATAAAATTGAAAGCAATGAACAAACATGACAAACAGAGACTCATGGACACAGACTGTGGATTAGTGGTTACCAGAGGAAAAGGAGGAGGGGAGAGGTAGATAGGAGTAAAAGAGTTCAGATCTTTGGTGATGGAAGGAACTCTAACTTGGGGTAGTGAACACACAATGCAGCACATATACAACATACTGTTGAATTGTACACTTGAAACTTATTTGATTTTATTAGTCATCCCAATAATTTTTAATTAAAAAAAAGAAAAATAGAGAACCATTTGAATAAATACAAAGACACAGTAGGAATGCTCAAAAAACTGTAAATGAGAAAGGGGGGTAATAGCTGCTAGACAAACCACTTAAACTCCACTGGGTCTATGGAACAGCATATGTAGGGACCAGATCAATCTTTATTCAGGAGAAAATGAAGATATGCAGTAATAATATACATATTTATTGCCCGATATAGGTAACATATTTCATTTGTAATTTCTCTATTAGGACTGTTAGAGTAGGTAAATTTAGTGTATTTCAGGGATGAAGAAGGTGAGTCTTAGAGATAATATATGATTTTACAAAGATCAGACAGTCACTAATTGTGGGTATGGTATTTTAATTGTTTTCTTTGATTATAGCTGATTGCCTTAAAAATTAAAGAAGAAAAAGTGAAAGAAACAGCTGTAAGAGTTCTATTTTTAGTTTAATAGGACTGTCCATCAGTTAAAATTCTGGAAATCTGAAAGGTGGATGGATCAGTTTTGCTGGATTACTTCTGTTTTGGACCAAATATATTTATAAGAGTCATATAATGCGGCCATTACTTATTTCATTATTGTAGTTAAAATAACACTTTGTACAAAAATCATTTAGCATTTTCTCAGACTGCTGTATTTGTTCGATCCCCCAGTGCTGAAGGTCATCTTAGTACATGAAAAGAGTTTATTACTATTTTTTTCCTGACAGAATGATTGACCATCAGCCAAAAGTCTAAAGAAAATTGCCATATAGAAATTATAGAGAGCAGCATAAGTATAAACAAGCATGTTTTATATAAAGGGGAAACATATAATATGTAGACATGTAAAAAAAAACTCATATCCAGAGATCAAAAAATATTTTATTCTATTCTATAATTTAAATGCACAACTATCTGAGTTCTATTTTCACTTATTATGGAGAAAAGTTCATGGGAACATCACTCATGATGTAACAGTGAGAATAAGACAGCCTACAAATCATAATTTTTTGGAGCACATAGATAGCTGAGGTCTCAAGGCAGCCTGGCAAACTGAAGTCCAAGAGGTGATAGGCCCCTTGAGGAGAATAGCATATATGGATTTGTATACCTTTGGCAGAGCATGAGTGAAAATGGCAACCATAGAAGCAAGGAAGAAGAAAAATGCTAAAATTTTAACAAATTCTTAAAGTTTGCAGACTATCCTGACTGTTTAAGATCCCTAGAATCTCCAGTTATTCGCACCTTTCTGTGGGCCTCCACCTAGTGTCCATGAGAACAACTGGGGGCAGGGCAAGGAAGCTGATTAAACGCACCCCTTCTCTGGACTGCTATTATAGGGTTAGCATAGTTTTGAGGAAAGCAGTAGAATTTAGAGAAATTTTTTCTGTGTTCTTCACCCGACCTGAGTACAAGGTGTTGGTTAGCTATCACTGAGGATTAATCAGAAAGCACGTCATCACCCTGGACACTCCTCTGATGTGAGACAAAAGCCATTGCTACTGGAGGAAGGACACACAATTCTCCCATACCCAAGATTCTCCTGATTTCAGGAAGTAGTTGACTGCTACTAAAGAAGGAACAAGAAATTCTCCTTCCTTATACTCTGCACTGACATATTTATCATGGCAAGGAGTAGGGTAAGAAATGCATTCTTTGCTAGGATCCTGTGTTGATACAAGGAAGATTTCTCCTACCACCACAGGCTTGGAGAAAAGGGGAGAACAGGAATTTCATCTACCCTAGAATCCACTGTTAGAAAATATAGATTGGTTGCACTGAGGAAATACAGGAGATTTGCCTGCTCTCTGGACTAAAAGGTAGAAATTACTTGCACTTGAGGAAGGACAAGAATGCTAAAAAAGGTCTATCCCTGCAGTTTACATGTGAGCAGGCCACTAAGACTAAGGCAAGAACAGAATAACCAAGAAATACCTCTACCCTACAATTGAGTATGAAGGAATAACAATATAGTATGGGGGCGGGGCGGGGACAGGAGAATTGCACAGGCATAAAAGAATCTGATGAAATCTAGAGATAGAACAGGAACACTGAGAGAAACCCTATAGTACCCCAGATTTCACATATAGCACAGGGGAGCAGCAGTTCACCACTGAAGGTATTTGAAGCCTGCAATGTGCTTAATGTAACTAAAGCAACAAGACAAATTCAACTCAAACATATAATATATTTTAGTCTTTCAAAGTAACAGTCTGGCAGAAAAAGAGGCATGTACATTTCCAGAAAAGATGTTATTTCAATCTCTACAATTTTTTACATGAAATGCCCAAATTCAATCAAAAATTAGAAGAAACACATACAACCAAAAATTTTATCCATCATTAAGAGGTTAAGTAGTTGTCAAAATCAGATTAGAATTTCTTATTCAGAATTTGGACCAAGGATGGTTCAAATGTAGTCAGACAGGTATATTAAATAACTAAGGTTAATATGTTAAAGGATCTAGCAGAAAAGATTAACAGGTGTGAATAGTTGGAGAACTCAGATGCAAACAGTAAAAAAGAACCAAAAGGAAATGCTAAAAATGAAAATCACACTATCAGAAATGACAAATATCTATGGTGGAATTATCAGCATACTGTATATAAATGAGAAGAAAATAATAATGAATAGTAAAATGGGACAATAAAATAATGCAAACTTCACAAAAATATAAAAAAGAAAAAAAAAGATATGAGATCTTGAAACAAGATCAGTCTAATATATGTGTACTTCGTGTTCCAAAAAAATAAGTAACCAAGAATGGGACAACATGAATATTTGAAAATAGAAGGTCCCATCTTTTTCTACTTTAATTAAATGCTAAAGATCTAAGAAACTTAGATAAACCCAAGCAGGATAAATACAATGAAAAACCTAGGTGCATCATACTTAAATGTTCAAACCAAAATATGAAGGCATCTGAGTAGAAAAATATATATGGGGAACCACTGGTAAGAATTTCAGCTGACTTCTCATCAGGAAAAATGAAATAAAGAATCAATGGAATAATATCCATGATATGTTGAAATAAAAAATACTTAGAATTCTACAGGTGAAAACATTTTTCAAAAATCAATGTGAAATATAAACATATTCAGAAATACAAATTCAAAAGGAGTTCATCTTCAACAAAGCTGCAGGACAAGAAATGCTAAAATAAATTCTGGAGGTTGAAGCAAAATGCTATCAGAGAGAAGTCTTATTTTTAGTTTGTATCTTTAAAGTATGATGCTTATTTTAAAAAATAAACAGATCTCAACTTGTTTCCATTTTGACAGTCTTTGCTTTTGAATTGGAGTGTTTGTTAAATGTGAAATACTATTCATGTATGTGGAATTAAGCTTTGGCTTTTGATTTATATTATTCTATCTTTTCTTTGTTCCTCTGTTTCCATTTGCATACCTGTATTTGGAAGAAGAAATTCTTTTAGCTTATGATGAAACAATTCCAGGAGGTTACAAAGATACTGTGGGAAGGTGTTGTGTACCCTTTATTCAGGTCTTCTCAATGGTTGCATCTAATATTACTGAAGTACAATATTAAAACCAGAAATTGATGTGGGTGTGTATGTCTATGTGATTTACAGTTATGTAACAACCACCACAATTAAGATACAAAATTATTTTATCGCCACAGAAGTATCCTCTGTACTACCCCTTTAGAGTTACACTCGTCCCATTGTTTCCTACTCTTCCTAATCCCTGGCAACTACTAATCTATTTTTTATCTATGTTGTTATTTTGAGAATATAATACAAATAGTATGTGACCTTGGATTTTCCACTCAGTGTTATACACTTGAGATCCATCCTAGCTGTTACGTATGTCAATAGTTCATCTCTTTTTATTGCCAAGTAGTAGTATGCTATTGTATGGATATTCAACAGGTTTTTTTAAGCATTCACACATTGAAGGATGTTAGGCCAGTTCCAGTTTGGAGCTATAATACAGTTGCTGTGAACAATCATGTACAGACATAAGTTTTCATTTTTCCAAGATAAATGCAGTGCAGTTGCTGAGTGGTATGGGAAGTGTGTTTAACTTTTAAGAAACTTCCAAATTATTCAAAGTAGCTGTAGCATTTTATATTTGCACCTACAATAGATGAAAGATCCACTTTCTCCACATCTTCAGCAGAAATTGATACAGTCAGTTTTTTTAAATTTATTTGAGCTGTTAAAATAATCGTGTAATAATATCTCATGATGACCTTAATTGCAGTTCCCCAGTCATTAGTGATAGTGAACATCTTTTCATGTGCTTATTTGTCATCTGTGTGCCCTCTTTAGTGAAATGTCTCTTCAGGTACTTTGTCCATTTTCTAATTCAATTTTTTTTCTATTGTTAATATTTGAGATTTCTTTATTACATAAAATCAAAAATAGGCAATATTATTTAGAAATGCATGCATGGGTAGTAAAACTCAAACACATCAAGAAAATAATTTCCATGCAAGTCAGAATAGTTGTTAAAGCAAGAGTGGAGAGAGGGAGTTGTGATCAGAAGGGTACAAACAAAGGCTCTTGAGCGGCATTCATTGCTTTTTCTTGACCCAAGTATTCTTTTTCTCAACACTGGTGTTTGTAATAATTGATTAAACTTTTGTATGTGCCCTTTTGTTTATGTTTTATGCCCTTTCCTTTATGTCAATTATATATTAAATATGTTTAAAATAATAACAGTAAACACTAGAATTATGGCGCACTTACTGTCAGGTATTGTGCTAAATACTTGACTGAATTCATTGTTATTTAATCTACCAATCTTACCATTGATTCTAAGAAATAGATTCTGTTATTTCCCCATTTTATAAAGAGTCTGAGTTCAGAATGGCTAAGTAACTTATTTGAAGTAACATGGCTAGTATGTGTAATAATGCAAATGAGTAACTACGTTTGCCTGATTTCAGTGGTCATTCTCTTACACTGTGATGCAGTATCAACCACTTTCTTATTGGGCCAATGATAGTCATTGTCTATTATTTCAGTTGTTATTAGTATTTGGGGATTTGAGTTATTATATAAAAATTGGGACATACAATTCATTAACATGTTTCAAAGACTACGGTAATGCTATTTTAGAGACAGGAGCTTTTTTATTTCAATGATCTGTGATGATATGGCCAGATGACCTCTAGATATTACAGTTATAAAGGAAATTAATCATTCTACTACCCTAAATTATCTCTAGGTTAAGATATCATATTCATGCTATTTCCCATTATACTAAAAAATAAAATTATAAATACTTGTGTGATTATACAGAATTGATGGTGAGGGTACAGAGAGAAGATTTTGCTTAAAAATTGATAATGGTGTGAGAGCTGAGAACTCCATGATGAAGTATTTGGATCATAAATCTTGGCAGAAACCCTCTAACCAGCCTCTAACCAACTATACTCCTGTAGGGCTGTGACCTCTTTTTTCTACATGCTCTTCTCCCAGGAATTCAGAAAGAAATACACATTGATTCAGTGCTCCAGGCTATGAAGTGGTTATATAAGAAGAGCAATGAAAAAAACTTTACTCATATGTTCACAGCCTGGTGAAAAAACAGACTCTTTAAAGCATAATTATAATGAAATGTGAGAAGTATGATGAACAAGCTATGCACAGGGTGTCATAATAACCCAGATGACTCCTAACTCAGCCTTGAGGGACAAGAAATATATTACCAGGACAAGAATAACCTGATACATTAAATGGTAATACTAAATAATACTGCTATGGTCTGAATATTTATGCCCCAGAACTGTGTTTTCAGTTCCTACATTTATATTTAGCTTTCCTTATTCCTTCTTACAAAGAGTAAATTATCATTTGCCAGATGTGCTTCTTTTAAATAAGAAAGGACAAGAGATCTAAAATTATTTTTTTAAAACCTGGATATTATAATAAAAAAAGGATAAAACAAGAACCACCATTAGGGAATAGATTCCTTGCTCAAAGTGTGTTAATTTTAACATGTAGAGGGAAAAATAATCAAATGCTCCAGTAACATTCTACATTAAGTTTCTGCATTTTACAAATTTGAGTACAAGATGCATTAATTATATACTTCAGAAAATTATACATTTCAAATTATTATGCATCTTCTAGAGATTTAAAACAAAAATTAACAATAATCAAAAAGCATAATAAACTTGGAGATATTTATCGTCATAATGAAAACAAAACCCTGAGTCACAACTGCATACTATTATTGAAACATGAACTGAATTTATAAAACTCTAATTAGGCTAGGAATTTCCTTTGAAACAACCTATTACAGATAAAACACAATTTTATTTATTCACCTTTTTCCCCCCAAATGCTCATAAGACACTTAAATGATGACTGGTTTTATTCAACTTTTATTTTTACTTATGACTGTAACTTAACTTAGGATAAGAAGTAGATTTCTGTGCCTCTAACTATCCCAAACTCATTTTTGCTGTTGTTTGGTTTTATTAAATATCATTGAAAATTGTACTAAAGTATGCTTCAAACTTCAATATAATAAAATAGTTTGTAATTATCTTACTGTGATTTTTAATAGTTATAGCACATTACCATTTATTTTAATCAATTTAGGTAAAATTTATATTTAAAATGCCTCCATTTGAAGTATGTAGTTCAATAAATCTTAACAAACACATACACTAATGTAACTCACCCTGAAACCAGGATATAGAACATTTCCATCATCATGAAATGTCCCCTCACATCTTTTGCTATCCCTAAGTTTAGCCATAGGTAACTGCTGATATATTTCCTGTCATCATAGGTTAGTTTTGCCACTTTAGATTTGTGTATAAATAGAATCACACAATATGTCTTTTTGTGACAGTTTCTTTGAGTCAGAATAATAATTTTGAGATTCATTCATGTTGTGGCATGCATTTATTTATCACTGAGTAATATTTCATTGAATGGATATACCATATTTTATTTCTCTACTTATCTGTTGCTAGACATTTAAATTATTTCTAGGTTTTGGTTATTAGGAAGAAAGAACATACTATTATGTTCATGTGCAAGTCTTTGTATAGATAAATATTTTCATTCCTTTGGGTAAATATCTTGGAATGAGGTTGCTAGATTAAAATGTAAGTTTAACTTTACAAGAAATGATCAAGTGTTTTCCTAAATATTTTTAGTACCAGTAACCCATGAGAATTCCAGTTGTTCTCCAACATTATTGGCTTATGTAAGGTTAGCCAATATAATGTATGTATAGTAGTATTTGTACATGATGTGAGCTAACGGTTGAGGACTATTTTTTTTTATATATAAGTATTCATTTTCTCCAAGACTGGTTGTTAGGAGGATGTTCTTTTACCCATTGAACAACTTTGTAACTTCCATCAAAAATTAATTGACTAGCAGCTAGTGGAGTAAAAGTTTGGCAGAACTTCCAGCAAAACGACAATTTAGTGAAAATTAAACAATCAATCACTAAAATATCTGGAAATTGCCCTAAGGGCATACAGCATATGGAGAAACAATCATTCAAAAAAAGTCTACTAAATCTCAGTAAAAACATTGAGTGTCTGTGCTATAATAGAACCACAATCAGCTCCTTTATCATCACAACTTCTGTGTTATGGAAGCTTCGCCACAGGGATTGCACTGCAGGGAGGTATGGCCAAGAACACTGGAGTTACTTCTTATTCCAGGTGCTAGTCTGGTGCTATGGTTTTATCTCAGGAGGGACAGACTATCAGCAGTTCTTTATATCTCCCCCAGTTCATTATTGCAGAAGCTCTATTCCAGGAAAGTGTGACCGAGACGATCAGCTCTCTCTCCCCCACCCAGTATCCACTTATAGAACAGAAGCTATACAGCAAATGTTGCAGGCTGAGAATACTGGAAAACTGATTATCACCACTTCCAAGTCACTAATGGAGTGAAGATTTCATTCTGGGAAAAGCAAAACAAGAACAGAAGGTGCCAACCATCCATTCAAGTGCCCACTCCTATAAATATTTAGCATAATTAGAAGCGTGAAACAAAATGGATTAATCAGATATTTCCAAAAGAAGGTTAATGTTGAATTTTTCTATTATCCTTAGGTATTTCACATGATTTTGATTCATTTGAATATTCTATTGTATAAGTTTTAGTTTCTTGTAATGTCTGTGTTTCCCTGAATAAAATAAAAATTCTAATATTATGCAAAGCACTTGAGATTTTTGATATTATATCTTATTTTAATATGACTTCATAGCAAATTTTATTTAAATTTCATTATTGTATTCCTTGTGATAAGAAATAATGGTATAGAAACAAGAATAATTCTGTTTCCTGTGTGTTATGCCTTTAGTCATAAAAATGTTGATTATTTCAAAATTAATTCATTGTTTTCCTAGGTCACATCTTTATGTGGATGAATGAATGTCTAAGTGAGAAAATAAATTATTGTATCCATTTATTTTACTGACATCTAAATAGAAACAGACTATAAAACACAAAAATTTTGATATACATATAACTCACAGGATATAAATTTTGAATTTTATTTTCGAAATGAAATAATCCCTATCCTATGAAAATTATACTGACACAAGTTTTTTAACATTTGTACTAAATACTTCATGTTGCTCTCAGATGGATTTTATTTATTTAGTAGATCTCATTTCTTGGGGTAAAATGAAATGAGACATCATTTCCAGAAATCACCCTAAAGTTAAAGCTATTTTAATACTATAGGTTTCTTATTAACGAGAGTGGTTCATTGTTCTGTAATTCATAAGTGTATATTGGATAACTAATACGAAGCAGTATACTAAGTTCTAGTAATAAGACAATATAAAAGATAAATATCCCCACTCTCCAAAATTTGTAGGTTAACACACACTTATAATAGGTTCTGTAAGACTTTCTGAGATATGGACACATAAAAAGATAATTGAGGTATTAACTAATATGTCAATGTTTATAAAACTGTGGTGATTGGTTTCTTCTATGTAATATGCATTTTATTCTAAAGATGAAAATGTAGCTAGTCATTTGCAGAACTTCTTTTGAAAATTATTTTAGAGTCTATTTTCCATTCTTTTTAAATCTCCTATTTAACTTCAAGTATTGAAGATAAATTTGAATTTGTAAATAATTAACAAACTGTAGAACTATGAAAATATTTTTAGCTACAAAAGCAAAGTAAAGCATTTAAGCCTGAATTGGTTAAAAGAAGAGTATTTTCACAATTTATACCTCTACTTCCTTCCAGAAGAACAAAGTAATAGTATTCTTCAGATATCTACTCTATGATCTCTAAAACAGTGTAGGAATTTTGTTTCCCCTTAGTTCAGCTTGCCCTCTAAAGAGTAAGTTAGAGTGATTTTATATTCAACTTGTGTTTTCACAGAGTGCCATATTTTGTCAGGATTAGTATATTTATATGTTGATTATTAGTAGCATAAGAACATGTTGAATAAAATAACTGAACAGATTAAAAGCAAGATGAGATTTTATAAAATGCTAAACTACTAATGCTTAATATTTGTCATCATAGTCATTTACAGATTAGCATAGTTTTGAGATTTGTAGGCATTCCTCCTGTTACCTTTAACCAAATGATAACTGCCCTGTTAAAAGGTCATGGTCTGGATTCAAGCCAACCTAGATTCGAATCCTCCTATACCACTTATTAGTTGTGTGACAGTGGGTACATTTTTACTTAATCTTTTTGTGACTCAGTTTCCTCATCTGTAATATGAAATCATAATTATATCTATATCACTTTTCCTTTAAGATAATTTGTATCAGGCTGTGAACAAACCCTCTGTCCTCCCAGTTAAAACAAAAACTTCACAGCTCTGAGCTATTGTCCTCTTTTTCTGTGCCTTTCAAACTAAAGTTTTTCAGCTGTGGGTCACAGTCATTGCCCTTTTTTCTCACCTCTCAATCTTTCCCATCCCCTGCAATGGATTTTCATTCCCATTACTAAGAAAAATTGTGTAAATCTGAGTCATCAATAACCTGTATATTGCCAAATCCATAAGACTCTACATCCCTTTTGTTAATCCCATAAACTACTCATCAATACCCAGAATCCCTTTCCTTGGGCCCTCTAGTTCAGCCATCAGCAAGATCTCCTGCATTCTCAATCCTTTAGTTAAAATTTAAACCACTTTAATTCATGAATGAACCCCAATCTATTCCTGATGCTCCTACTTCCTTGAGGTCTCTCAGAAATGGACTATTTGCTCTCCCACAACCCTCTCAACTCTGAACTCTTGTTCTGGATTGGCAGGGCCAGAAAATGCATCCACTGTTCTCTCCTTATCCTTAAAAACTTGGAGAATGGAAAATGTCCCCTTCCTAAAAACTCTCAACTTTGAATCACCTGTGTTGAGATTAACATTTCTTATTTGAGTCATCTCCTGACCAACCCTAGGGGTAACTGCCTTTCATTTCCTGATGATTTTAGTCTTGACTTTTTGATGATTTTACTACTTAATCCTTACACTAGAATGATTATTTTTTCCATGTTTTCACTGGGCAGAATAGTTTTTGAAGGAACACTCTGAGAAGCAGTTGTCTGGAGCTTATGTGAGGCTTTAAACAGAAAATTATGTGTAACTTAGCTTTGAAGATAAAAGTGAGATTTCACAAAATAAAAGAGTAATTTGCCATAGAGCCCATAGAATTACACAATGTCACAAGTACCAGAAGCCTTCCATTTATTCCTTTTAGTTTTGGAAATGCCAAAGACTGAGGTCTTTTAATTCCTTAATTATTCTTTCCACTATGCTATTCTTCCTCATAATTATTATAATAATTATTGCCATAATTATTATAGTTCATTAAGTATATATAAAACCAACTATGTTTTATTAGAACCCTAAAATCTGTTCACATCTGTCTAGACATTACTGTTTGTTACTCATTTCACATTCTTTCCTGCTCATAAATTAATGGTGCTTCAAGATGTATCACCTGCCCCAGAACAGTCTTTGCATTCCTCAGTAACCATATCTGCTTGCTAGAAAATCCCACTCATTGGAAAAACAATAATGTATTAGAATATGGGTTAGGTACCAGAGATTTGGTGTAAATTAATCTAATTCTGTGTTCTCTTAAAACACAACTAATGTTTATGACATTGCGAAAGGTCATAGTTAATAGGCTAATATCTTGCTATTCAAGTTGTGATTCAAAGACCAATAGCATCAGCCATACCAGAGAACTATTTAAAATGTGGAATCTCAGGCCACCATTCCACACCTACTGAATCAGAATATGTATTTTGACAATATCACATTGAAATATGAGAAGCGCTGCTTTAATATTGCCACTCTTTTCTGCTTTCTCTAGCAGGGTTGTATGCTTATCAAATCTCTATTGTGTTTTTTTCCCATATGCACAACTGTTTATACCAATTTGTATGTTTGTGTGTTCTTGTAATGCAAAATGATGAAATGAGTACAAAAAAAAAGATAGTTATTGTTTTTATGAACTAAGTTGAATACTTTGTCAAGATTCAGTAAATGGGAATTACTACTATAATTGTCACTGAGTTATTTTTAGACAAAAGAACTAATTAAAAATGGGAAAACTGTAAAATCTGGAGGGATTCTGAATTCTTATTGCTTCGTAAGTACCTTTAAGTCCCCATATTAATTTAAATATATCAAAACAGGAAGTTGTTGATGTTTCAGGAATTGCATTTTGAACTCTTTGACGTAAATCAAAATATTGGTGAGCAAATGTATCTGCATAGCTTAAGTAAAGTATTCAGGGGGCCAGGTCTCAGAAGCCTTTTAGGAAAAAATAGTCGAATATTTTCTCAGTCTTGCTTATATAATTTTTTATACATGCATAGTAGGCAGTAAGTAAATAATTGCTAAGTAGAGATATGAAATTCGTGAAACAAAGTATGGGGCAATGGAAAAAGTATAAATGCAGTCCTGTATAATTCATTAATTTAACAAATATGTGTATAAAATGCCCCAAACATTAATGGATGCTTGAGATGCAACATGAACAAGATACACAGATATCTGCCTTCACAGAGGTTTCTACTGAAATCAACTTGCTTGATTTCATTGGAACTCAGTTTTCTCCTCCATACAATCCTATCTACTTTATAGAGTTTTGATGAAGGTTAAATTAGATTATCTTAAATTTCTAGAAATTCAATAAATTGAATCCCCCTCCTTACCTTTGTTCAATATACAATGGAAATAATTGAAGTTTCTTGAGAGGGACTTCCTTGATTTAGGGGTGTTATTCAGAAATTCAATCTAGCTTTGAGAAAAATTAGTCTAGGTAAAAAGTAGAGTGTCTTGGATCAAAAATATATGGGAGACAATTCACAGTAAAAACTCACTTTTTCCACCTTAGAAGGTTCCCAGCTATCCTATTAAGTTCATCCTGAAGCATTAGTTCCCATTCTCACTCCTACCAGCTCTATCCCTACAATCACCTGAGTAGCTTTATTCTTGTTATATATTACTTGTACAAGCAAAAAACAAAATCTCTGGAGTATTTCTTACACCTGAAAAGCCATGTAAGTCACAGCTTTTGTATGATATTTTGAGAAAAATATTTTGTTAAAATTAAACTAGTTTCATGGACAAGATCCAATAATTTGTAATCACACCTAAAAGAAGTTCTCGCTTCAGAAAATTCATAGCCCAAATGGTTATTTAACTCACCCAATACTTTCAGTATCACCATGGTCCACCTTACCCTCCATAGCATATAATATAATAAATAATATGATATATAATTAATGTATATTGTAAAATGAATATTATAAGACAGTTTCAAAATTTTCACTTTGGAATCTAAAAAACACTTCAGAATTCAGAGATCTAAGAAGAAATTGTGATAAAAACTATGGAATATTTAGATAACAGGGAAAACACTACATATTAAAATATATAACAGCATAAACATATTTAGAGGAAAGTTTATAGCTTAAATGCATATTAGCAAATAAGAATTTTTAAAAAGTAATGAATTAAAGACAGCCTATCTGATAGACCTGGATGTGAGTCCAAGCTTAATTAAAATGTAATGTGAACCAGGGGACAATCAATCACTTAAACCTTCCAAAATTCAGCAAGATAGCAATATTGGTGGCTACTACAAAGAGGAGATTTTTGAGGATTAAATGTGTAATTCAAAGCACAACGCAGGTTCTAAGCAAACAATATTGTTGCGATTTTATTTATTCTATTTAATTGTTAATAATTTAATAGCATTGTTTTTTCAATTTACTTTAATCCTAATCTCTTTGCAGAAGAAAAAGAAAAAGTTGATCTCCATCTCTCTATCACAGGGTTAGGCACCCAGTATATTATCACTCTCTGTTCTCTGCTTACTTCATCTACTCATGTTTCCTCCTTTTATTCATTTATAAAATATTTGAGCACCTGTTAAATAGTTAGCACTTTGCTTGTTGCCATCTGCCACACCATAAAATAGAGACATTTTTCCCTAGTATATTGCCTCAATACTTGCAAAATGAAACAAGACCTGAAAAGACAAACCATTATCTATTTCACTTATGAACATGTTTACTACTACCTTAGAGTGAATATAGAATATAATCCACTGAATCTATATGTAATCTAAGTGAATTTTCTCTAGGAAACACTTATATTTCCTTACCCCAGAAAAGCAAGAAGCAATTGCTAAATGTACAGGACTTGGCATGTAGTGGCGACAGATGACAGTGCAAATATTACTACTAAAATTTTCAGTAGGTAAGCTTAACTACTGACAGTGCCAAAATACATAATTAAAGGTTTTTTCTCTTTGTATTTTAATCAGTCAGATGGTTAGAATAATAAACCCATCACAAATTATATGATACAAATTATAAAATGAACATTTAAATGATAGCTATTACATCCTGTGGTTAATAGGCATCAAAACCAACTACTTCTGAGTTAAATTATAACTTTGTTATAATTTAAAAATTAATAATTTTAACTCAGTAGAATACATTTAACAAAAGTATATGAATTTTAATGCTAAATAAAACTAAATTTATAAAGAAAATTCACAATCAATGCAATTTTCTGTATTTGTTTGAGAAATAATACTAAATGACCATTTGCTCATAGTTTTTCCTTTTATTTTACTATTAATGTGGTTCTACTAAAATTAGTGAATTTTTAATATTCAGCTCCACACTTGAGTCTGAACATGTCATCTATTCATTCTCCACTTGAGAGCAAATCACTCAAGTGAACATACACCGCCAAAATTCTGAGCAATTTGAATGCAAATTAAATCAATACAATAACTTAGAAGAATTTGCCCTTGGAAAAAGTACAAGTTCAGGCAGCTGCTCAAGATCTTGGTTTTGTTTAGTCAATCTCTGGCAGTACAACTGTACTTAAGGCATCCATTGCAATCTCCATTTTCAAGTGTGAAAAGCCCATAGCAAGAAGACTTAAAACCAAAAGATGGATGTATTCAGAATACTAAGAAATAAATACCAGATTCACTCTAAACATATTCAAAATAATATACCTTGTCTTATAAAAATCATGAAATTCAGTTGTGGAATTGGATAGGAAATGATGTTATCTGTGCCAATCATTCATTTATAGAACTACTATTGATTATAATTATAGTTGAAAAAGTATATTGTAGCCATAAAGATTTTTTTTCAGAATATTCTACTAAATTAACCCAACAGATAAAGATGTTATTCTAAGAGCTCCTTTGCAATTTCTAGCTTTTCCTATAATGAAAATGAATGCCAGCAAAGAAACAAAACCAAATTCCAAACATGAAGTAGGAACTAAGTGGTTTTTGAAACCATTTTCAGTGACTTCCACATTTAAATATAAGTCACCTCTAAAGAATAGCAATATTACTAAATAAGTTAAATGTTTATCTTAGAAACTTTGGAAAACATGTTATAAAAGTTTATAACTCTGTTGTTAATTCACTCAACAAATATTATTGAGCATCTATTATATAGCGGGTCATTGATGAGGGAGGCTTTGGGGATACAGATAGAGCATTCACTTCCTGTAGTGTGGTGGGAGTGTGGATACATATGTAAACAAACAATAACTGTACAATGTGGCTAGAGACATATACAGACATGGACGGCGAGTCTTGGGAGCAAAAACAGAAGGAAGTCCCTAACTGCCTAAAAAAAGATCAAGGTTCTTTCAAAACTGAAGATAACTTGAGCTAACAGAGTAAAAAGCAAAAACTCTCACACTTTCTTCAAAATTATGAAGACTGTGGAGATACTCCAGAGGCTCCAAAGCCCAGAGACCACCAGTGAGAGATTAAGGAGTGCTTTAGAGAGGTTAGAGTCTTTTAGCAACTACGAGTGGTGGTAACTCCCTTACAAGCAGTCTAGGCAAAGCTGAGAGATCTGCTGATAGGTCTAATCTACTGGTTGGAAATATTTGGTAATCCCTTTGGAAATCTAAGCCTCACCAGCAAGTTCAGGTGCTATGTGCTTAGCACATAAGAGAGTTCTGACTGTACAAGACCAATATACAAATAGGAGTGGGTTTCTACCTGACAATAGGCAAATTGACAAAATATATTCTGGATTCCTATCTTTCTCCCAACCAAAGATTAATGCCCTTTCTCCATCTACATATCAACAGTATTTTCCAAGCTAAGCATTTTCCCAGACTTCTGAATTAAAATTGTTCTTTTTATTTCTCGTGGCCTCAGCAACCTTGTAAAATTCCAGGAGATACAAGAAAATAAATCAATCCTTACTATACATATTAGTCAAAAATGGGCCAAAGCAGAATGCAGTCAAGTGGATTAGAGTAATCAAAGCCAAAGGCAGACAGTACTGATAGGAAAGACTTTAATTAGAAGAAAGAGCACAAGTGTGTATAAGGTTAGGTCTGCAACTAAATCTTGACCTTGTAAAAGCAAGAGTCTTTCCAATATCCTTAACATATAGAGATAAGACAGTGAGTTTAGGAAGTATGGAATCATCCTAGTTTCTGCTGGCTAATCTGACAAACTGTTATGTTAATGGTGGATATTTTGCTTAGAAATAATTATATATTTAAACCCTCACTATCTCTATAATGTTTATTACAGTAATTTCAAGCATGAAGGCAAGCAGATGGTGAAGCAATTTTTTTGTAAACGATACTTTTCCCAGCCTTAAAAATCATATCTACATTAGCATAGGTTAGAAAGTGGTAATTATCCTGGGTGTCAAATTCCCCGATAGCCATTCAATTCATGTAGGTTGGGATGGGAGGAGTAGGAGGGAAGAGCTATATAGTCAGCATTATTCAATGTTGATTTAAAACCACATTAAATAAATTGAGAAGAGCCCGAAGTCTAAATAAACCACATTAGAACTGTTTTCTCTCCTCGTTCTGTTTTTTTTTTTTTTTTCACCTGACCAAGGGTTGCTTCATTTCTCAAATAACATTCAATAGATGACAGGCAGCAGAATAAATTCTAGTTACATAAATAACAAACTAATTTATTCATCAGTATGCCACCTACGTAAATCCCTAGCTCCAGGTAAATGAAATATAAATGTGGTCTCTTTAATGTTCCATTTAATTTGTATGTTTAAATATACTAAGATGTTCTTCTGAAATGACACATTTCAATAGTATTGAGAAATAGCCTCAAAACTGTAAATCTGGTATTAAAAATGATTATAACTATTCACTTCTGTAGATGTGTGTTCATGAGAAATGCAGGCACAACCTACACATCTCACAAGATGCCCTGTGTAGTAGCTTCAGGACACTCAACTCATGACATATTTTCTCTTTGGGCCTTTATAATTGGCTCATCAGAACGCGTTTATAAGATGGCACTCACTCACTAAAGTATTATTTTTGTTCAGAAATAGTATACATTTCTTGAGTTAAAGGACCTACACCTGTCCTAATTGTGAAGAGAAGGGAAAATCCCTGGACAAATCCTATTATATTCCCTTCCTATGTCACACAATAACCACAAGCATTTCCACACATAATATTTTTACAGAGAAAAAGACTAAAGTGACCATTTTCAATTCCCTATTGTGTTTGTGGAAGGTGAAAAATTATCAGCATCAAATTTTATCTTTTTTTAAAATTTTTTAAAAGAAATTGAGCTTTTAGACTCAGCAGTTACTTTCCCAAATCACTGCCTCTCTGTGATCTAGCAGCAGAAAGAAAGCCTTCCATTGCTCTGAAGTGTGAAAACAGCCGAACAGGCCCTGCTTCTCATCCACTTTCACTGATTTATCAAAGAAAAGTAGGCTCTGCTTCCAATCATATCTGATGATCATCATTTTATCCACCTAAAACAAATTAGCGATTTGAGTCTAGATATTGACTTAACCAGGAAATCGGCACAGTGAAGATTGGTACTAGGTGAGATATAAGCAAAAGAATGTTTTATGAACATTTGGGACTATTTTCCTGGCAGTCCAAAAGTACATTTGAGAAGCTATAATTTCAGAACAATGTCACCTAGTGAAAGAGCAGATTTCTTCTGACTATGCCTGCAGTAATGAGGAAAAGTAGACTTTCACAGTAGAACTTTAGAACAGTACGTTCTGTTAATTCTTCATTTAGCTATGTTTCTACCTAAAACCTGTAAAAGTAGTTTTATTTACCAATGCTCAGATAAAATATAGGACCGGAATTTCAGCTGATCAGTGTCCCAACTGTTCCAAAGTATTTTATTAATCTCATGTGATAAATGGACATATTGTGGAAATCTGTGAAGGGGCAGGACTTTACCTGAGTAATGTGAGATGAATAGACTGGCCCAGGGACAGATTTATCAAGACAGAGAACCCATAGGTAAGGAGGATATGGTGGATAGAGAAAACATACACTTTCAAAGGATACAGAGATTCTGGATGACACTTGGGTTATCCAAATAGAGCATGGTTAATGACTGGATATTCATGGCTGGCAAGAAAATGAAAATAGACTTTGAGTCACAGAGTTCTGCTTTTAGTCTTTAGTATGTATGTTAAATTGTAACATATGATCAGTTCATCCAACAATTACCATTCAGTTTAATAAGACTCATGATCTCCTGTTAATTCATCTTCCTTTCTCTCACAGGTATTTCTTTCCATCTCTAACTTCCTTTTAGATATATTACATTATACTTTCCTCAATATAATTACCTGAAGAAGAGTGACACTAAAACCTCCATCAAGAGTATTTAAAATGAGAGCTGTATTTTAATATATGTATAGAGAGATACCACACCAATGTTTAATCTCTACTGAGCCTATGCTGTGGTACAAAGATATAGGTTTGTGGGGTTAAAAGCTTATCCAGCTGGGGTAGTGTCCTAAGAAATATAAGCAAAATAACAAGGGAAAAATATGATATAAAATAAATATACATTTATAAAAAAGATAACAGCAAACTACCTACCTTAAAAGTTAACAAGTATATATTTCAGAAAATAATACTCTCTATAGTTTTCTTTTTTTCTAAATACTTTTGATTTTCTCTTTATGTGACAATAATGTCATAATATAATAGTTTTTATGGAGAAAATAAGATAATTCAACTATCCTAAGTGTGGTTAAATGACATTTGTTATTAATTATTGATAATTTAGAAAATTAATCTGAAATTAAGGCATACACAAGAGTAATTCAAAAGAATTTTAATATGCCTTCATGTTGTATTGAACTACCTACTATGTAATCAAATCATTCTTGTGCTACATACATTGATTTATTGATGAGTATGTATATAAGTTTCTTTTTTACTGGAACTCTTGCTTCAGATAATTTAATTGCATTGATGGTGACTTTGTTGCCTTTTTTTTTTTTTAATGGAAGTACCAGACTTTACCAGGAAAAAAATGTATGTGATATACTAAAAAAAAGTATGTGGTACACTAAAATTAGCAACTTCACACAAAGGTATATTGGATATATATAGATTTGCTATACATTTGTGCCCTACAAATACAATTGTGATAAAAAATTTTTTCAAAAAATACCCATATAAAAAGTATCTTACATTTATAATTATAAACATTGTTATATCGAGTATATAACTAAAGGCAGAAAATTTCCATTTGAGTGATTGTGAATAAAAATTGAATCTTCCACTTATATTTTACACATGATTATTGGAAAAAAAGTTTCATAGGCCAGCTTTTGGCAAATATATTTTTTAAACCTTCTTTCTCTTTCACTACCAATAAACATCTGGTACTAGATGCCATGGGACATATTTACATCAAGATATAGCATGTGACCCTATGCTTTTGTTGTTAATCCAGATATGATATCAGAGTGAAACTATTCCTACAATGGAAAACAAATTATATCTTTATACATTTACCATTTCTAGAGCTCATTTCTTTCCTGTGTATATGCAGATCTCTGATACCATTTTCCTTTCTCATAGTGCGAGTCTGCTCATGATAAATTCTTTCACCCTTAGATGTCTGAAAAAGTCTTAATTTTACCTTTATTTTTAAAAGATATGTTCACTGGGTAAAGAATTCTAGGTTGAGAGATTTTATATTTTTGTTTTGTCTTTGTTCTTTGTTTTATTCATTTGTTTTTTTCCCTTTTCACATGTTGTTTCTCTAGCTTCTGGTTAGCTTCTGGTTGTTGTTTATCCTCCACTTATATTTACCCATCTGATGACTTGAAGAATTGTCCATAGGCCAGCTTGGCACATGTATTTCAAACCTTGTTTCTTTTCTAGCACATATAAATTTTTGATACTGAGTGTCTGCTGTATTCTTATCTTTATTTTTCTGTGCACTACACAGTATGTCCTTTTTCTAGTAGCCAATTTTGAGATTTTCTATTTATCACTAGTATGGAGTAATTTGATTAAGATGTATTTTCTATTTCTTGTGCTTGAGTTTCTGTACTTCTTGGATCCACGACTATTTCTTCAAGTATTGTTTCTGGCCTTCCTCTAAAGGGACTCCAGTCATGTACATTAGACTGCTTGAGGTTGCTCTACAGCTCAATGAGGATTTCTCCTCCTTCTTTTCAATATTTCCTGATAAGTAGGCCATGAATGTTCTCAGTCACCTAGCTTTTTTTTAGCTTCTTTGTTTTCTCTTTTTTTTCTACTACATCCCTTTATTCTTGTGGAATTATGCAACAAAGAAGACTCTAATTAAGTTTCTTGACAAAGGTTTTAATTTTTAATTCTTCACAACTATTCCAAGGAATAGGACAGCACAAACTCAGTTTTAGTCCAGCCCTTGGGAATCTTCACACTGAGGCCAGATATTCTGCCTTATAGAGCTAGAATACATCTAGTAAAGTTCTTTTTTTAAAAATCTTCTTCCCACTGTTTCATAGAGAAGCCAAAATGTAATGTTTAAATATATATATACACATAGGATGTCTTTTCCAAATCCCATAGCAAGTAGAAACATTATTGCTTATGAATCTTTAATAACACAAATTTGATTACTATTCCGAGACGAAAAAGGAAAAAAAAATCTCTTAGATTCTTAGGTTACTATTTCCTACCATTTAAATCTACATGGTTCTGAATCTGAATAGAGAAATTTGGATTGTGAGGACTATTTCCCCCATGTGTTTTACTTTTTTAAGTTTCAGAGAGCAGGTGACAAAAAAACTGGGGAGTCCTTTCCTACAAACAACCTTATCTCAAAAATAATATCTGAAACAACTAGGTTCTTGAGATACATAGCAAGATATGCCTTTATGTCCATGGGGTGAAAAATTAGGAAAGAAATTATCTAAGTTTTCTTCTAACTTTATAATTTTCTAACATTATGTTCTAATGTTAACATTAAAATTAAAGTTATATATTACACCACAGCACAACCATTTGGTAAATATAATTATTTTGCTTAATAAAAGGGTGACTTTCAAAGTTCATTTCAATATTTTCCTATGGTCATTAACTATATGGCTTGATTTACACAGCTTTCCAAAAGCACTTGTTAATGTGATGAGGTAAACCTGCCCACTGTCAAAGCTGGTAAGGGAGTGCACAAATTCCCAAAATGTGCAAGTCTACTGGTTAGGTTGAACATATAGCCTGGAGGTACAAGATATCATTTCACATTTGGGTGATGCTATCTTCATCTCATCACCAGCTGGTACATGATGTTTCAACAACTGACAAGAGAGACAAGCTGCAGGTGTTCCACAGAAATAAATCTATCTTTGCTTTTTCATAGAGTAACTGTTAAGAATGAGTAGTCTTTCTCAGATGATGATATAGGTTTTAAACAATGAAAATTAACAAGTGTTTTGTCCAGAAATCACCTTTCCTATTAAAATGGGTTTACACACAGCCCTCTGCCTCTTGTTATGCCCCCATTTAACATTGTCATGCATTTTACTATCAGATTGGTCTTAAAGGTGCACTGATTTGGACATAACCTTCCTCAGGGAAGAGAACTTTATGGAGATTGGGCATCCTGGTTTTATAGCCTAGGCTCTGGCTATGTTTTTGATATCACATATACATATTCTCTCAGTTTCAAGAATCCTCACTGAAAATACCATCTTTCAACTCTCCTGCTTCTTCCTTGTTTTACCACTACACCAGCAAGTTTTAATGCCTCCCACCTTTTCACAAGGATCTACTATTTTTGCTACTATTTTTGATGCTACTATTTTTCTATCCTTCATCCTTTTCCTGTTCTTCTTTCTGTCCTTATACAGATTAAATTCCATCTCTTATTCTTCTCTGTGCTGTTACATTGGCAAAAGCCCAATCCCTGGTTAAATCCAATTTTCCATCTAATCCATGTTTGCTCCAGGGCAGCAGAAACATTGCAGAAAAACACATAATTATGCTGATTGGTCTCACTTCAAATGTGAACCCTGCATGAGACTGGATGAACACCAAGTGAGCCATTAGTGCTATTTAGATATCATGCTTGTAGTCCAGTCACTCTTTCACTGTCTGAGATGACAAATACCTTTTTATGCCTCCAAACAATTCCTGTGTCTCCTACCCCAGCATTGCTCTTAGGTAATAAACATGTTTCCAATTTCACTGTGAACATACTAACAATCAAAAGAGAAATCCCACAAGCTCCCCACAACCACATATTGACCCAAAAGGATTTATACCTATTGTGCAGTCACTCTTTTTCCTGTAAATAAACACTCCTTTTTCCAATCTAATGCCAAATACCATATCTGTGCAATGGATTTAAAACATCACTCTTCACATAATCAAGGCTATCACTCCAACAGTTCTGCTCACTTTCTCCCTTGAGTATCCAATTTCTTCCTCTCTCCCCTGGATTATTTATATCAGTGTGCAAGCATACTATTATTACTGTATCTTAAAAATTAAAAATATGTACACACAAACATTTTTTCCTCAGTTCACCTGCAGCTACTATTTAACTTCATTATACCCCTTTACAGCAAAACTCCTCGAAAGAGTAGTCTGTACTGAATTCACTTCCATTCTTTCTTGAATCTACTTTATTTAGGCTACCATTATACCACTCTACAAAACAGTTTTACCAAGTTGTCAATGATCTTCATGTTGTCCAATTAATTGTAATTATATTCATATTTAATCTTGCAGCAGCATTTGGCATAGTTGGTTATTCCATGCTTCTTGATATAACTTCTTTACTTAGCTCATCTGATACTTTCTGCCTATATTGCTAGCTTTCTCTTTTATGCCTTCCTTGCTAGTCCTCCATAAACTTCCTGACATCCAAAAGGCTTCTCAGGGTCTAATCTATAGAACTTGTTCCTTCTTTTCTACCATTAATTCCTAAGTTATATCCAGTCTCATGCAGGGCTATTGTCTTTCATAATTCCAGAGGCCCTAATTCTTATAATGTTTAATGTGAATAACATTCTGAGGGACCAAAAGTAAGTGGTACTTCTTAGAATTATGCACAGTGGACAAACTGACCTCATAATATCTATACCTTGACAGTTCCCAAATGTATCACTTTAGCCTGGATTCCCTGACCTCCAAACTTATATACACCAAAGTTTATTTTCTATCCTTACATAAATATCTAAGAAATAACTCAAACTCTATAAATAAAAAAATAAACTCCTAATTGCATGGCACCCCACCCTAAGTCCCTGCCATTAAAAAATTTCTACTCTTTTAAAGTCTTCTCCATCAGGCCAGCGCATTGGAGTTATTCTTCACTCCTTTCCTTCTCTCCCACCTCACATATAAAACATCTATAAATCATGTCTTCTCTACCTTCAACATATATTTACTTCACACCATACCACCTGCTACCACCCTTGTCTGAACCACCTATTATTATTTTTTGCCAAAATTATTAGAACAGCCTCCAAACTAATCCTTTTGTTTCCTCCCTTACTGTCCTATAGTACTTTTTATAAAGCATTTAGTGTGTGTGTGTGTGTGTGTGTGTGTGTGTGTGTGTGTGTGTATACACATATACACATATATATAACTTGAGTTATAGTAAATAAATGTATGCATATCACGTCTTTGCTCAAAATGCTTCAAAAGTTTTTGTTGACTTGGTATGAAATCCAATGGCCTTACCATATCCTCTAAATTCCTATATATTCTGTCCCCCTGCTACTTCCCTAATCTCATGTAAAATGACCCCTTACCTCACCCAATTATACCCCAACAGCCACTCTGGCCTTCTTGATCTTCCTCAGATAAACTCTACATACCTCCGTCTCAGGACATTAGTACCTGAAGCCTTCTTTACCTGATACATCTTCCCCCAGAAATCCACAAAACCCAATGCCCTCCTTCCTTCAGGATTTGGCTCAAATATCACATTATCCTAGGGTCTTTTCTGATCACCCTATACAATCTTACAACGCCACCTCCTCCAGCCTGCACCCTGAAACTCCCAGTTTCCAGTTGTCCTCCTTTATGCTGTATAATTTTTTTTCTAAGTCATTATATGTATGTTTAGAAAAGAGAGATACATTATTTTTCTCCCCTATATTATCTATATCTGTATAACAAATTACACCAAAATTTTGCAGCTTAAAATAGCAAAAATTACCTTATAGGTTCTGTGGGGTAGGAATCCATGCATTGTTTTGGATATCTCTGGCTCAGTGATCCTCACAAAGTTATAATCAAAGTTTCTGCAAGAACTACAGTCATCTCAAGTCTTAACTGAAGGAGGGGCCACTTCTAAGCTTAGTCACTGCTGGCAACTGGCTTCCCTCACAGTGAGTAAAGAAGAGAGAGAGAACAAGCAAAATGGAAGTCTTTTTGGTAACTTAATCTCTAAAGTTTTGCCATATTCTATTATTAGAAACAAATCACTAGGTCCAGCCCACATTCAAGGGCAAAGGGATTACATAAGTTTATGACTTCCAGGAGGTAGGGTTTATTGGGAACCGGTTTACAGGCTGCCCACCACATCCCCTACCACAGGGGTCCCCAACCCCCAGTTTGTGGCCTGTTAGGAACCACAGGAGGTGAGCAGCAGGTGAGCTAGTGAAGCTTCATCTGTATTTGCAGCCACTCCCCAGAGCTAGCTAGCATCACCACCTCAGCACCACCTCTGATCATCAGGCATTAGATTCTCATAGGAGCACCAGTCCTTGGTGCCAAAAAGGTTGGGGACCACTGCTCTACCAGAATATAAGCTCTGCGTAATGCTTACTGCAATATCTCAGAGCATAGAACAATGCCTAACTATAGTCACTCAATATTAACCAGTTAATCATATGAACCTTTGCTCTCTTCCCTAGTTTTTTTGTTCTCATTAAAATGAGAAGATATTTTTCGTGGTGTCCTAGGTATAGAATTTTATGCATACCTATACCCCCACTGAGAGTATTCTCCTTTCAACCCCAGCATGTTATAGTTCTGCCTGCCCTTCAGAGTTTAGGTCAAATGGTACTACCACCACCACCACTTCTCTCCCTCAGTGCTCCCACTACTCTCACTAGTTTCTGTGAGCTCATGTGGTACCTGTATTACATAGCCTCATAGCCTTATACATAAGTCTTATTTCCATCAGACTGCAGGCTTCTTGAAATCATGTACCAGGTATTGACCTAATATAAGCCCAACCGAGGCCTGAGCAGTGGCTCTATATATAGCTGTCGTAGAGTACATGTCAGAGTCCTTGCGTACAGTAAACACTCCACGCCTATTAGTCACAAATAGATTAGAGTTTTACTCTTTTGTTATTCCCAGTTGTTGTTAAATATTCTGTAAATATTTGCTGAGCAACTGAATTCAAGCTTTGGAAACATTTATAATCAATGAATGGCATGAGCTTCCATTTTCCTTTTGACTGAGATTTACATTGGCTCAGTGTTGCAACTCTAATCTATTTAAAGTGGAGTTTTCTACTGGTCCATGCATCTCCATTCAAGAGGAAGAGTAGTCAGAGAGAAAGCAGGAAACACAGGAGGAAAGAAAAAGACTAGAAGTAAACTGAATTGGAATATATGGAACAGTGGTATAGAACATGAGTAAATTTTCTTTATGTTCTAAATTTCTATGATTTCAAAGGTGTTTCATTTAAAGTGCCTTCAAAGTATATGAAATTGCCTGGGTGCATATTTTCTTTGAATTTCATCTGCAAATTTTTAGGCACAGTGGCAAGGATGATCTAGACCAAGTGAATCCATGTTTCTTGTTAACTACAATATCTACAGAAACTAATTGCTCAATGCCCCTGTTTCCACCCAGTATTAATTTATATAGAGAGAGTAATTCAGGCTCTGGAGTTCTCCCAGTCATGGGAATTTGTTATTCACAACGCTTCAGAAGCAAGACCATTCATGTAAACTGAAATAATAGAAATCGTTTTCCTAATTCCACAAGCTTGACTAGAATACAGCAGTAATAGATGGATGCTTTTGATAACATAGCAAGAATTTGTATAAAGGTAGACCAAGGATTTTATGAAAATATATAGTTCTATCATAGTTGCCATATTGCCAGTGCTGAACTAAACATAGCTGAAAATTATCAAAATATATTCCCTTGGCCCAACTACACTAGTCCAAAAGTTACGTCTATCACCTCTATGATTCAACACAGCACAGCTGTATTGTGGTCATCTCAGAGTTTGATATGAATCCAAAGTTGCAGTCCATCTTGCATATTGCATATGTTTCAGAGGCATGCCAGAAAGAACAGTATTGGAGCCATATTTTACTGCCTCTTTGGGTATAAACAGAATACCTTGTAGGGAGAAAAATTTTCAGGCTATCTATGACATTCAGGTTGTAGTAAACAAGGAAAACTGGCTCAAAATCAAACCAGAAGTTAAACAGTCCTTTGAGTATGATAATAGTTCTCATTAGAAGTCAAGCAGATGAGTTGTAAACTTAAAATATAAGCATATAGAATTTCAATAGCTTGATTTTTCAAAGGTCAATAGGTAGCATTGTATGGTGCCATGGTGTGTATGTGTGTGTCTGCACGTGTGTGTGCATGTGCACATAGGCCTGCATGCCTTAAAACAGCAAACTACATTTGTATCTTCTTATCCATCTGCTCTGATAGCAGTAAACAGTCTACAGAGGCTTAAAGCATATGGATTGCAGGGTTGATCTGACTTATAGGCAAAGCATTTGCCCAGAGTTTTGCATATTTCGATGAAAACATTTTGGAGCTTCCATCATTGTTCAATAGCATTTAGTGTAGGTGGCAGGGGTCCACCCAGATAATCCCTGCTGGCAAGTCACAAAGGGCAATTCTTACTTAAATATTTATAAAATCCAATTATCTTTCTGCTTCACATGCTGCACAACTTACCTGAATTTTCTGCTTGTTTGTTTTCTCAGCTTCCCAGAATAGTGAAAATATATATGAAGGTTTTGGTTTTGGTTTTGGTTTTTCTGAGGAATCAACTACATTTCAGTGAGGGCAATGGTCATGACAGACACAGAGAATGATCCAAACTTCATCTGATTATGTCGGAATCCTTGTTCAACAACAAAGAAATTTGTATGCATTGCTCAGCCCAAGGCTGTGAACTGCACAGGTTTAGTAGTAGATGATGGCCACTATTTGGGGAAATGAGTACCACTGTCATGATAAAGAAGGCAAGTGTTTCTTTCTCTTGTCCTCATTTTATTTTGCCATTTTTTTCTTTGAATGATACCCAGCTCCATGATCTAACAAGTATTATTTATAATACCTGTCCCTACTTGGTAAAATAAAGTCACACATTACATCAATAAGAATTAGCTCTTCATAGCACTAATTATGTTTTAAAGAAACTTCAAAAAAGAGATAACGAAATATATTAATTTCTAATTGTGTATTTTAAAATGAAGAACTTCATGAAGAATAGGATTCAGCTCCCTGAATTGGACACAGGCAGTCTCGGCGTTATCTAGCTTATTGCCACATCTCCTCAGAGAGGAAAGTGTTGTGTTTAAGACACATACTCTTCTTACATAATAAAATGTATTTTAAAAATCTTTTAGGAAATGTTTAGACTCTTGAAAAGTTACATCTAACAGGAAAACAATCTCCAGAATAATTAATGGTATAAAAAAATAGAATACTTTTAAATTATTTTAATTGATAATTTATTGTTAAGAAGGAAAGGAGTAAATCAATATCTCCCTCTTTTTTTCCCCCTGATTTTGGTAGAAAGAAAACCCCCAGAGATGAACAGTTTGAGAGCTGAGTTACCAGTAGATGAGATCTAAGTAGATCTGTCCAAGAGTTTGAAAATTCTGGTTTTAGATGTCAGAACAATATTAGAATAGTTAAGTAGAATGAGACTAGGTTCCAGGCTTGATTATTGAATAAGTAAAAAGCAAAATCACTTTGACTCCCTGTTAAACATACCTAAAGAAATATATGCCAACTTGACCTTGTTTAGTTAGAAGTCTTTACAATGTAAATTGCAGCTAGAGTACACAAGAAGAACAAATGGAGTAGAAAGCCTATCAATTCCTGCCTTATGTTAATAGTGACATATTCTGTATACATACCTAATCTTTATCCAGTCATAAATCCATGCAGTATGATACATTACCAAAGTAACTAGGGGACAAAATCTAAAAGTGATACCCAACTAAACAATGGTTCTACAGATTGAAAAGATGATGAAAGATTCTTTCAAATAGGAACAATGGCATTGATATGCTATAAATATCTTAGAGTCTTAGAGGGATATATAGATTACACCCATGGGTGTACCACAAATATCACTTATTTGTTTTGGGACGGGCCTTTGGAAAAGGAGTAGGGATACCCAAAGGAAAGCTTTCTTGCCCAAAGTTAAAATTTACAAGGTATTTATTGCTCCATGAGGGCAAAGATTTTGCTTGTTTCTGTTTTTCCTTTTTCACTATGAAATATATAATGACAAATATTTGGAGATGCTTCATGGTAAAGTTCCCTATGTATATTGGTTTTGAAATGGGTATAATACATCCTTCCACTCGGTTACCGACATAGTCTCCTGACTGATCTCTTTTGCTCTTATTCTTATTTCATAATCTTCTATCTAGTCTCCAAACAATACGGTGTAATTTTTTTCAAAATAAATCCCTTCCACTGCTTAAAAGCCCTTTTTGACCCAGCCCCGTTTATCATGTGACTTCCTATCTAACCACTCTTTCATCTTCTACCATACTCTAGCCACATCATAGTTCAATTCAATTCTTAACATAGTCAAGTACATTTTTGTCTTTCAACCTTTGCACACAGCATTCTCTTATGCTTGGAATGTCCTGCCTGATTCATGTGGCTGGCCCTTCTGCTCATTCAAATCTCAACTAAATGTCTTTAAATAAAAATAAGAACAATAATAGTAACCAAATTTACAGCATTTATCATATACCTAGTACTTTTATAAATGCTTTATATACATTAATTCATTTAATATTAATAACAAACTTACAAGTAGATCCTTTAGTTATTGACCTCATTTTTAGATGAAGAAACTAAGGCACAGAGAGGCTAAGAAAACTGCCGCAGGTCAGGCACTAGTAAGTAATGGAAATAAATTTGATCTCATATCTGAAGTTCATTATTTTAACCGCTTCACTCTTCTATCAAAAAATTGCAACCTAGTTACCCTTTATAGTATCACACTATTTCAATTTTCTTAATGGTACCTATCACTATCTGGTACTTTTCATATCTATTTATTTGTTTATATATCTGTTTCTTTGCTTTTACAAATTATTGTCTGTCTCCTTTTTCTAAAATGTAATTTCTCTGAGGCCAAAGTTTACTTCTGCTTTCTTTACAGCAGGGTGTCTGACATCTAGAGCAATTTCTGGCACATAGAAAACACCCACCAAACATTTGCTGAAGAATTATGAGCGTGTGCCTTCCTAGTTGTCAGCTTAGGCCTCCAAGGTGGCGAATTGGATCTGACCATTCATCTTTAGAGGTTCAGAGTCCATAACCATTAGTTTTCCTAGAGGTGATTAAACCCGATGATTCCCCCTGACCCAACAGAAGACAGATAGATTTATAAATCAGAATGACAATTTATTAATTCACTGTGAGGAATATTCCTGTCAGCCAGAAAACACATTTACCACCTGTTAGAGATGCCTCTATGGGAAAGCAAATTAAGATAAGAAGGTTGTTCAGCAAATATAAAATCAAAGCAAAGGGAATTTGAAGGCTTTGCAGATATTTTAAGCAATGGCAGCTCTATGAATCACCCTTCCCAACTCTACCAGGCAGTTCTCACCAATACGCCAGATTTTCCAGTCAACAGGGACTCTTTTTCTTCCACAAGGACTGTACATTCTTTCTCTCCAACTCTCTAGAAATCTTAATTCTGCAGGTGATCTAAAGACTCTTTTGTATTTGTCTTTTCTAGCCCCTCCAGTCTTAGAGAAGAAACCTACTTCAAAAACCATTTCCAGGTGGCATTCACCTCCACTCTGTATGGTCCTCACAATAGATCCTTTTCCTAGTGACCCCTTAATGTAACTTAGTTTCAAAGTGGCTCAATTCAAAGTATCCAGGTATAATCTAATTGGTTCAGACAAGTTTATAGATTGGTTATTTGGGGGTCAAGATTTTTATACCTGACCTAATTATTTATGTGGAGGTCAGAGTGTAGAGGAAGACAAAATATTGTACAAGAAAGTCAGCTAAGGTTTTGGGGAATGAGTCATTTTTTTTCATGGAAAAGGATATGTGCAAAAAAGTAATGACTGCCATATCTAGGGTGCATCTAGATATGCCCCCCTACCCTTAGATTGTCCACTTGTCTCCATTGTCAATTTCCAAATATAAAACTTCCTTTACATTTACTGTAGAATTTTGGTTTATATTTACAACCCCATTTCTAGTGGCAGTACAGCGTAGTAAATAAGAGGACATGCTATTAAGTCACATGGCCTAGGTTTGATTTCCAAATTCCATATTCACTATTTTAACTTTGCTCAGTCTTAGTTTCTTTATAATCATTATATCTACTCATAAGTGTTTCCATGAAGAGTAAATGTAATATAGTTGTGAAGTCCTTAACACAGTGCCTGGCATGTATTACACACATAAAAATATTAGACATTAATAATTATTGTTTAACCAATGACAGAAGGCTTTGGCTATATCCAGTATTATAAATGCTTCCAAATAAACTGAATAATATAAAATATTTCCTACCTTTTGAAATAAGATCTAAAGAGGATATTACAGATGAGACAACATTTAAATAAGGCCAGACTAAAGTTTCCTTGTAAATCTGCCTCGTAAGCAGTGAGAGACTTTGTCCACACTGCTGGCCAAGTAAGTTGCTAGAATGCCAAGTACCTCGATCATTACTTTCCAAGGTTAATACAGAGACCCTCAGGAAATAAACACAAATAATATTTCCATAGTCAAACGAGATTAGGAAACACAACCCAGCCCTTTTGGAAAGTCAGAATGCACATTAGCATCTTAAAGGTAGTAAATAATTTTTCATTAAAAAATTAGATTTGCTTTATTTACCAGTCTTATCCAACAATAACCATCAGCCCCTCCCATACACACTCCTTTTTCTTTTAATTTCATGTTTATTATCTCACAAAAATAATGTTCTAGCAGAGCATTTTATAAACACTTCCCTAGACAAAGATTCTAGGATAGTTGATCACTTCTTTTCCATTTTGAAATAAATACAAAACCCAAAAGATTCCCCCACAGATCACCTGACAAATGCAATTATTTCTTACTCTTAAAATTTCCCCTCAACTGCAAAATCATCATCATTTTAGTAAGCAGAATAATGACCTCTCTATCCTAGAAAGATTTCCATGCAACAGTCCCCAGAACCTGTGAATACGTTACCTAAAATGACACATAGAACTTTGCTGATGTGATTAAGGGTAAGGACTCTGAGATGGGAAGATTATTCTGGATTATCTTGTGGGCCCAGTGTAATTGCAGAAAACCTTAAATGTATAGATCCTTTCCTGGCTGAGATATACAACCATGAAAGAAAGATAAGAGAAATGACCCATCAGAGGGACTTGATCTGCCTTTATTGACTTTGCAGATGAAGGAAGGGGGTCATGTGCCAAGGAATGCAGTAGCTTTTAGAAACTGGAAATGGCCATTTGTTTATTGCCAACAACAACAAAAGAGAGACCTAAACTTCCAACCACAAAGAAGTGAATTCTGCCAACAACACAAATAAACAAAGATCCTCTTCCAGAACCTACAGAAAGGAACACTTGTCTGATGACAGCTTAATTTTAAGCTAGTGAAATTTATATATAAAAATATATATAAGGTATTAAAGTAAAATGATAAGATAATAAAACTACTTTGTTTTAAGAATCTCACTTTATGATAATTTGTTTCAGGAGTTACAGGAAATGAGTATAGTCATTATCTTTACAGATAACATCTTTTATCACTTAATGTGTTGCCGGGCCCATCTCTATATATTTAGCATGTGCATATATTGATCCATTAATTCATTAATCAATCCATTAATCCTCACAACTATCCTAAAATGTAGGTACTATTATCACCATTTGTGGAGTGAAAACTGAGACACAGAGAGTTTAGGAAACTTGCCTAGGTTCATATCACTAGTAAATGACAATTGGAATTCAAATGTAGGCTTTGTGTCTCTAGACTCTAGGCTTTGGTTCCGGGGGAACACCAACTCAGTGAGGATAATTTTCTAGGATAATTTTCCAGGATAGAAATTATAAATCTCTATCTTAATATTTATTTTAGACTCCAAAATTTCTATTGATTTTCAAATGATGCACATCCTGGGACCAAGTTTAACATGAATTGTCCCAACTTTATTAGCTTAATTTCAATTTTACTTAAATACAAATGTATGCTTTCTAGTCATAAACCTAGATTTTCTGAGAAATATTCTCCACACTCTTTTGAAACCCTCATCTATCATTGGCAAAATATTGAACATCCAAGTTTTCTATTTATATAATACTTCTTTACTGTTAATTCAGGCAAGTTATTAATTAAATGTGGGCCTATTATGTACTCAATATTATAGGTAACAAATATGAAAGAAGTATGTGGGGTATAGCCTTGGACCTCATAATCTGTAAGGGTTTAAGCAAATAAGACATTCACATCAAAGTTAATTTTTATGAAATTCTCAACTTGCAGTAATTTCCCTATCAGGATGAAGATCATTTAAATATTTCATAGTTTAAAACTGAACTAACTCGAAGTCAGTTCATTTATTACAATTTGCCCTATATTTCTTTTCTCAACTTTTGAAGCAAAGTTTATGTAATCTAGGATTGAAAGAGTTACATGGTTGAAAACACACACACACACACACAGGCACATAACACAGTATATATATATATATATATATATATATATATATAAACATACACACACACACACACACACACACTTCTCTTACATTCACTTCATATATTTAAGCCCTCCCCCTTCAGTGGCCCCCAAATATATTCAGGAAAACCTGATTTGTACACTTAACACATATATGCAAATATTCAAAGCAAGATTTCTTCCAAATACCTAGTATGGCAAATTTCAAATTTTCTTTTAGGACTGGCCCTTCTTAACTAGGGAAATAACCCTGAATAAACCTCTTAATAAGCATTGTAATGCCTCAGAAAAACATGAAGAATAAGTGTAATACAGAAGTCCACTAAGTTCTGCCTCTTCCCCCTTGAGAAGACCACATCCATTGGCTTACTGAGCCAGCAGAATTTCTCTTTTTTATCTTTTGCAGATTACCTATCTTGAGCATCCTGAGTCTGCTTATCCCCTCCAGTCTTTACTACTATCCACAGTTTTTCTCACCTGCAGTTCCAACTTATACTTCAGATAATTGGTCATAGTCCCTTTCTACCAAGAGCTCAAGAGTAAATAAATAAGAGTCACCCTGTCTCCCCAAGACAGAGCACGTATATGAAAAGTTTGTTTTCTAAAGGAGATTTGCAATAAAGAAGAAAGAAAATTAAGGCTCTAATATAAACATTCTTTTGAATATCAGAAAAGATACTTGAAAGGCACTTGACACTCATAATAGGGGTTTCCTCTGAAGATACATGTTTGATCCTAATACAGCAACTCTTACTTCAAGTTTACATGCCTTTTACCTTCATCTCTTATTCTGAATGTTTACCTCCATTCATGAGAAAAATATCTATTCCATTTCCTTAGATTCCTTCCTCTTTCATTTCACAGATTACTGAAATCTACATCTGACAACTTTGAGTAGCATTCCAAGAGTTTGGCAAAATAGCCATTGGTTTCTTGTCACCTAAGCCTTGCAGTGAGAGGTGGGGTGGGACAAAATAAGCCCTGGTTCTTTCGATAATGGTGGAAATGGATGTCTCAATCCAAGTGCTCTCTGTTATTTCCACAAGCGTGAACAGTAAACCTACTGATTCCTTTTATGTAGTAAATCTTTCCACCCCTTCTCCCACTAACAGAACAGCCTAAATTCCAGGTAGTCAGATTAAGAAAGAGATATGTTCTTTCTCAGATTCTTCAACATCAACTGAGTGGCCAAAAATTCAATTAAATTCTGATATCAATCACACCCCACAGGACAAGGACTGAGTTTCACAAGGCTATCTCACTTCAGTCACAAGTCATAAGTCCTGAGAGGAGAGCCTCTGTACTTCTGATCAAATGGCTATAAATCGAGGTTCCTATAATCCCCATATCAGGTTCAATAATTTGCTAGAATGATTCATAGAACTCAGGAAAATACTTATGTTTACCAATTTATTTTAAAGATATAAATCAGGAACAGCCAAATGGAAGAGAAACAGGTCATGGTATTGGCTGGGGGAGGGAGGTGCCTAGTTTCCATTCCCTCTCAGGGTGTGCCACCCTTTCAGCACAATGATTTGTTCACCAGTTAGGATGCTCTTCAAACCCCACAAATAGGCATGGTTTAGTAAGTCATTGGACATTGGTGATTGAAATCAATTTCCAGCCCTTTTCCCCTCTCCGCCTCTCCAGAGGTCAGGGAGTATAGAGTGAGGAGCTGAAAGTTCCAAAACTCTTATCATGTCTTTGTCTTTCTGGCCATCAACCCCCTTCTAGAACCTAGAGGCCCCAGTCACTAGTCATCCCATTACCATGAAAAAGGACTCCCTTATTACTCAAATTTTAAGGATTTTAGGAGATCCGTGCCAGGAACTGGGGGAAAAGACTCGATATAAATATTTTTTTTATTATATCACAGTTCTTCATTAGCAAGGCACTTACACCCACCCCTACCACATTTCCTCGCCTCCTCATTGAATCAGCAAGACATAATCAGTGCATTATTAAGTGGTGTAACCTTGGTTTCATTCATGTCCCACCCAGATATTTTGAATTAATGAATAACTACATTTATTCCTAAATAAAGCTCAGTTTCTCACCTAGGGAAATATTCTATAATTGATAATATTTGTTTAAGTCACATCTCCTTCTAAGGGTAAAGACTGAAGATTCTATATTTTACAAAAGATGCATTGTCCTCCCTTTGGCCATCTTTTCTCCCAATCTTTCCTGCTATTTTTTTATTGTTCCAAACTGGTTTATTGTAATTTTGAGTATCAGACTTCTAGTTATACAAAACTATACAATAGAATCATGAAAGGCATTTGGGGAGTCTTGGAAATCAGGATCCAAATTTCATGATCTTGGAATCATTTTCAGAGTGCCCTTTTTTGACTATACTTTCTTAGCCCAGGAACAAAAATAATAGCATGAAAGAGGGAGAGTCAAGATAATTAGTACTAATAAATAAGATGAAAGCCATGTTTGTTATTCTATATAGTATTTCTGTTTTATCATGTTTCTTCCTAGTTTAATCTAATGACCTATTAAGACACATATTTTTGCATTTAACAAATCTATAAAAGGAAAGCATATACATCACATATGAAGAAAAATAAGGTCGAATGCCAAGATCTATGGCCTAATAGAAAATTCTAGAACCCAGTTTGATATGCTCCCTCTCAAAGAGGTTTGTCCCTTATTCTACTTGAATCTGTAAATGCTTTCTTCCCAGAGATTCTTTCTAATTTTTTTCTTTTCAGGACATCCTATTGATTTACTTACAAAGTGAACTCTAATTTAACTGTATATTGCCCTGTTAAAGGCAGCTGGATGATTTATAAAATAAAGGTTTATGAAATCCTGGGCAAAATATTCATGGAGAATATTTATTTGGCACCACGAATTTTAATCTCTCACATTTTCTTAGTTTTTCTTCTGATTGCTAAAGCATTTTTATTACTTTTTTGTGTGATTGATTTCACATGTATATTATTTTATAATAACTCTCTTTCTAGATTATAATCCTTTAGACTATTTTAAAGACCTCTAGGAAAAAAAATACTAAATTAAAAATCGTAATTATATCTACCTTTTAAATTAAAAAAATTATTTTAGATTTACAGAAGTAGTAGAAAGTGTTTGAATAGTGATGCACAATTGTCAAAACTAATAAATTAACAGTAGCATAGTACTATGAACTAAACTACAGACTTTATTTGGATTTCATCAGGTTTTTCATTAATGTTCTTTTCTTGTACCAGAATCTTCTAATCCAGGATCCTCAGTGCAGTTAGTCATTATCTTTCCTTAATCTCTTCCAAACTGTGACAGTTCCTCAGTTTTTTGTTGTCTTAATAATCTTGAGACTTAAGAAGGGTACTGGTCAATTATTTTATAAAAGGTCTCTTAATCTGAGTTTGTCGTGTTTTCTCATTAGATTGAGGCTGTGTGTTAACTGGAAAGAGTACCACAGAGATGAAGTAGAACTTTTCTGGAGATGTGTGATGTTGGCATCTCATATTCTACAGACATTAATTTTATCACTTAGTTAAAGTAGTGTCTGCCATATTCTTCCAATGTAAAATAACTGTGTTTTTCCTTGTAATTAATATTTGTTTTGTGGAAAATGCTTTGAAACTATGCAGATATACTCTTTATCTTTAAATTTTTGTCCATTAACTTTAGCATCCATTTGTGGATTTTGCCTGCTACAATAATTGCCTTGGTGTTTAATGGATATTTTTCTATTCCCTTCATTCCTTCTACATTTGTTAATTTGATTTATTCTATAAGGAAGAATCATCTATTTTCTCCCATTAATTTATCTTTGCGGTTATTTTATATCACTTTAAACTCAAATATATTTATATTATTCTTCGGTTTGTAATCCAGTATGATTATTTATTTTGTTGTACAAATCATTACACCTTGGGCCATTAGGTGCTGCTTTTGTGCCCTTTGAACATACCTACATCTTATTTTACATTGTTGTTTAAGTACTTCCTCACATTCTGGCACTAAAAAAGATTCTCCAGATTTTTTTTTTTAATTGCTGAATTATAGTTCCTTTTTTAGACATACCAGAGTTTGTTCTTCCATTAACCAGTTGAATGAAACTTGAATTGTTCCACTTATTTGATGTTATGGATAAAACTGCTGTAAACATTCAGACATGGGTTTTGTGCAAACATACATTTTCAGTTCTTTTGGATAGAGTGAGACTCTAGGTCATATGGTAGGTGCATGCTTAACTTCATAAGAAATTGTCAAGCTGTTTTCCAAAGTGGCTATACCATTATTCATTCCTACCAGCAAAGTGTGAGAACTTAAGTAGCTTCATATATTTACTAGCACTTGGAATTGTCAAGTTTTTTCCTTTGTTTTTGTTTATAATTAGTCATTCTAAAAATTGTGTAGTAGAATCTCATTGTAGTTTTAATTTTCATTTTCCTAATGACTAAGTATTTGGGGAATCTTTTTATACAATTACTTGCCATTCATATATCTTCTTAAGTGAAATTTCTACCTTTGTACATTTGTAAAATTGGGTTTTTGTTTTATTATAAAGAATATTCTTTATATATTCTGCATAAAAATTATTTGTCAAAAATATGATTCATAAATATGTGACATGTCTTTTTTATTCTCTTACTGATGTCTTTTACAAAGCAGAAGTTTTAAATTTCTATAAAGTCCCATTTAACAATGTTTTATTGTATTAGTATTATATAAAAACTTTCTCTAACCCAAGTGCATAAACATTTTCTATTGTTTTTTCCTATAAGTTTAATGCTGTAATATTTTACATTGAAGTCTATGATTCGTTATGAGTTTATGTCTGCATAAAATATGAAATAAAAGCCAAGGCTCATGATTTTTGTAATCAGAATTTCGATTGTTTCAGCACCATTTTTTAAAGGACTATTCCTTCTCTACTTAATAGACTTCACAGCTTTACTAAAAATCAATTTACCACATTTGTGGGTGTCCATTTCTGGACTTTATATTCTGTTTCATTCATCTATTTGTCTATCATTTCACCAGTACCACACTGTCGTAATTAATGAATTTTTAGTAAAGTCTTAAAATTAGGTTGTATTTTTTGAGGGGTTCATGTTAACTTTATTGCTTCAATCATGCCATACTTTATTGAGGTACACAGTGCTGTTACTTGGCACCAATTCTGAATTAGTTTTGAAAGAAATAGGTATTACACCAGCTGGAACGATTACTGATTTCATCATTCCTTGGAATGGCTCTGTCAATATCAATTTGATTCAGCAAGAAATAGCTTTATGAGAGAGATAGAGAGGGAGAGAGAGAGAATGAGAAAAAGAGAAAAAGATGATGGAAAAGAGGAAAGTAAACTAAGGAAACCACAGATGATAAATAGATGTTTGTAATAAAAATGTGAGAGTTGGAGACAATAAAAAAAACAGCAACACAGAAAGTGGTTCTACTAGCTAATACATCATTACCATGTTTGTCATAGAATATATACATTTGGCAAATATATTTCTGACAAATATATTATATATATATATGTATGTATATAATTTGTAAGTTTTCATTTCATGTGTTTAAGAGTGAAAAGACATTTTTTAAAAGGTAAAATAAGTCACTCAGAATGCTGAACAATATTAGGTAGGTTAAAATAATTTAAGCCTGGTTCATAAAGGTAAGTAAAAAAAATAAATATTTTTGTTGTTTTATTTACATTTGTATAATTAAACTAAATTGTTTGGTTTTACTATGTAAATATAGCATTTTTTTTTTTTGCAAGCAGAGTGTTTATGTTTTTATGAAGCAAGTTTGAAAACAAATACCAATGGGAAATTAAATACTCCATGGAGTTTCTTATAAGTTTCTACACTAAACTGGACAAGGATGCCTCCCTTAGCTAGTAAGAGACTATGTTTCATCTTCATATTTCACCATAATTTATCACATCATATTAAAATCCATTTAGAAAGACCTTATAACTTGATTAAATCTGATTGTATCCTCATCTATTCTTATATTTGTTCCAAGGCAATTCTAAATTTATCAGACAGAAAGTTAATCACAGTGACTCATGGCAATTTGGGGAAAAGAAAATCATACAACCACTTTGATTTAGATGTATTCTGTAAGTTAATTTTATCATTAAAGAAGTATGAAGCTTCAGGAATCCCTAAGAGGACCCTGAGAACCTTTGTTTGTTCAGTATCAATTTGATTCAGCATTAATTCAGCAAGAAGTAGCTTTATGAGAGAGAATGAGAGAGAGAGAGAGAGAGAGAGAGAGAGAGAGAGAGAGAGAGAGAGAGAGAGAGAGAATGGAAGAGAATCGGAGAGAATGAAAGAAAAAGAAAAAAAATATGGTGGAAAAGAAGAAAGTAAATTAAAGAAACCACAGATACTAAATGGATGTTCAAAATAAAAATGTGAAAGTTGAAGACAAAAAATAAATAAATAAAGCCAGAAGAGAACTCTTTGTGCTTTATAGAAGAGACAGAGATTTGCAGGTTTACAAGTGAAGGAGGCAGATTAGGAGGTTTGTGGTATATTGAGAAAGGCTTAGACAATGAAAGATTGTTAGAACTTTTGCTAAGAGTTGTTAATTGGATCCCCTCTGACATTCTACAGAGATTTTTAATAAAGCTTTGAGGTGCTTTTCAATTATTTTTATTTGCCACACTGATATTTATTGTACTGCAGTTTTAAGCAGAGACTAAACCATTAAGATGTTTGGTTTTAAACCAGTTGTTGCCCTATTATTACTACATTTTTAACTCCTTACATTATTTTCTTATTATTTTTTGGAAAAAATTATTCCCTAGCAACATCTATGTCATAAACTACTCGAGAAAAGAGATTCTAATATCCACAGTGTCTGGCAAGAAAACAAGCAAAAATAATTTCTTTCTAAGATATATTATAAATTGAACCATCCATTGATTCACAACTTCAGGATATCAGGTGGTCTCATGTTTTAGGATCTAATCTTGCTACACCTGCTACTTATCTTTGTGTCCTGAAAATATAACTGCAATTCTTCAAATCAGATATTTATTATCTTTATTGTTAGAAATAATAATAATAACCCCATGCAGATATACTTTTGCCCCATATAATTGCATTTGGTTCATACCACAGCCCTGTGAAACAGGTTGAGTCATGATAGGTATTATTTCTATTTTACTTTAAGAAAAATGAGGCTCAGAAACAAAAATAACTTGTTACTGGTCACCTAGAAGAATTGGATTAACACTCAAGTGCCTGCAGTCAAGCTTATGTTATTTCTAATATATTATACTACTTATTATTTTAATAAATCATAATTACTTTAGCTCTTCTAAATTAAAAATCAAGGCAATACATTTTTATTAATACATATATTTAAAATTAATTTTAGATTATTTGAAACAATAGTTATAGAATATATTACATATGAAAATCATGTCCATGTTTCATTACCATACAAAAATTATTGTACCTATTGTTTAGTTATGCTATTTCAAATCTACCTTCACTCCTAGGAAGAAATAAATGTATGAACACATTTCTATCAGCAGTGAGATTTAAAAGAATTCATAAAATAAAATGACAAGTTTATGAGCAATATCAGATTCTACCCCATGATATTCATAGAATTAGTGACAAAAAGGTTAAATTTCAGACCTAACTACATCTACTGTTTTTCTTTAGCTCAGGATAAATGTTTCCTTATGAAAAGAATATAGCAGCAAGAATCTAGGACAAGTAAGAAGACAACAGGAAGGAAATTTTTCAGCCATAAAAGGCGGCTCAGAGTTCACCATCAATAAAGGATGAGCTTATTCTTCACCAGGTTCATTCTCAGAGTGACATATGCTAGACTCTCACCTATCCTAAGAAGAAATACTTTTACCTTTATCCATAGAGATCTATTGTCTTTTTCTTTCCCTGTGTTTCTTTAACACAACTGTAAAAGAGTTACCACACACACACAAAAAAAGTCTTCCTTCACTATACTATCATTTTTTAACTGTAAGTTTAAGGGGGAAAAAAATCTTTTTTTTTTAACCCCCAGAAGAGTTTATCAAAGTCAGATATGGTCAAATATCACCAGAGGCTTCACTGTGTAACTGATTCTAGCAGGAATCTTTATATGAAATAGATGAGGGGGTGAGCGTCAGAAATAATTTCTAAGTTTCCATGTTCATTTTTTATTAGTTGAGTGAGTTTTCCTTTGGGTTTATATTTTTAAAGGAGAAGAAAGAAAAAGGAAGAGAATGAGGAGAAAATATTCCTTAGAAAATACTTTATCAGGAGAAGAGAAAAAGAGAGAGGTATTTTTGGCTTCCTAACTCTAATCCAATCTTACAGGTCCTCATAGGACTAGATTTTTCATTTATAATAGATAGGAGCTACAAAAATACACTTATGAAATTTCACCTTCTAATTGCTTATTTTGAGCTCTTTAGTGTAATTTGAATTCATTCAAAATGCACAGCTGGCTTTGTTTTCTGCTATATTTTCTTAATCTGGACTATCAGAATATTTGTTTCCCTTCTCTGCCTCAGGTTAATATTATAGATCTGTTTTGAGATCCTGGAAAGAATCCAGCAGAATGAAAATGTAATTATACTTTACTCAATTTCATGTTTTTCCACAAATAGATGTCCTTATAAGCCTTTAAGCCAGAACAGTGATAATAAAGAATTCACATAACAGCGTAGAATCCCTGGTGGCAAACAATGAAGTGAGGTTATTACACTGGAAAGAGAGCAAAAGGAATAAATACTTTTTACCGCTTTAAGTTCTGAGAAATCAGGAGCACTGTTGAGTGGCTTAATGGGAATTTAATTTGATTGGGATGCCTGGTGGCCACTGTGAGACTCTGTCAGGCACAAGATGATTCAGAGTAAAAGGCAAATGAAAACTTTGAAAATGGAAGAACTACTGTTCTCTTTAGTTCCTACTTTGAATTCAGCCTCTTTTGGGGTTCTGTCCAACCCACAAGCATTCATTTATTTATCTGTCATAAATCTGAATTATTACTTAGTTCATTCTATAAGTATTAGTATAAGAAATACTGAGAGTCAGACACTATTCTAGAAGCAGAGGGTGCAAAGATGAGAAAAAGCCAGGGTTTTTTTGTTCAGTCTTCTTAAATTTAGTAAAGGAATCATCCAGATGCAATATGATTTGATATATGCTTTAGTAGAGTTTAATACTAGGTGATATAGGTTCACTTAGAGGGTTATCTTTCAGCCATTGAGAGAGAAAGAAGACTCAAATAGGAACTCACATCTGAGCCAAATCCTGAGGGATAAGTAGTAATTCAGTAAATCAGGCAAATGAAGGAAAGAGGAAGTACCAGACATAGAGACAACAAAAGTAACTATGTGAGAAGAATGCATTAACTACCCTTGTTGTGGTAATCGTTTCACAATATATACATATGTCAAATCATTGCATTGTACACTTTAAATTTACAGTGTTATTTGTCAATTATATTTCAATAAAACTAGAAAAAAATAATGAAAAGTAAAGCCAGAAATCTACAAGGTGTGCAGTTCCTTATCAGATCATCTTTCCTTTCTTTTGCATTATTTTTAAAGAAAACAAAAGTACTATTTCGGTGGCAGAGCCTATCAGAGTTGAAATCAGCCTAACTTTGACAATGGGTGTTCCGAGAAGACAGAATGGCTTGCAACAGAGGAAGAAAAATGAGAGGTAGCAAAGCTTGCTGAAATTAATACTAATAAAGATACAAATAATAGCTTACATGCATTGAATATACTCCATTGTTTAAATGCTGTAGTTATATTAAAATAAGTAGCTTCAGTAAGCTCCAATATCACTGAAGCATAGAAACCAAGTGCATCATGTGGCATGGGAAGAGACCAAGAGATAGTGAAGCGTCAGACCATGTAGGAACCGTATCTTGGGGACAATAATAAGCTATTGAAGAGGAATGTGAAAAAACTTTTATTTTCAAATACTCTATATCCAGGACATTTGGGTACGCAGTATGTCCATTTCTTTGTCTTCTTCATTGTTCTTCATTGGTGTCTTGTAGTTTTCTGAATACAGGTATTTTACCTCTTAGTAAAATTAATTCCTATATTATTATTTTAATATAATTATAAATAGAATTATTTGTTTTCTTAAGTTTTTTATGATATTTTCTTATTAGAGTGTAGAGATGCAACAGATTTATGAATATTAATTTTGTATCCTGTAATATTACTAAATTTATTTATTAGTTCTGATAGTTTCATGGGGGAATTTTTAGGATTTTCTATATATAATATTGTGTCACTTGCAAAGAGTGACAGTGTTACTTCTTCCATTCAAATTCGTGTGCTGCCTTTTATGTCTTTTTCTTATCTCATTGCTGTGGCTAGGACTTTCAGTCTGTTGAATAAAAGTGATAGTGGATGTCTTTGTCTTGTTCCTAATCATGGAGAAAAAGCTTTCAACTTTTCACCATTGAATATAATGTTAGCTGTGGATATGTCATATATGGCCCTATTATGTTGAGGTATATTATCTCTATACCTACTTTGTTGGGAGTGTGTATCATAAATCAATATTGAATTTTGTCAAGTGCTTTTTTTCTATTTATTGAAGTGATAATGATTTTTATTCTTTATTTTGTTTATGTGGTGTATCATGTTAATTGATTTGCAGATATTGAACCCACCTTGCACCCCTGGAATAAATCGCATTTGATCACAGTGTGTGATCTTTTTATGTATTGCTGAATTCAGTTTTCTGGTATTTTGTTGAGAATTTTTGCACCTATATTCATCGTGGGCCTGTAATTTTCTGGTTTTTTTTTTTTTTTTTTTTTGTAGTGTCTTTGACAAGTCATGGTATGAGTATTCTGGCCTTTTAGAATGAGTTTGGAATCTTTCCCTTCTTTTCAATATTTTGAGAAGGATAGGTTATTAATTCTTTGAATGTTTGGTAGAATTAACCTGTGAAGCCATCTGCTCCAGAATTTTTTTGTTGTTGTTGGAAATTTTCTTATTATTGATTTAATTTTGTTACTAGTTATTAGCCTATTCATGTTTTCTGTTTCTTCCTGATTTGGTCTTGAAATATTGTATATTTCTAGAAATTTATCCATCTCTTCTAGGTTATCCAATTTGCTGGTGTATTATTGTTCATAGTATTTTCTTATAATTCTTTGTACTTCTGTGGTGTTGGTTGTCATTCTCTCTTTCATTTCTAATTTCTTTTTTTAAATTTGGGCTTCTCTTTTTTTTCTTGATGTATCTGCCTTATAGTTATTAATTGTGTTTATCTTTTCAATGTTAATTTTTTTTATCTTTTCTTTTGCTTTTAGTCTATTATATTTATTTCCATTCTGATTTTTATTATTTTCTTCCTTCTCACTTTGGGCTTTGTTTATTCTTTTTCTAGTTCCTTTAGGTACAAAGTTAGATAGTTTGAGATGTTTTTTAAATTTCTGTAAGTAGGCCTGTATTGCTATGAATTTCCCTCTTAGAACTGTTTTTGCTGTATTTTATACACTTTGGTTCATTATATTTCCATTTTCCCTTGTCTCAAGATATCTTTTGATTTCCTTCTTGATTTTTTGATAACCTATTGATTGTTTAGTAGCACATTTAGCTTCTTTGGTTTTGTGTTTTATTTTTGAAATTGATTTATAGTTTTATGCCTATAGTATCACAGAAGATGTTTGATATTATTTCAGTCTTCTTAATTTATAGAGACTTTTTTCTGGCATAATATGTGGTCTGTCCTGGAAAATGTTCCATGTGCACTTGAATATATATTCTGCTGGTTTGGGGTGAAATGTTCTATAAATGTCTATTAAGTATATTTTATCTAATGTGTCATTTAAGGCCACTGTTTCCTTGTTGATTTTCTGTCTAGATGATCTATCCATCTATCTAAATGGGGTATTATACTCCTCTACTATTATAGTAATACTGTTAATCTCTCCCTTTATGACTGTCAATATTTGATTTATGTCTTTAGGTGCTCCTACGTTGGGTGCATAGATGTTTACAAGAGTTTATATCCTCTTGTTGGATTGATTCATTTTTTTATTATTAAATGATCTTCTTTGTCTCGTTACATTCTTTGTTTTAAATTTTACTTTTTCTATATAAGTATTGCTACCCCATCATTTTTTTTATTTCTATTTGAATAAAATATCTTTTTCTAACACTTCACTTTCAGCCTGTGTGTCATTTGATCTGAAGTGAGTCTCTTGTAGGTTGCATATGTGTGGATCTTTTTTTTATTTTATCCATTCATTCACGCTATGTCTTTTTATGGGTGCATTTAGTCCATTCACACTTAATTATTGATAGGTATGTAATTATGACCATTTTAGTAATTATTTACTGATTGTTTTTGCAGTTTTCTGTTTCTTCTCTTGCTCTCTCCTTTTGTACACCGTTAACTTTCTATCGTGGTATATTTTGGGATTCCTTTTCTTTATTTTTTGTGTATCTATTATAAGTTTCTGGTTTGCATTTACCACAAGATTCATATATAACAAGATATGTTTATAGCATTCTATTTTAAGTTGATAGTCTCTTAAGTTCCAACAAATTCTAAAAGTACTGCATTTTTTACTCATCTCCATCTCTTTGTCTTTGACATCGTATTTTACATTTCCTGTGCATGTGTGTATGTGTATCCTTAACTTATTATTTTATTTATACATGATCTTACTACTTTTGTTTTTTAACCTTCATATTAGCTTTATAATTGGTTAATCCACTACATTTACTAAATATTTGTTTTTATTAGTGAGATTTTTTTCTTTCACACATTTTCTTATGTTTAGATTTAGCCTTTTATTTTCTGCTTAAAGAAGTCACTCTGGCCTGCAAAGTTTCTGTTGAAAAACTTCTATTTTCTTCATAAGATTTGGAAAGTTTTCTGCTGTTATTTCTTCAAGTAGATTTTCTTTCCCTTTCTCTCTTCTCCATCTGAGACCCCTATGAGGCAAATGCTAAGTATTAGTACACTTGTCCCAATGTTGTCCCTGAAGTTCCTTAAACTATCCTTATTATTTTTTTCTTTCTGCTGTTCCAGTTAGGTGATTTCCACTACCTTGTCTTCCTGATCACTGATTCACTCTTCTGTATCATCTAATGTGCTGTTGATTCTCTCTAGTGCATTTTTCATTGTAGTTATTGTATTCTTCAGTTCTGATTGGTTTCTTTTTATATTTTCTCTTTGTGGAAGTTTTTACTAAGTTCATCTATTTTTCTCCAGATTTCAGTGAGCATCCTTATAACCATTGTTTTAAACTCTGTCTAGTAAAATGCTTTTCTCTATTTTATTTAGTTCATCTTCTGGAGTTTTGGCCTGTTCTTTCATAGGGAACATAATTTTTTGATCTCATCATTTTGGCTTTTTCTCTGTGTTTGTTTCTATGTATTTTGTAGATCTGCTCTATCTCTCGGTCTTAAGAGTGACCTTATGTAAAAGGTGTCCCAATGGAGCATTCTTCACTGATCACCAGAGCCAAGTGCTCCAGGGGTGTCCTCTATGTAAATATCATTTATCCTTCTATTGTAGATGAACAGAGATTGCTTCAGGCATGTCAGTGTTGACGTTTTGACTGGTTTTTTGGCCAATCTGAGACTACTACAGACAGGATATTGTGTAGGGGTTGGCCCCACTGATTCAAGTCACATTGGTGATGTTGTGGTCTCAGCTGGGCCCAACCACTTGGTATGTTAGGTCTAGAGCCTTTGGGTGGGACTCCAGAGGACAAGGCCAGCCTCTGCTTGTGCTGGGCTTGGGGCTTTGTGGTTGGAGCTACAATGTGGGCTGAGGTAAGGCATTTCTTATGGCTGGTTTGAGAGTGTTTGGATAAGACTGCATCATGGATAAAACCACTTGTGTTGGGCTTGAGAGCATTCAAGAGAGACTGCGATGAAAAACAAGGCCAGCCATTATGGATTCTGTTTTTTGAGTTTTGTTTGTTTGTTCGTTTATTTTGTAAAACATGAAAAGTGCTGACTAGGGCAATATAAACAAATTGTTTGTCATTATTAAGAGTCTATTTGAAGTTAATAATGATGAATTTACAGCAGGAGTAATACAGATAAACTGGTTTAATGCTTATAAAAGATAACCAGTTGTACATACAGATCATGGTTGAAGCCCTAAGGAGAAATGAGATTAATTAGGGAATGTGTGTATCCCAGCATGTGTTAGAAAAATTCCAGGAAAGGAAAATGTATCTCCTTTTATAGAAGCATCTTTTCTCTAAGTCCTCGTGATTTCAAAAGAGCCTGCCTCAGCCATTGTCTTCAGCCAGATTGCAGAGGCAAGAGGTAAATAAAGTTCCCTATATTCGGAGACATGTAAGCTTTGTTATTACTGAAAATGAAAGCATGAGATGGAAAACCGTACTTTTTAAATTAAGGCTTAAAAAATACGCACCCTGTAAAATATAAATTCCAATAAGAAACATGTTCTTGACATACCTTGAAAGCTGGGCTATGGTTTTGCCTTTTTCTTATTTGAAACACTCTTACCTGGAATTGAAAAGATACACTGCCCCTGAGATGAACTAAGTTCAAGGACAAGGAAAAACTAAAAACATAAAGCATTATACAATTTTAAAGTATATCACTTTTAGTTTAAATTTCTTTTCTATTTATCATATTATAACACAAATAGATTAAAAATTCTTAATCTATCTTTAATCTTTGTCAATGATGAAGGAGCCCTGAAAAGTGTGGTGTATTTTCATTGTGATAACCTTTGTTATTCATTTATTAATGTGATTAATTCTATGTAATCTAAGATTGCTAGAGTATATAATAAAGAATGGAAAATTTACTTGTATAGTATATCTAGAAATATTACATTTAATTAACCCAAACTCATTGATAGAACAGATCACATCATATTTACCAAATTCATCAGTGTCTGTACTGTATTTCACTAAAATAACAAGAAAAGATTTCTCAGAACTATGACCCAGTGTGACAGAAGCTTGTCTTTTGCATTTAGAAAGGTATAATCTTGAGTCTTCTTTTTACTAGTAGAAAAATATATGTAATTAAAATTATATTTTTATAGTTGACATCTTTATCTGGTCGAAAATGCAAATTCTATACACAAATTAGAACATTTTGAAAGCAATTTTGAAATACAAATATCAACTATAATATTTGAAATACAAATATCAACTACTAGGCTGAATAATGTCCCCCTACCAAAAAAAAAGTCCATATCCTAATCACTAGAACCTATGAATATGTTACCTTATGTGGCAAAAGGAATTTAACAGCTGTGATTAAGAATCTTGAGATGGGGAGATTAGCCAAGATTTTCCAGGTGGGCCTAATGATGTAAACTCATGGTTCCTTAGAAGATGAAAGCAAGTGTCCAAAGCAGAGAAGATGAAATGACAAGGGAAACATTGGGAAAGAGAGAGAACTGAAGATTCTATGTTGCTGGCATTGAGAATGAAGGATGGGACCAGGAGCCAAGGCATGTAGGTGTTCTTTAAAAAGTGGAAAATGCAAGGCAACAGATTCTCCCCTAAAGCCTCTAAGAGGAACCAGCCTTGATAATACCATGTCTTTAGATCAATGAATCTGATTTTGACTTCTGACTTTCAGAAGTATAAGAATATAAAACTGTATTGTTTTAAGCCACTAAGTTTGTAGTAATTTGTTACAATAACAATAGAAAACTTATATAACCACCCTTTCATATTTTCCTCCCAATCGCATACTCAGATCTATGAAAACTTGTAGTTATGATCTACTTTCAGAAAAATATCTTCCTTACTCAGGAGAGGTATAAATGAACAAGTTAACAATAGTGAAATCAGTTCACCTGCCAAAGCCTCATGGTGCTATGGTATATATAAAGAAATAGAATACAGAAGCCATATTTGCAGATGCACATAATTTTATAGAAAATAGCCTCTTAAAAGCCTCTGGCCATGTCACCTTAGAAAGTCAACTGAGTACAAACATTATAGAAAAATTTATTTTTCTATAAATTTCTATAAATTTTCCTTTTCAGTACCTTAGGATTTTCCTAAATTTAGTTCCCTTATAACAAGGCATATGCCTTGACTTCATTAAATCTCATAAAAACAGTATTTGCTTCCTGACACCTGCCAGGCTTCCTGCTGCTTAACTGGACCATAAATTCCTCAATGCCTCAATGAATATAGATCTGTAGAGCAATGGAACTAATTATAGGATTTAAAAAACTGGTTTTAAGATTCAGCTTTGCTACTGCACTTGGGCAAGTCTCTTATCTCTCTAAGCTTTAGTTTCCATCATCTCCAGAACAAGATTGATAATGCTTACTTCAGAAAGATATGAAAATTAAATGAGATGATAGGTGACTGAACAACATGTAATCATTGTACTTAATAACATCATAAATAATGTTATGTAAATGATGTTATACATTTATCTAGCTTTACATTTCATATAATTACATTACATGTTATTCCATCATCATAGTACCTCTGAGATGTCAGTAAGTGAATTTAACTGCTTTCCACACTTAGCAGTAAAGAAAATGAAGTTCAAGAGACTGTTTTGTCCAAATGCTAACAAATGACAAAGCAGGGACTTAAATCAAGGTCTTTCAACTCCAAATCCTATGATCTTTTCCCTAGGGCTGGGATAAACTTTCTACAAATAAAAAGGAAGCAGAAAATCTCCCTAAAGTATAATAATATTCTGTGATGATACAACAGCATTTTAAAATTGAGACTAAGAAATCAGATCTGCATGCAGCACTCTACTGAACAAGGGTGTGTGTGTATAGAATTGAACAGGAGGGTGGGACACATGTAACATGAGACCTGTGATTGAAATGTGTGATTGAAATGCCTAGCAGTAAGCCTATCACAATAGAGTCTCCATAAAAAAAAAAAAATGCTTGCTGAATGAAAAAATAAAGATATGTCAGAAATTGCATCTGTCACATTGAAGCCTTTGCCCTGGGAAACAGTTCACTGTCCTGTATTCACAATAATATTTTTGCTTCTGGAATATTTTTAGTATTTTTAGGTTTTAATTTGAAATGGATTTTTAATTCAGTTTAACAAGGTACTGAACATCTAATTAATGCTTAAAGTACTTCAGTTTGGATCAGAATGAAGATTAACTACTAATAATATTTTAGTATTATTTATGGCAATACTTCAAAAATGAGCTTTCTAATGGGTTTACATAAATATTTGAAAGAGCCTCATTATCTTTACAAATATGAATGGAGGCTGAAGAAGTAATTCTACTTTCTCAGTAGGCATTCATATCTAATAATGTAGGTGGTAAGTAGAATCCATTTGGAAAAAAAAACAGAGTTTCACGCTCTTTTTGTAATGCAAGTTCTCTTTTTTGCTAATTCATCAGAGATTAGTCACTTAAACAGAAAACAAATTGTACCATTGGGTCCTTTTCTTTGTTGTTCTTGCCTGTTTCTTTTTATGGATGTACAGAAGGTATGCAATTTAGATGTGCATTTTCAAAATGCTTGTTAACATGGAAACCGTCTGCTTTGGAACCTCTTTAACTCCTAACAATGCCATCATGATTATTACTACTAGCAATCATAACTAATTTTAATTGTTTATTAATCTAAAGTCTTTATAACCAGTTCTGGAAATAAAATAAAAATGAGGGTACTAGACATTATTTATGTCTTCACAACTAGTATACAGAACCCATGAGAGTAAGGACCAGGGCTTTTTTATTTCTTTCTAAATTCCAAGCCTTCTGTCAGGTACACTAAATTTTTTATAAGGAATATATCCACAAACTTTAAATGATAATAGTAATGACCCCTTGGCTGATATCCCACTAGTGCCCATCAGTATGGTTTGAAAAGTGTTTATGGCCACTCCCATTCAGCTTGGTCAGTGCCATGATTTTAAGTTGTGAAGATATTTTTAATATTACTTTTGTCTACATAAAAGTACTGTAAAGATTCAGTGATGTAATATATGTAAAATACAGAAGATTGAATACATGTTAATAATAATGATGGTGCTAATGATGGGGATGATAATTAAGCTGAGAAAAATGAACATAAAAAGAACAATTATTGATCAAGTAGCATGTAATAGTCAGGTAAATAAAACAATAAGTTCTTAGAAGTTCAAAAAAAGAAAAAAAAAAGAAATTGGTGGACCTATTCTGAACCAGGAAAGATTTATAAAATATATAACATATGAAGAGGCCTCTGAAGAACTAGTATGGCATAGTCAATATAGAGAAAAATAATTGACTTTTACAGATCCAATTACATAGCCACTTAATTTTTATATTAAATGATGGAACAATGAAGTAAAATGTCTTAACTTTCCTAAAAACAGTAAATATTGGGAGTATTCAGAAATATGGTAATATAAATTATTTCAAAGGTAAAAAAAATTACTATGTCTTGATTAGTTTATTCTGCCCCAAAGGTTTTTATATATTTTTTGCTATAGTGGTATCCCGTTGAAATGGAAAAATTAAAAATTAAAAGTGGGTATAAATCTTGCCAATATTTATCAAATATGCTTAATAAACATAAGGAAATTATTAAACTAAGCTTTAATATTTTAGAGATTCAAAATTCAAATCTAATTTGAAGAAAACAGATAACTATTATTGCTGTAAATAGAGACTATACAACAAAAAGGACAAATATTAACATAATGTTGACTGCATAAAAATAACACTGTATTGCTGGAATTATATCATGTATAGATGTGATATGTATGACAATAATATAATGAAACATGGAGATGAAATGGAACTAGTTTAGAACTAAGTTTCTATATTTTACCCAAATCAGGTTAGTTTTTCTTTTTTTTTTTCTTTTTTTTTTAGGTGAGGCAACCCTTGCTTGATCTCATAGATTACAAGGACCTTGTCAGCTTACTTTTTTTTTTTTTTTTACTCCTACAGCACCTGGTCTTCCTAGGTGATCTCTCATCCAAATACTAACTAGCTTCCGAGATCAGACAGATCGGGCTTGTGCAGGGTAGCATGGCCATAGGCCAGGTTAGTATTAACTTAAAGTAGATTGTGCTAAATTAGAATGCATACTGTAATCCCTACAGAAACAACTAAGAAAATCATTTAAAAATACAATAAAAATTTAATTACAAGACATTAAAAATGTCTATTTAATATAAACAAGGCACTAAAGAAGATCAAAGGAAAAAATACATAAGTGCATGAAAAATAACTAACAAAATGGTAAATATAAATCTACCACAGCAAAAATTATAATGCATATAAATGCACTAAATCAAATCAAAAGAAAGAGATTGTCAGACTAGATACTTTTTTATAAACCCAAAATATGTTATCTTCACAAGACACAGTTTAGATTAACTATACATGAAAATAGGTTGTAAGTTAAGAGGGATGGAAAATATATACCATGCAAATGATAACCTTAACTGAAGAGAAGTGGTTATATTTTTAACATAAAAAGATAGACTTCAAGATAATAAATATGAGTAGTCGAAAATATTGCTGAATGATGAGTCAATTCATCAGTAATATAGCAATTATAAACATATATGCACCTAAAAACAGAGCCCCAAAATACAGGAAGTAAAAGTTGACAAAATTGAAAAAGAAAAATATACAAATCAACAATAATAATTGAAGATATCAATATCCTACTCTCAATAATTGATAGAAAACCTAAGCATAAAATCAAGGATTTAGAAGACTGAACAACATTCTCAAATAAGTTTCACTAAATTTAATAGGAATAAAGTCACAAAATGTATGTTTTTAAACGTAGTAAAATTATATTAGAAATTAATAACAGAACAGCATTTGATAAATCCCTAACAATCTATAAGTTACATAACACACTTCTATATAATCCATTAACCAAACAAAAAAGAAATCAAAATGAACTTAGAAAATATTTAGAACTGAATTAAACAAAACCTAAAGGTATCATGACTTGTGTTTTGCAGCTAATCCAGTCCTTTTAGGGAAATTTATAGATTTAAATGTCTGTGTTATGTTAAAAAATGAGGAATATCTCAAATCAATAACCTGTGCTTCTTATGAAATTAAAAAAGAGGATCCAGCCATTCCAAAAACAGGAAGGAAGAAATAATAAAAATCTGAACTGAAATCAATGCAAAAGAAAAACAATAGAAAAAAAGTTACGAAATTAAGAGAGAGTTCTTTAGAAAATCAACAAAATTGACAAATATTAGCCAAGCATACCAAGATAAGAAGAAACATTAAAATTGAGAATGAAAGAAGATACTTCACTACTAAACCTACCAAAATTAAAAGGGATTATAAAGAAATACTTTGAACAAATTTATCCCCCAAAATTAGGTAATTTAAACAAATTCTCAAAATATCTGAATGATCAAAACTGACTTGAAAAGAAATAGGACATATGAATAGTCTTAAAGCAAGTAAAGAAACTGAAATAATATTTTAAAAATCTTCTCATAAAGAAACCCAAGGGACCCTATGGCTTCACTGATCATTTCTATCAAATATTAAAAACTAAAATTAAAACAATACTAATCCTCCATAAACTCTACAAAAATGGATAAGGAAGCAGTTTCCAATTTAATCTTTGAGGCCAGTGTTATCCTGATACTGATGTCAAACAAAGACAGTACAAGGAAACAAACAAGAGAGACCAGTATTCCTCATGAGCACGTACACAAATCCTTAGTAAAATGTTAGCAATTAAATTTAGTAACATATAAAGAATTTATATATCATGACCAATCTTAGTTTCTCCAAGGAATGAAAGATTGGTGTGACATTTTTAAAAATCAATATTATACAACATTAATAGAAAAGATACAAAATCCAAATAATAATTATAAAAGTTACAAAATATTTGACAAAATCCAAGACTCATTTATGAAAAAAAATCCAGAACTTGTAATAGAAGCATATTTCTTTAATCTGGTTATTTTTATAAAACCAGTTTTATTAACAAAATTATATAGAACTAAAATTCAATATACATAATACACTAAAGCAAGTAAAGGAATTAAGAAATTATTTTAAGAAAAGTAAGAAATTGCGTCTGCCAAATATTTAATTGTTTGTTTGTTTATATTTGTGACACACAGGCATACTTCCTTTTATTGCAATTTGCTTTTTTGCACTACACAGATTTTGCATTTTTTACAAATCGAAGGCAAGACTACCAGCAAAAAGATTATGATTTATTTTATTGAGATACTCCATTTATTGCAAAGGTCTGGAATTGAACCCACAATATCTTTAAGGTATGCCTGTGTAAATCTAAATATATATAACATATATGTGAAGCTAAACAATTATTAACCATCCCGATAGTTATTATTAATAGTAACTTCTCCAATATTGAAAATACTAGAAAAAGGAATGAGAAAATTCATTTTGACTGAGTCATCCATCTGTAACGCAGAATTAAAGTTTAAAATATTTTTTTATATTGGTTACAACAATCGCATCTTTAAAATGAATACCTATCATACAGAAATAACATTGTTTTTCGTGTTTTAGATGACATTTGTATAACTTGAAGAATTAACGATGAACATAAATTACTAAAAATAAAAGTAAAAATGTATCACTGAAATTTACTAAACATAGGAAAGATATTAAAGATATAAAAAACTTTCTAAAATATCTGATCTGTTCTATATTGCCACCTGCTCACAGCAGTAATTTATAAATCATGTTTTTGCATATAAAGCTTATGGAATATATTTAATTATGCCAATATTACTTGCCAAAGAAAGCTATAACATTTCAAAATTAAAACTTATTTAAAAACTTTTTAATGTCAAAATATAACAAAAAAGATTAAATCAGGTAATCATTTTTAAAGGAAACATAATTATCAGATAATTAAAAATGTCATAAAGATTGCTGTTTTCATGAATGTAAAATATGTAATTATTTTATAGAAATTAATCAACTGACTAAAAGTATTCATTTACTGTGATTAAAATTAGAATTTTCTATTATTTAATATCAGAAATTAGATGTAAAACCTTTTTGTATCATTATTACTATTATAAAAAATCATAATTTAAAATTTTTGTTGTCATGAAAAAGGCACTTTTTAAAAATTTTTTTGCACAAAGGCACCATATGGACTAGCTGCATTAATGTTTCCAGAAATATGCTACTGAGTTTTTAATTAATGTTTTGTTCAAAATTTTAATAACCACATCCATAGATAAAGGGAGCTGGTAGAGGTAAGCAAATATATTCAGTCTAGAAAGCCTTTGACCAGTTGGAACCAAATCTAACAAGATTTAACCTGAGATTCACATAAAGTCCTACTTTTCTTGAGTTCAAAAATCCAACTATCAAGTATAAGATGGATGTGACATGATATAACAGCAGTACATGTTAAAAGGAGGTTTTAGTTAAGAGTAAGTTTAATAGCAGTTATAAATGGGAACTCCTTAAATATGTCATATCTCAAATTTAGAAGAGAGATTAGATTCCTCTTTATAGCTACCTAGAGAACCAGGGCCAAAGGCCTGAAGTTAAAAAAAAAAAAAAAAAAAGCAAATATTAGAATTCCCTGAAGCAACAGATGATATAAAATATTACTGAGATGTTTCTAAAGCCTCATTCAACTTTTGTCATTCAATATTTCCATGTCAATAACTGTTATAACTCAAGCCCTAACCAGCCAGGTCATAATCAATAAATTAATACTATTTTCATCTTATACTTATGTAGGCTCATTCCTTAATTAAGGGGTTCTGTTTATACATGTAATTATTGTAGAAGATTCCTTTTGAAAAATTTTTCACTTTTCCTCAAGTTATGTCTCCATCAGTACACTAAGGAGGAGAAATTGGAGGATCAACCATTATTCATAGATTCTGTGTTTGTAAATTCATGTATTACTAAAATATATTTGTAATTCCAAAGTCGATACTCAGGACACTTCCATGGTCATCTATGAACATGTGCAGAGTGATAAAAATTACACGTCACCTGATGCACACATTCCCAGCTGAAGTCAAACAGGGCAATGCTCTGCTTTCTTGTTTTAGCTTTCATACTGTGATCAAATATTCTTTCTCTTTTTCACTCTTTGTGCTTTCTGCTATTGGTTTTACTGTTTCAAATGGCTCCCAAGAATAGTCCTGAAGTGTTGTTCATTGCTTGTAAATGCAAGAAGGCTGTGATGTGCCTTAGAGAGAAAATCTTTGTGTTAGATAACTTCATTTCAATCATGAATTATAGGATGGTTGACCTTGACTTCAATGTTGAGTCCAAATATATACTAAATAAAGTGTTCAAAATCAGTAACATAAAAAAAAGCTAAGTGATGTACTGATCAGTTGATGAAATATTGTGAACAGAGGCTCATAGGATCCTAACCCTATATTTCCCTTAGGGTCAATAGTGTAATATCAGTATTCACTAATTCAGTGTTCATGGCAACTTTATAGAATATAACTATTGTGAATGAGAGTCCAATGTGTGTGTGCTGTGTGTATGTGTGTGTCTGTGTGTGTGTGTGTGTGTGTGTGCATTTAAAGAAAAAAGAGAGGTTGATTCTTTCAAAACAAGCTGGAAGTGGGAGGAGGGGACAATGATAAGCACTGAGACAAATAACATACTACTGAACCTGGAATTAGTAAAACCTATATTAGAATCCTGGCTTTGTAAGCCAGATAAAGAATCTTTCTTTAAAAGAATTAATTACTAATTGGATGTTTCTTATTATTTCAACTCTTCTAAATGTCAGTTATATAATCAAACGTAGTAAAACTTCAAATTAATATTAGCTTTTATATAATGCCAACAAAAATATATACTACGAAGCGAAATAATTAAGATAAAATTATTTAAGATGTGTAAAAATTTTCTTGAATATAAAATATTATCAGAATGATTTAGCATATAATTGCTGAGAGCCATACTTTTAAACCTGCATTTAGGACTATTGAGAAGATTAATTAATGACATCTGCCAGAAGCATTTTTATAGGGAGTAGTATGCTGATTTAAAATCTGCTGGGTGATTGCTTACAGACTTACGCTGTACGTATATGGTTTATATTTCTTATCTACATGTGGGGAGAATCACAAGTCATTTAGCTCAGGAAGTTTTACAAATTAATTTTAATCCAAAAGTTTTGCAACTGTTGAATATGGGTGGCTTTAAGCTTAAAGTATTCTGACAACATGAGATTAGAAAGAAGCCAGAACCAACCTGGGAAACTGGAATAATCATCATACAGCAAATTCA